>JAJHSJ010000010.1:25972746-26090592 GCA_021015155.1 Magnolia officinalis | reverse complement strand
GAGAGAGAGAGAGAGAGCAATGCGTATGACTAAGCATTGTTATGTTTGACTAGAAGTGAAACCGTGTTTAGAAATGGAGAACATGATATGATGGATTCTTACTTTTGGGAAGGTGAAGTGTGGATTGGATTTGCAAGTTGGTACTTTGCCAACGTGGCATGATTCCAATTGTTAAAACAGGGTTAGACATCAATAATAGTGAACATTTAGAACATGTGCGATCTTGGGTTTGGGATGGTTGTTATTTTTCATGTAAAATAAAGATTTAGGACATTAGGAGATGAAAATATGAAAGGAGTAAGGAATCCACAGGGCATCAATGACCAAAAACTAGTATATTTAATTTAAGTAGGAAAAGTAACATTATCCAGAAAGTGGAGTACATGAGGAGTTCTTCACTTTGGGACGACGAACGTGAAGTGTGGATTGGATTTGCAAGTTGGTACTCTGCCAACGTGACATGATTCCAAGTGTTAAAACAGGATTAGACATCAATAATAGTGAACATTTAGAACATGTGCGATCTTGGGTTTGGGATGGTTGTTATTTTTCATGTAAAATAAAGATTTAGGACATTAGGAGATGAAAATATGAAAGGAGTAAGGAATCCACAGGGCATCAATGACCAAAAACTAGTATATTTAATTTAAGTAGCAAAAGTAACATTATCTAGAAAGTGGAGTACATGAGGAGTTCTTCACTTTGGGACGACGAAGGTGAAGTGTGGATTGGATTTGCAAGTTGGTACTCTGCCAACGTGACATGATTCCAATTGTTAAAACAGGATTAGACATCAATAATAGTGAACATTTAGAACATGTGCGATCTTGGGTTTGGGATGGTTGTTATTTTTCATGTAAAATAAAGATTTAGGACATTAGGAGATGAAAATATGAAAGGAGTAAGGAATCCACAGGGCATCAATGACCAAAAACTAGTATATTTAATTTAAGTAGCAAAAGTAACATTATCCAGAAAGTGGAGTACATGAGGAGTTCTTCACTTTGGGATGACGAAGTGATGGTTGAGTTTGCAAGTTGGTGGTCATCGTTCACAATATCAAAATGGAATTCACTACAATATAATGGGTTCTTACTTTTGGGAAGGTGAAGTGCGGGTTGGATTTGCAAGTTGGGTACCCTGCAAACGTGTCATGATTCCAATTGTTAAAATAGACATCAATAGTGAACACTTAGAACATGAAGAACATGTGTGATCTTGGGTTTGTGATGGTTGTTATTTTTCATGTAAAATAAATATTTAGGACATTAGGAGATGAAAATATGAAAGGAGTAAGGAATCATAGGGCATCAATGACCAAAAACTATTATATTTAATTTAAGTAGCAAAAGTAACATTATTCAGAAAGTGGAGTACATGAGGAGTTCTTCATTTTGGGACGACGAGGTGATGGTTGAGTTTTCAAGTTCGTGGTCATCAACATGGGATTCACTACAATAGTGGTCTCCATTTAAATCTTGGAGAGCATGCGTGGTCTCAAGTTTGGCATGGGGACGTGGATTTCCTACAAAAGCCTTTCGCAAGAAGTTCCTGCATTAGAAACCTTGGTGGGTCAGACCGTGATGTTTGTGAGAAATCCGCCCCGTCCATCCGTTTTTGAGATCATTTTAGGACCTGGGAACAAAAATGAGCTAGATCCAATACTTCAAGTGGGCCGCCCTAAAGGAAAAGCTGGGTAGGGAAATTCCTACCGTTGAAACCTCCTTGGAGTCAACAGTGATGTTTACATGCCACATCCATACTGTTCATAACGAGACAGTATTGGATTTCACACAAACATCTTGGAGACTACAATAGTGGTCTCCATTTAAATCTTAGAGAGCGTGTGGTCTCGAGTTTGGGATGGGGACGTGGATTTCCTGCAAAAGCCTTTCATCGGAAGTTCTTGCATTGGAAACCTTGGTGGGGCACACCATGATGTTTGTGAGAAATCCACCCCATCAATCCATTTTTTGAGATCATTTTAGGACCTATGAACAAAAATGAGCTAGATCCAATACTTCAAGTGGGCCGCCCTAAAGGAGAAGGTGGGTAGGAAAATTCCTACCGTTGAAACCTCCCTGGGGTCGACAATGATGTTTACATTTCATCCATACCATTCATAACGAGACAGTGCTTATTAGCTGAAATTTAAAAGATAATTTACAATTACGTTAGAGTCCATATCATCATTCTTTTACAACCAACCATTTCAATTAATGGGGACCTCAAAATTAATATATAAAATAATTTCACAACCCGATACTTTTGTATATGATTCCAATGCAAGGTATTCAAAATCAGTTACGTAATGGCCGTTATAGAAAAATGGGCTGTAACGGCCCCGTAACAGTTTTTTTTTCAAAAACTAAAAAACGGCTGTTACGGCCCGTATTCAAAAACTAAAAAAACGGCCGTTATGGCCCGTATCATAACGGTAACAGTGATGGACGTTACGGCCACCGATACCGTTTTGGAACACCTTTCTCCAATGGTGACCTCAAAATTTAGGCGAAACAAAATAGTTTTGATCATCAATCATAGTGGCCTCCATATCCTGCATCCAATTAATTAGTACTTGTTTTAAAACAACGTCAATGGTAATAGTGTGGTGGCTATTACAGCCACCGATACCGTCTTGGAACACCTTGCTCCAATGGTGATCTCAAATTTTAGGCGAAACAAAATAGTCCTGATCATCAATCACAGTGGCCTCCATATCCTCCATCCAATTAACTGATACTTGTTTTGAAACAACATCCCGATGGGAGTGAGTGGGCAACACAATCAAGTTCAGGTAATGAAACATTGACTCCAATGCAAGGTATTCAAAATAGGTTACGTAATGGCTGTAACGGCCGTTATAGAAAAACGGGCCATAACGGCCCTGTAACGGTTTTTTTCAAAAACTAAAAAATGGCCGTTATGGCCTGTATCATAATGAAACATTGACTCCAACACAGCCCGATACTTCTGTATATGACTCTAATGCAAGGTATTCAAAATCGGTTACGTAATGGTCGTAACGGCTGTTACAGAAAAATGGGCCATAACGGCCCCGTAACGGTTTTTTGTCAAAAACTAAAAAATGGCCGTTACGGCTCATATCATAACGGTAATAGTGGTGGCCGTTACGGCCACCGATACCGTTTTGGAACACCTTGCTCCAATGGTGATCTCAAAATTTAGGCGAAACAAAATAGTTTGATCATCAATCACAGTGGCCTCCATATCCTGCATCCGATTAATTAGTACTTGTTTTAAAACAACGTCAACGATAATAGTGGTGGCTGTTACGGCCACTGATACCGTTTTGGAACACCTTGCTCTAATGGTGATCTCAAATTTTAGGCGAAACAAAATAGTCCTGATCATCAATCACAGTGGCCTCCATATTCTGCATCCAATTAACTGGTACTTGTTTTAAAACAACATCCCAGATGGGAGTGAGTAGGCAACACAATCAAGTTCAGGTAATGAAACATTGTTTCATAAGAGGTCCTAATCTACTTATTAATGCATGAGTACAAAGGCATGGATTTATGCTCCGAACAATTTTAATGTGGGGTTCTCTCACCTTTCACCATGTATGTTAGGGGTCGAGTTAACCAATTAGGGTTCTCGTCGAACAACCATGTACATGAGTGCATGATTTGCCAAACCTTTATTTATCCGTATTCAAACAACAATATTAGCAAAGCCAGATTACCACAATTGTAGTATGAGTCAAATACACAGGAACCACATGGCTCATTACCAAGGTCCTTAATCCATCTAGTGTCGTCACCATCTAACATGAAAATGGAATTGCCAAGGATTTACGAGAACACCTCAAGACAGCATGACTCATGGATTAGAAAATCCAAGGATTTACATGTCGACCAAGAGGGTCAATCACTACCATGAACACCAAATTTCAAATCAATACTAATTTTGAGTTATCAACTCAATCAATGATGGTAGGCTTGTCACCTCCATCGATGCTCAAGACTTATTGTAAGGCTCGCCCCACCTACACAGGTTAGAGATAACACAAACACATTGTCCCATACCGCTGTGCCTAGCTCATGAGCTATGATAAGTAGCTCGTTGAAACACAAATACAACGGCTATAAGTGGTTACTTTATATCAATAGTAATCATGGTAGTATGGATTACACAGAAAATTTGTCAACATTTACAGAACAATAATTGTCCCTGAATTGACTACCCAGGCACAAATAGCAAACTAGAGTCAGTCCTGTATTCTATCTTAATTGATCAAACAAGTCTGTGGCAACTAAACCCAATGAAGGCGGTCCATATATTCAACTATTTCTAGAGACTAATTCAAAACAATAAGAATTCCATAATATCCAAACATGGTTACAAACTCAAAATACATCATTTCTTTGATGTGCCAAATGTACAATTTCTTATTTCATAAAAATCAAGCTTAAGAAATATTTCATCAATTCAACACACATAGCATATAAATCACAATCATATAATAAATTTAACATTTGAGTACATATTATTTCATAAACTTCTAAAACCATCAGGGGCTGATAAAAGCTATCTTAGAAGAATAGTCCTCACCTATTATTATGGTTTTACATTCTAGGATTTAGGATTCGAGAGAAAACCCTAATTCCTACATAAATTCCATATAAAATTGAATTAAGATTAAAGCAAATTACAAGCTACCTTAGAAGAATAGTTCTCACCTTCAATTGTTGATTAACTATAATCAGAATGTGGAAACAAATAGTAGAATCAAAGGAGTTTATGAAAAACCCCAAAAACCCTAAAATTCTTATTTCTTTTTTATAGAAGTTTATGAAAAGCAAGATGAATTACACAACTCACACTCTCGGATTCTGATCTAAATTATGCAATTCAAGGAATAATTTTGACAATCTAATCTAGACATAATGTCAAGCCCTCTAAAGCAAACATCTTATTATAATTTTGGGATCAATGACTCACTAATGAGCGTTCTAGAACTCTTTTGGATATTCCAGCCATCTCTAGAACAATTTAGGGAATAGGATTTGATAAATCTCAGCTCTAAGCTTGTATAATGAACATTAATAGGTTCAAAGATTTAAGCAAAATCAATGCACGTTGATTTGAACTTCTTAAAAAAATAGTAGATTGGATCAAGATAATTCTTTATACCTAAAGGACGGTTTAGTCATTTTAACTTTTGTGCTTAGAGTAATTCAAATCCAAACCATTGGTTTAGTTAGTCTCAAATAGATCTCCATTATAATTTAAGTAATTGTATAAATTAATAGCGGTTTTTCTGAAATCTCAATTCTCGATTCATAAATCATAGGGTTAAATATAAAATTTAGAGTGAATCATTGTTTAGTGTCAAAGATGCAATATTCAATATGTCTAATATTGCATCTTTGAACATTAATAGGTTCAAAGATTTAAGCAACAATGCACATTGATTTGAACTTCTTCAAAAAACATTAGATTGGATCAAGATAATTCTTTATACATAAAGGACAGTTTAGTCATTTTAACTTCTGTGCTTTGAGTATTTCAGATCCAAACCATTGGTTTAGTTAGTCTCAAATAGATCTCCATTATAATTTAAGTAATTGTATAAATTAATATTGGTTTTTCTCAAATCTCAATTCTCGATTCATAAATCATAGGGTTAAATATAAAATTTAGAGTGATCAGATAATGATTCGATATGTTTAGTGTAATCCAGACTAGAAATGGTATTCGATATGTTCAGATTCCTAGAGTTAATTTATGAACAGCTTAATTTAATTACCATAATAATTTATAAGGTTTCCATAAACAAGTCCCCAAATACCATTTCTAAGCATTCGAAGCCTAAAATTTAGTCAAATACACGTATGCTAACTAATTAATCGGAAAGATCTCTAGTGCTGCCCGAGTACTTCCAATACTCAAGTATCGTAAAATCTAGGATGTTACAACAATGCTTTTGGAATTTTTTTATCAAAACTCTTTTTATGCCATTAACGACTAAATGCATGGCAATTAAAATGGTTTTTGTCATTTAATAGGCCACTCAATTCAGATTATATCCAACAAATATGTTGTAGCACTGATCTAAGTTATATCCAACTTCTATCAGTCAAGTTTTCTTTGCATACAAAATGAATGAAAAATCAAAATGCCTGTTGTCATTTATAGGACACCCGCTTATAGTAGATTATATCCGACAAAAATGTTGTGCCAGGGAGACTTTTTATATCCAACTTCTATCAGTTAACTTTTCTTTGCATACAAAATGAATGAAAAATCAAAATGCCTGTTGTCATTTAGAGGACACCCGCTTATATAGTAGATTATATCCAACAAAAATGTTGTACCGGGGAGAATTTGCACCTATCTAAGTTTTTTATCCAACTTCTATCTTTTTTTTTTTTTTCCCTTCGCATACAGAGTTCTGTCAACAAAATTTCATCACAGATTAAGAAACCCCCTCACCGGAGAAGTACTTCTCCCCTCAACTGGTTCCCAAGGAAAAAGACCGACTCTTTCTTGAAGCGGAAGATAAGGCTTTTGCAGGTATTTGCTATTCTTATTTCATATTTTAAATGCAAAGACCATTTATATAAAAGAAAAATCAGAAGATTGCAGTTGATGGCTCTAATTGGATTATATGTTTGCCAGAAGGTTATACTTTAACAAATCTTAACCTACTTTTGTTGCAGGAAGTTGGAGGCATGAATTCATCTCTCGATGAGACTTTGGGTGATTCATATCCTCATTACTGTAGGGTAGAGAGAGAAAAGATTGCTGCCAGAGAGGCTGCACGCAAGGCCATGGAGGCCCGCAAAGCTGCAATGGTGGAAGCATCATGGTGCCGAATACTTCGAGCAGCCAGGTTATTTTGATCTTGGGTTATTATGATAATTGAATTCAAACAGAGATTCAGAGAACTTTGGTTCTTTTTCACTCACCTATTCTTTTTTCATGAATTCATCAGGATTCCGAACAAAGAGGCAGAATCCCAGCTGATAAAAGCAGAAAAAAGTGTGACAGAAGCTTTTGAGGAGGCTGCAGCAGTGGGAGTGATAATGTATGACAAGCCTGATTGTCCACGACAACCATGTGAAATAGAAACTACCCCCACTATTGGAGGAGGTTCTACTCACACCATTACTGCATCTTTCGAAACTGCATTTGAGGTAGATAAGGAGGTAGCGGCAGCAGTTAAGACAGCATTCATTCGACTAGCACATTGTCCCACTTCTTCAAATAGAGATGAATTCCGAGACTTGCTTCGAAAGTTCAGCCAGAATCCAGACATAAGTGGAACTGATCAAGATTTATCAGAATGTGAATCAGATCATGGGTCAGAACTGGAATCAGTTCCACATAGTACTGGTGACGTGAATTTTAAGAGACCGGACATGGAAGTGAGAAGAAGAATGTACAGGAACAGGAAGCTTCCTTCAAATGATACTATGAATATGAATAGCTCCAATTCACCAATGAAGCTTGTTGATACAATGCTCGACAGGCTCAAACTACTGCAAGAAGATGAACTCGCTTCGCTTGCCACCATTGTTGCGACTTGTGGCTTGAGTGCCGCTCTACTTGAAGAAAACAGTAAGCGGAATGATCCTGATTCTATTGCCAACTGCACCGTGGGCCCATCAGTTACTTTTACCAGAGCAGGATCAAGGAGGGAATCCTCCATAGCTTACTTTATGGATGGCCATATGAAAAGGAAACCAGCTGTTACGGAAGTTCCTAGTCTAGACAAGTTCTTGGTGAAGCATGTCTCAAGGCTCGAAAGAGAGGTCCAAGAAGCTAAAAACGCAAGGAAAATTAGTGCGTTGGAAGATAGTGGGAAAACCATGGAACGATCAGATGGGCACGCTTTGGAAAGTAGTGTGGCTGATGATGTGCACACTTTGGAAAGCAGTGCAGCTGATGATGGGCACGCTTCAGAAAGCAGTTTGGCTGATCCAAAAAGCATTGCAAGATTGTCTAACGTTGTACCAGACTTGGGAAGTATTCTTCTAAAGCATACTTCCCGACTCGAAAAGGAAATTGAAGAGGCAAAGAAAACACATAGAGCATTTGAAAAAGATCATGAAAGGTTCCGAGACGCGAAAGATAGACTGACGCAGGATGCAAACCATGTGGACAAAGAAAATATAGACTTGAACAATTCGATACCAGCATTATTTGACAAGAAAACTATGCAAGCATCAGATGGGATTTTGGCTACTAGGAAAGATTCATCAACAGTTAAATACATGTCACGGATTGAAAGGGCGAAAATGGAAGCAATAGAAGCTTTTGCAGCTCGAGATGGTGAAGATAATGGACTTGACAAGATCTTTCTTAAGTCGGTGCACAGGTTGGAAAGGGAGAAAATGCAAGCGTTGGCATCACGAAAGGACAATCTGATTCAAACAGACCAAAAGAAGCAAGAAACTGTGGTTACTTCTGAAAGTCTAGATAAGGTGCTACTAGTGAAGCATGTTTCTAGACTTCAGAAAGAAAAAATGGTGCATCACGCAAATGTAGAAGTGGGGGTAGTGAGGAAGAAGGAAGAGCAGTTTGAGAAAAGTGGAGGGAGCCTGGATGAGATCTTGGTCAAACATCAGTCAGTGCTTGAAAAGGAGAAGTTGGCCATGGCCCAACAATTTGTTCATGCTAAGCATTCAGAAACACGTCGAGAAGCAAGAGAGAGGGAGTTGCAAGAAGCATGGGGAGGACTGAGCTTGGGAAATTCTATAAGACCCCATCTTTCAAAACTGGAGCGAGAAAAGGCAAGCAGCAGATTGTTTCTCGTTTCACATTTTTCTTAATCAGCTTCTTCTTCTTTTTCTAATTCTGTTTTTCCTCACTTTGTTAATCTTTTTTTTTTTTTTTTCCTTTTTTCTTCTCAGGCTGCTTGGAAAAGAGCTGAGGAAGAGGAGCGAACGCAAGCAAGGGGCTTGAATTGCTAGATTTCAATACCAAGCAGTAATCATCAGCTTCCTGTTCCACCTTGTTTTGTTCATGAGCCTGCTATGTCTACCAGCTGAGTTGGATTTTGAATCCTAGTCACCTGTGCAGGAACTGGGCCCCTCACCTACACCTTATTTGCAAGGTCCTTTTAACTAGGTAACACTCCTGCTTGAAATCCCCAGTTCAGACACTCGCTCTCTCCCTGCTTTGGACTCTCACACTGCTCCCACTTTGGATCCACTTTGGACTCTCGCTCCCGCTTCAAATCCCCACTTCAGAATCTTGCTCTCATTCTCATGTTCTACCTATGTATTGTATACTCGTTTATGTTTTGTAAGAGATGCTTCCTGCTCCTACACCCGAATTTGTTGCTGCTGATACACATTTGTTTCTTGAATATGTTTCGAATATGGATCATCAGACTGTCATTTACCACATTTGACATGAATTCGTGGCCCCACCTTGAGGAAGGACAACATGGATTTCAAAAGCCCATACTCGCCAGTAGCCATGGCATTTCTTGATTTTAATCAGTTGTATTTCATTCCGAAAGATCTGCTATTATGCGTTTTCAGGCTTCTTGGACAAAGGTGTTGGAAGAGGATTGCTGCCAACCATGTGATTTTTCTTTTATCAGATTACTGCCAACCTTGATTGAAGAAGAGCAAGGGAGTACCAACCATGTGATTTTTCTTTTATCAGATTGCTGCCAACCTTGATTGAAGAAGAGCAAGGGAGTACCAACCATGTGAATTTTCTTTTATCAGATTGCTGCCAACCTTGATTGAAGAAGAGCAAGGGAGCACCAACCATGTGAATTGCTTTTATCAGATTGCTGCTACCTTCTCGCTGAAGGTGTAATATTCTATTTGTTCATTCACTTAAAAAAATCAACAATGTTTTTCCACTGCCATCTTTTCTGCCTTTCGATTGTGAGTATACATGGCTTATGCTTTTCTTTTCCCTTCATCTGTTCTGGCACTGCCATTCGAAACTGGCTGATTTGCCTACAACTATGTAAGCAGGGCCCCATGGTTCAATGATCCAGATCATTGAATTGAGCTCATCCGACCCATCGTGGATGGACTTCCCTAAAGATCTCCCAGATTGGAAGATTGTAGCCCAAATGTTGTTGGCTTTTTCGAGTTGATGTTGAAATCTTTCTTAATAATGTAAAGTTGTTCTATCATTTTGAGGATGGTCCATCCAAGGTGGGCACCTAAGAGCCCATCAATAGTATTGGCGCGCTTGGGAGGTCATCCAGGCTCATTACTGTTTCGAAGTCGTGGATCACATGTCCTTGGGTGATACAAGAAATGACTGATCACCTACAGCTCGTGGATCACATGTCCTTGGGTGATACAAGAAATGACTGATCACCTACAGCTCGTGGATCACATGTCCTTGGGTGATACAAGAAATGACTGATCACCTACAGTGGACTGAGCTTGCAGCATCTTTGACAGTTGACACCAATGTATCTTCTGCATGACATCCACGCCATGCCAACGGTGGTTCACGCCATAAAGATTGCATGGTTTGAGAATTAGACAGACGGTTGGCTGACAATATACAGGTGGGCCCAATCTGTTTCAGCATATACAGGTGAGGCCTACTTAATGAGCGATCGACTTGATTTTCATGACAGGCGATACAACCTCATGTGGGTCCATCCTTTTTCACGGGCGAGAAATTAGCATAAGGAGATCATCCTCAATAAAAATAGAATACTGATCACCTGCAACCGAGTCTAGTACGATCTTTTTTTTTTAATCGTGTGAACTTCTGTTTCTACCAACCCTTTGAAAACATTGTAATATTTTCAAGGGAAAATGCTGTAGCTTGCCAGATGTTAATATCTTATAAAACAACCGCATACGTAAATTTGACCTCTGATTATATAAAATCACGTTTTTATTCTTGACTTCGTGGAGATGAGAAAAAATCTCATTCTGTCCTATGCACTTCGTGGAGATGAGAAAAAATCTCATTCTGTCCTATGCAAATATAAAAAAGGTTATCCATGACATTTGAATGATTTTGATCTATCATTAGGACGATCTACATCAAATTTCATGAATGGCCCACCATTGGACGATCTGGATCATGTGTGGCTATGTGGATTTTGAAATCTCCCAAAATCAAAATATCTCTCATGTCCACAAAGTTAAGGAAAATAAAAAAGTAATATTTCATGTCATCAATTATCAAATTTAAATAGTCAATTGTCCTCTTTAACGGCCAACTCTAACAAAAACCATAGGAAGTTTTACCACTTATATGAAAAAGGAAAAAAGCATGCAAAAATGGCAAGAGATTTTTCTGGCATATAACAAAAAGAGATGGTGGTATATGTCAAGAACTCTTTTTTATCTGCATTTCCAATTTTTGGATATCTTAAGGAAAATGACTAATAGTTTAAAGTTAGCTTCCAACCATACGTAGGTGACGAGTTCTTGATATTGGGTTGCAAGTTCAATTTGTGATTTGGATGGTATTGGATGGAGGAGTAAGGCTTGTTTGTTAAATTTGAAGTGCGAAGCTTAAATCTGAAATCTGAGTTCGAAGTCTGAATATGAATTCTAAAAACTTGTTTGCTGTCTTAAAGAAATGTTGAAGTCAAAAAATTAATTAAATACTGAATTTAAAACAACCTATTTAATAACAAATGATGAAATATCTAAAATCTGTTAATTTAACGCATTTGCCCCGTCTTCCTTAAAAATTTTCTAAGGCGCCCTACCTTACCGTGTATTTACCATCCAATCTGTTAATATCTAAAATCTGTTGGATGGTAAATACGACAATAAGGTGATGTAGAGCAGGTTGCAGATACATTCATAGCCAAGATGGACCAAAGAAGGCCCGATAGGAGGCAGAAGTGATCAGGACTGTCAGAACCTAAGCAGGCGTATCTCGCAAATCGGAATGAGTTATTCGACATACAATACAATGCTTTTGAGGTAGGAGAAGCTACTTTAGCCACCTAACCTTACTATGCCGGGTTGCCTACGCCGAATTCATGAGATTTCATCAGATCGATGGTTTAAAGTCTATTTTCATTTTATTTTTACTATTTACAATAAGTTTTAGTTCAATCATAACTCTTGATCCTTCGAGTTTTACGAGTGGTGCCCAACATATAAAGGGGACTTACTATTTTTGGCCGAAAACCATGAAGTCTAGTAGAAATCATGACTATCTATAAATATAAATTCATTTTATTATCAATCAATTTTCATTTTTTGAATTTATCTATTTATCTATTTTTCCTCATGGATTCTAGAAATCTCTGTGAGGAGTCTAAAGAAGCACCATGGATTTAGAGTAATTATCTCCTAAGGAAGATGGTGATTGACCTCATCATGTCAATCTCTGCGTTAATTGGTATCAGAGCGAGGACTCCCCTCGAACTGATGACAAATAAAGAAAGAATGGGCCAAAATCCCATGGACGGTGATACAAGGATTCGTTATATTTTAGAAAGAATGGAAGCCTTCAACCATCTTACGGATATACTAATTCTGCCCTAAGCCCAAGGCGATACTCAGCCGCTTGTGGTTGTTGTACGACACAACCTTGATTTCTGTAGGGCACTTTCAGAGGTAAACGTAGGGCTACCCCAAATGAGTCGAGCTCCAGCGATGAGGACATCAATGGTGGCTTTGCTCGATGACTAATCCATGGAGGCGATCGACTAGATCGTGCTGAAAAAGACTATCAATGTAAGGTCGAACTTCCTAGTTTTAATGGTTTATTGCGTAGAGAAGATTTCATCGATTGGTTAAGCGAAGTAGAACGATATTTTGATTACATGGACGTGCCGGAACATAAAAGGTAAAATTAGTAGCATTCAAATTAAAATCCGGGGCTTCTGCATAGTGGGAGCAATTACAACTCTCATGTGTCTGACAGAATAAGGCGTTCTTCCGATCATAGTCATGGATGAGAAGCCTTCTTCAATCACAATTCCTCCCTAGTGATTATGAATAGGTATTGTTCCAGCAAGACCAAAATTACTGATAGGGGAATTGAATTGTCACATATTACACCGAAGAATTCTAGTAGTTAGCAATGCGGAATGGCCTATCGAAAACCGAATCGCAGAAGGTAGCATAGTTCATAGGCGAGCTGCGATTGACAATTCATGATCGAGTTCATATGCACCTAATTGGGACCATAGATGAAGTGGTTCAGTTGGCAGGTAGGGCGGAAATGTAGCTTGCAAGAGTCCCTACTCAGCCTTATCCTTCAACTTGGCCTCCCATGACGGGTCGCACGAAGGATTCAGTGTTGGCACGAGAAAAAGAACCTGTAGGAGGATGTCATCAACCTCCTGCAACCGCAAACCGTGACACGAAGAACGGTCCATCTAGGCCTCAACATGTGGCACCTACTGCAGCGGGTCCGCATAGGATTCCAAATCCTTATGGTCGACCAAGGTCAAAAACTTATTACTGCTGTGGCCAACTAGAACATTTATCAAACACCTACCCTCAATGCCCTACAACCCACTTAACTATTAACAAAGGGTGCACTGAAGGTGATGCAGTGGAATAAGACCCTGGATTTAATGAAGATGAACAAGCCACTGAGGAATGAGCTGGTGATGAATAATGGTTGGTTGAGGATCATAGCAAATACTTGGTCGTGAGGTGATTATTGTACACTCTACAGAGGGAATGGCATCCACAACGACACAATATATTTTGTCCACGGTGTACCATCAACGATAAAGTTTGTGATGTAATCATAGACAGTGGCAGTAACGAGAATATCATCTTAAAAGTAATAGTGGACAAGTTGCGGCTACCTACAACAAATCATCATTCCCTTACTCGATTAGCTAGATAAAAAAAGTGAGCGAGACCAAGCTAACCAAATAATGCACTGTCTGGTTTTCAATTGGTAAAAATTATAAGGATCAAGTACTTTGTGACGTAGTTAACATGGAAGCATACCATATGTTACTCAATCGACCATGACAATCGGATCTTGATGCTACCCACCGAGAATGAGACAATATTTATGTCTTTGTCAAAGACGGTTAAAAGATGGTCAATTCCCTTACGACACTAGAGAACTACCCTGAAGCTTCTAAAGTGGAGGGGAGTTCCCTCTTGAACATCCAGAATTTCATGGAGGAATCCAAGGAAACCAGTGAGGTGTACACCATATTGGCAAAGGGCAAGGAATTGGAACCCTTAAATATTCCCCCAAGTTTAAGTCCGTTGCCAAACGAATTCAAGAAAATCTATCCCGAAGAGTTACCTGATGGATTGCCTCCCATTCGGGATATCTAACATCACATATACCTTATCATTGGGGACACTTGACCAACCGCCTTTACTATTGAATGAGTCTGAAAGGGATATATGAGTGGCTGGTCATGCTCTTTGGTTTATCAAATGCACTAAGCACTTTTATCCGATTGATGAATCAAGTGTTGAAGTCGTTTATTAGTTGATTTGTGGTAGTATATTTTGATGACATCCTGATATATAGCAAGGATGAGACGGAGCACATGGAACATCTCAGGCAGGTGTTATAGGTCCTGTCAGTTAACAAGTTGTACCTCAACTTGAAGAAGTGCAGTTTTTTAATGACAGCTTGTTGTTCATAGGATTTGTGGTGACGTCCACGGGCATCCTTGTGAATGATGAAAAGGTGCAAGCCATCAGGGAATGGTCGATCTCGAGGAACATACATAAAGGAGTTTCCATGGGTTGGTGACCTTCTATCGTCGATTCATGTAAAATATCAGCACTATAGTCACACCCATTACAAATTACATGAAAAAAGGCTCGTTTTAGTGGACTGATGAGGCTGATAAGAGCTTTTCTAAAATCAAGCATCGATTGTCCATAACACCAGTTTTGGTTCTTCCCAGTTTTGACAAGCTGTTTGAGATTGAGTGTGACGTCTCATATGTCAGAATTGGAGGAGTTTTATCACAAAAAGGCAAGCCGGTAGCCTTCTACAGAGAGAAGCTCAGCGAAGCTTGGAAGAAGTGGTCGACATATGAGCTTGAGTTGTACACAATTGTTCAAGAGTTGCGACGTTGGCAACATTCTCTAATTCAGAGAGAGTTTATTTACTACACTGACTAATATACATGAAATATTGATAGAGTTATGCTCATGAAATTACACCCGTCGGTATCTTATTTTATCCTAATTCCATCTGATTTTGTGATTGTGAGGATTCTTGCAGATAACAAAAATGTGTAAGAATGTACCTCTTCCAGATTTATGGTCCAGATGAGTTGTGAAGTTGTCCAACCCTCCAAAAATCATCCAAGGTAGGTCGCGGAATTTTATTAGGTGAAGAAAACGAATGGATGCATCAGATTGCAATTATTTGAAAATTCAGGGGGCCACATGTATGTTGAATATGAAATCTTGGGACAAATCTGTGGTTGTACGATTAAAATAGTACTGTGAGTATGCCAGATGGTCTAGATTGGATGGTAACAATTTGTGTGGACTAGAATACAGTGGGAGAGCATAAACACTTTGTACACCAACGTTAAAATATCAACTTTTTGCTGGAGCAGAATATTGAGTTGGTTTTTTTACTAGTGTGAAGAGTGCGTCGAAAAACACCAAGGTGTCAAGTATCACTCCAATTTGATGACCGTGAAGGAAGTTATAGGCAAAAAACGGAAACAAGCAATTTTTAAAAAGAAAGAATAAGAAACTCATGGGCACGCTAACATATGCTTATGTCATCATCATTCCTTGAAAATTTGGATTGAAATTAGGGATCCAATGTGGGCCATCTGATCCGTCCACCTTGAAGAGAACATGAAATTAGGGCTTGGGTCCAAATTTGGTAGGAATTTGATATGCCAATACACCATACGATCAAAATCTAATCAACAGACGTTTGAGTGATTTTTTTAGAGTTTTGGCCATCTATTGCTCATACTGCATGCTTGAAATATGGCCAACGGTTCAGATTTTTAATCACCCTAATGCATTGAAAAAAAAAAAAAGAACATGAACCAGCACACTATTGCTGGCAGCAGGAAAGAAATAGAAAGAGAAAGAGGGGGCCTTTGTTCGGTCTAAGTAGAAGAAATAAGAAAAGAAATAAGAAACAAGTTTTCCGTTTTGGGGTTCCAACCAAGAGAAGAAATAACAAGAGTTTCCATTTTCCTTTGCAAGGACAAGAGAGGAAGTAGTTGCTGGATGTTTTTGGACGGACGAAATAGCTATAAAGCCATGGGAAATCAGAGATCAAGGGGCATTGGGAAATCATCTCCTCTTCAAAAAGGGATTGCTTTTGTTTGAGTTGGAGTGGAAAAATTTATTATGGGCAAAAATAGACTGACCAAAGAAAAGAGGTCAGCTCGGACCTCCGTGCTCGTCATGTGATCAACCAGCACCAATCACGACCAAGGAGCTCCTTAACAGCCAGAAAACATTAACATACTATCGAGGAAACGACCCACCCCCCGATTTCGGCCGCCAGAAGATGAAGTACCCCCGCTTCCATCAGACACTGGGCTCTTCCACGGTCCTATACATTTCCTAGCTTCTGCTCGGATCATTTCCTAGGAAGAGCCTCTAAAGCATGGCCTACTACAGGACAAAACTCGGAGCAGCTACACCTGGGGAAGCCCTGCCCCTCATGGTAAGATGAAGAGAATGGTTATCGCCGATTTCGTCTACTAAAGAAATGAGCTCGGTCTCAGTGCTCGGACACGAATCCCAATGACAAGTCGATAGGTTAGCCATCTGCTCGATACTAGGGAAAAACTCGATCACAACTCACTAGAGAATCTAAGTTGGTAAACTCCTATTCAAAACTACCGTCACCTTGGATTCCCCGCTTCGGCCTCCTACCATGTTCTTTAACTGGTTCCGACCTGGTTCCAACCGTACCTACCCGAGATCCCAGCTGAGGATCTCGGGAGACGAACGCAACACGGATCTGCTAGAGATCTTTACCGAGGATCTCGGGAGATACCTACAACATATTCAGGATACGAATCCCTTTAAAACACGCATGATCACAATCTACGCTACTACCCCTTTTTAACTATAAATACGAGTATCTCCAACGGTGAAAGGTACGTACAATCTTATGCATGAACCACTTTAAAAAACCCTACGTTCTATTAGACCTAGCTTACCTGTTTGACTTTGGCATCAGAGGGGCCCTTACAGCAGTCAAGGTCTCCATATGTCTTCTCTTGTAGGTAATGGGTGATCTAAGGAGGACATCTTGATTTCTATATCAACGGTTTGGCGCCGTCTGTGGGAACGACATTGAAAGTCATTTTCATCACTTACAGTGATTCAACAATGACAAAGGGGAGAAAGAAAGCCCAGACCACCACTGTTGTGCGCAGTCCTGTGCTACTAGAATAGTTTGTAGACCATCGGGACTTATTTTCCCAACCTCAGGCTGATTCTGCTGCAGGCCCGGTGCAGCAGTCCCGAAACCGATGAGGTTGGCTCGTCTTTGTGAGCATCAAGTTGAAACTCTAACTAGCAACATCAACCAGATAAGGCGAATGCTAGAGCAACAGAATCCCCCCCCTCCCCCCGACCAGGGGGTGAGGAGGTTTTTTATAACGTCTCAAAAAAATCCGTACAAAGACCCGAGTTCCACCTCAGGCAGAAATCGCTCATGACCAAATCCTTTAGAAATTAGACAAAAATTAATCAATTGCTGAACTAAATTATCTATGAAATTAGATTGAACCACTTTAAATATGAACTGCAAGACCCAAAACGTGTAGAATCGTTGACGCTACATTACCCTGAAACTTAGAATCAATCTCAAAACTCGGTTGCTCTCGGGAGCACACCGAAACTCCGTATCAGACCTGGACCGCGCGTCGAAAGTCTGATTATTGCGAAACCATACGGTTATGACCGCCTTATTAGGCTTGACAACTACCTCAAAAATCAAGTCCTAATAGTATCTAGAAAAGCACAACTAAGCCCGGAGCGAAGTGTATGAGAAACGCGAATATCTTTAGAAAATGTACTCGGATTTAAGTAAACTGGGTCGTTCGCTTGCGGGCCAATTCTAAGGTTTCAGACCGTCAGAATCTGACCCAAATACACCCTCGGATCAGGAAAATTTTTATACGCAGGTCAGTGTACTTGTGGCCCTGATCGAGTGGCGATGACCGTTGAACTGAAGCCGGTCCTCTACGGTCATTCCGTAAATCCGATCGGACCGAAAACTTAACCTGACCTAGATCCAATGTCAGGGAACTTTTCTCAGATCGTATGTAGAAAAGGGAGCCTCCAGATGTGCTCCGTTGGACCGAAACAACCACTCTTTGGCTATAACCTAAGTATACCATGGCCTTGGGGCCATTCCCTTCAGTTCTAGGCCTATATAAGGGCCTTTACCCACCCCTCTCTCATTCCATACGAATTCTAAACCCTAAGAAAGAAAAGAGAGAGAAAGTGAAGGAGAGAGTGGAGAAGTGTGAGCGAGAGTTAGAGATCGTTTAGGGGATTCAATCCTGCCACTCCACGTGCTTAACTACTACTTCCATGTCACTATACCGGCGATACCGACTCCATTATTGGGTAAGAAAACCTAACCCTAATCTATTTTACAGTTTTAAATGGAGTAAATGATGATGTGGCTAACCTATCTCATACTATAGGTTGCCGTTGTGCCATAGACGAGGACTTAGTGTTCAAACTGAGTTCGTTACGAGTTTACCGGCAAAAGGTGCGGACTATAAACGTTTAGGTTATGGTTTTTAAAGTTTTCAATGTCAGTTAATGATTTATGACTGACTTGATTGCTATCACATCTGCTTAGATACGATGTTTCCCGTATGTTACACATATATGTAAACTATGTTGTTTTTAATGCATTCCAAGTGTTTGTTGAAATGTTTGAATGAATGTGGAATTATGATTTGTGCATGCCATGATTATTGATTGTAAATACATGATTGTTGTATGCATGACAACTCCTTTGTGGAAGGATTTGCTATAATATGTGTTTTAACTAACTTATTACATGTATGTAATATGTGTAGTATAAGTGTTTGATAAAATGCCTGAATGAGAAAATGCTTTATGTGATGTATTTAATGAGGTTGTGGAGATAGGATTCTCAACTCCCTCATCTATAGTTACAGTTTCCTTTATGTATTCTATCTTGCTAATACGTGATTTATGTATGGAATGCGTATGTATGATAACATGTGTACTATGTGTTTGTTGAAATGCTTAAACGAGATTGATATTGAAATTGGTTGTCACATGCTGTCTTTGACTATCACATGTGAATGTCAATGCTTGAAGTGTGATTGGGACTACGATGTAGTCCAGGCAATCGACAATGGTTCACTGTCGGTGGCTAAGCTATTTTAGCCACGACGGATACGTCCGATGAATCCAAGTCGTACGGTGATTACTGACAGTGGTTAGGCCACGAGTGGTGGTGCGTATGTGCTACATGTCGACTCATTCAACGTACGCTCGTACTAGTTGAGCTTGACAAGTAACCCGATTGGCCCAATGTATGTTCACCATGTATGAACGCTACTACTTGAATCTAAGGTACCAAACTCAACAGTGAAAAGCCCGGTTAACCTTAATACCTCGATCCACTAAGGCTCATGTGTCGGGCATGGTGGTATGGGACACCGTGGTCGAGCTGTTGGCCTACGCTGGGGCGACGAGCCTCCCCGTAGTGTCCAGTGAGCAAACCAACTCGGGTTTTGAATACGGTGGTATTTGACACTGTATTTGAGTTGTCGGCCTATGATCAGGTGATGAGCCCGTAGTGACCTCGAGTATATACTAAAACTACGCTAAGGTGACGAGCCTCTCCGTAGTTGCTTCAAGTATAAACCAGGCCTGCGCTGATGGTGACGAGCCTCTCCGTAGCGACCTGGAACTGCCTATTGTATGAGACTAACTAGAATTGACGACCCTAGATGGATCATTGTTTGGGAAGTGATATAAGGGAGGTACCTTAGCTTCCCAATCCTACTGTATGAATAAACCTAATTAAGTATTGGCTAACACGATCATGCACCGCATTGCATGTGCTTTGACGAGGAAGCGCATGTTTCGGGAGGATGTCATGCGCGAACGTGAGATGAAGTCGCTGAGGGAGTGTAGGCAAAGGCATGCATCATTATCACATACCATGCTTGCATTAACAAGAGTACTTAGGATATGATTGTTGTACTGCTTTATCATTACTGCTTGACTGAATTGATAACATGTTAACCTTTGCCTTATAGTTCCACTGAGTTGATCACTCACTCCCACTCTGGGACGGTGTTTTAAAACACCAACCAGACTCTGTCTTAGTTGCAGATGATGGCGCAGCTTATGAAGCAAAGCCTGATTTTTATGACGACGAGGAGGAGTTCTCGTATATACAGTACTCTGGCGGGTTCATTTAGGTCGCATTCTGATCGCCAAGGCTATAGGGATTTCATGATGTAGACGGACCTACACATTTTGATATTTTGTATTTTGAAATGATACATGTAATTGTTTAACCTGGAACATAATTATACTCTGGAGACGCACAATCACTTATATGTTTTATACATACCTATCATGGTCTTTTGCTTGCTTAATTTAACTGTCTCTAGGGTATGATATGCTGATTTGGTATAATCCCACTCATGTTTAGTGCACTAACACGGACAACATTTAATCATTATTATCCATGTTGCATAAGTGATGTGTTGGAACTCGGGAGTTGAACTTCTACTCGACCCCCGATTTTCAGGGCATTACAAGTTGGTATCAAAGCATGATTTGGATTAAACTGGACCTGGGCTATAGTCACATGAAGCACACTGACGTACTTTGACTTAGGAGGGGGGCGAAAAAACGTAGAAATGATCATAGGATTCCCAGTTTCGCCGCCACGTGAAACTGATCGTCGAAATTGGTGCCCGTACCCATTCATGATCATGCGCAGGGACCCCAAATCTTTTCTAGACCGTTAATCTATGGGTATAGACCAAAATTCTACCATTCCACATCCAAACAACCTGAAAGTGTGAAAATACGTGAAAACAACTCAAACAAAGTTGGGGGCCCAAACGACGCAAATCGAGGGGAACCAAAGTGGACCATGCACCCCTACGGCACTCCGGGGACTATCCTGTGCTGTGTGCAGGATAAGGGTGCAACCCCACTATCACCGGGTTCTGACAACTGGTCATATATGTAGTTGTCTTTTAGTATGCCTTGTTGCTGGTTTCTTTTGTTTCTATATATGGTCTTACTAGGTTTGGTTGTATGGTAGAGTAGGTTTTGTGCTCTAGTGTTTAAAGTTGTTTAGATTAGTTCACATGCATCTTCTGTCATGATCCATGTAAGGCATCTCATGTATTGTGACAATTTTGGTTAAATGAAATACATGAAGTTCTTTTATTTTGGGATGTGTAAACCACTTGACTAATTGGGTGTTGTTATGCTAAATCTAACACATGTTGCACCTTGTGTTATGTATAGGGCATGCCTCCGAGGACTACTCGGAACACTACCCATCTAACACTCTGTGGATTGCTTGAAGGGGTACCTCCCCTGAGAGATAGCCGCACAGACCTCAACTTGGGCCCCGACACGGACACAATGCCAGACTCACTGCCAGCTACTAGCCCCACTACTGGGCCGCCACCTTATACACCCCCAGTTCGCGAGCAGAACCATGCGTCTACCTCGACGCCTCACATGCCACAGTCGGCTCCTCCTCCTGATAGGTTGGAGCAGGTGATGCTACTGATGCAGCAACAGCAGCTGCTGCTGCTGTAGTTTTTGGTCGCCATAGCAGGGGCTTTTGCCTAGAATATGCACGCGACCCCTCTTGCACCACCTGTGCCCCTGCTGGGAACACAGTGCCAGCGGCGCATTCGCGCGATTCTAGCGCTTGCGACCTCCTACCTTTGCGGGTACTCACCGACCCGAGGAGGCCGTGTATTGCCTTGACAACATCTCTAAGATGCTGAAGCCGCTGCACTGCACTGAGGTGAAGCAGGTGGAGTTGGTCACCTTCATGTTTGAGAAGGAGACCAGTCTCTGTTAGGACAGCGTCCTTAGGACTGTGGCTGCTGGTTACGTGTGGACATGGGACGCATTTAAGACGTGTTTCAACGAAAAGTATTTCCCTCTCACCTACCGTAATGAGAAGGAGGGAGAGTTTCTTCACCTCTGACTGGGAGGGATGACCGTGGCTGAGCATGAGAACAAGTTCACGGTGCTGGCTAGGTATGCTCCGTTAATATTGGCTGATGAACCGATGCGTATGCGATGATTTTCTGAGGGTCTGTGACCCGAGTTACGCTTGAAGATGTGTTGCGCTAGCATAACCAGTTATGCTGAGCTGGTGAGCGACAGTGATGACTCCGAATGGAGGATTGGTTTAGATGGAGGTTTGCGATATCGTGACCGTCTGTGCGTCCCGAATCTCCATGACTTAAGGAGAGAAGTTCCCACAGCCGCTCACAATTTGAAGATGCCAATGTATCCGGGTAGTACGAAGATGTATCTAGACATGAAGCATTCGTACTAGTGGGACAACATGAAGGCCCACATAGCTGACTTCGTATCCCGTTGTCTCACGTGCCAGCAGGTCAAAGCCGAGCATCACCGACCTCCTGGTCTACTTCAACTTATGCCTATAGCTGAATGGAAGTGGGACTTCATCTCTATGGATTTCATTTCAGGGTTACCAAAGATGAGGAAGAGGCATGACTCCATTTGGGTGATTGTGGACCGATTGCCGAAATCGGCTCATTTCCTCCCTATCAGAGTAACAAACTCTACAGACGATTTGGCCAGGCTGTACATCAATGAGATAGTATGTCTGCATGGAGTGCCTATGGAGATCATGTCGAATTGAGACACGTGATTCACATCTATCTTCTAGACTCGTATCCAGGAAGCAATGGGTGTGAAGTTGAAGTTCAGTACCACGTTCCACCCACAGACTGATGGGTAGACGGAACGGGTGAATCAGGTGTTGGAAGATATGCTTCGAGCTTGTGTGCTTGATTTCAAGGACAGCTGGGATGACTGTCTTCCTTATGCAGAGTTCGCTTATAACAACAGCTTCTAGGCGAGTATTGGCATGACTCCCTATGAGGCCTTATATGAGCGCCCCTGTTGAGCACCGCATTGCTGGGCAGAGGTTCGTAAGAAGAGTTTGATTGACCCAGATTTAGTACAGGTGACCTCAGAGAAGATCGACATTATCAGGCGTCAACTTCTTACAGTGCAGAGCAGACAAAAGAGTTACGCCGATACGAGACAACAACCACTAGAGTTCGAGGTCTGAGACCATGTGTTTCTAAAAGTTTTCCCCATGAAGGGAGTCCTTTGGTTTAGAAAGAAGGGGAAGCTCACGCCGAGATTCATTGGCGCATTTCAGATACTGGACCGAGTGGGTGTGGTGGCCTACCGCCTTGCTCTAGCCACACCACTTAAGGGCGTGCACAACGTATTTCGTATATCTATGCTGAAGAAATACGTTTCTGACCCTTCCCACATTATCAAATGGGATCAGGTACAGTTGAGTGAGGACGCTACTCATGTACTGCGACCGACGCGTATCCTACACAGGAAGGATCGGGTGTTGGTTAGTAAGGTTATCACGTTGGTGAAGGTGTTATGGTCGCATCACACTGAGGAAGTGGCTACTTGGGAGACAGAAGCCGAGGTCCGTAAGAACTACCCTCAGATTCTCGAGGAGTACTAGAAGGTACTAATTTTGATGACCAAATTTTTCTTTAAGGGAAGTAGATTGTAACGTTTCGAAAAATCCGTACAAAGACCCGAGTTCCACCTCAGGCAGAAATTGCTTAGGACCAAATCCTTTAGAAATTAGATGAAAATTAATCAACTGTTAAGCTAAATTATCTGTGAAATTAGCTTGAACTACTTTAAATACGAACTGCAAGACCCAAAACGTGTAGAATCGTTGACGCTACATTACCCTGAAACTTAGAATCAATCGCAAAACTCGGTTGCTCTCGGGAGCACACCGAAACTCCATATCTGACCTGGACCGAGCGTCGAAAGTTCGATTACTGCGAAACCATATGGTTATGACTGCCTTATTGGGCTTGACAACCACCTCGGAAATCAACTTTAGCGACATGTGTGAGAAACACGAATATCTTTAGAAAATGTACTCAAATTTAAGTAAACTGGGCCATTCGCTTGCGAGCCAATTCTAAGGTTTCAAACCGTCAGAATCTGACTCAAATACACCCTTGGATCAGGAAAATTTTCATACACAGGTCAGTGTACTTATGGCCCTAATCGAGTGGCGATGACCGTTGAACTGAAACTGGTCCTATGCGGTCGTTCCGTAAATTTGATCGGACCGAAAACTTAACTTGACCTAGATCCAATGTCAGGGAACTTTTCCCAGATCGTATGCAGAAAAGGAAGCCTCCAAATGTGCTCCGTTGGATCAAAACAACCACTCTTTGGCTATAACCTAAGTATATCATGGCCTTAGGGCTATTCCCTTCAGTTCTGGGCCTATATAAGGGGCTTTACCCACCCCTCTCTCATTCCATACGAATTTTAAACCCTAAGAAAGAAAAGAGAGAGAAATTGAAGGAGAGTGGAGAAGTGTGAGCGAGAGTTAGAGATCGTTCACGGGATTCAATCCCGCCACTCCACGTGCTTATAACTACTGCTTCCATATCGCTATACTGGTGATACCGACTCCGTTATTGGGTAAGGAAACCTAACCCTAATCTATTTTAGGGTTTTAAATGGAGTAAATGATGATGTGGCTAACCTATCTCATACTATAGCTTACCGTTGTGCCGTAGACGAGGACTTAGTGTTCAACCTGAGTTCGTTATGAGTTTACCGGTGAAAGGTATGGACTATAAACGTTTAGGTTATGGTTTTCAAGGCTTTCAATGTCAGTTAATGATTTATGACTGACTTGATTGCTATCACATCTGCTTATATACGATATTTCCCGTATGTTACGCATATATATAAACTATGTTGTTTTTAATGCATTCCAAGTGTTTGTTGAAATGTTCGAATGAATGTGGAATTATGATTTGTGCATGCCATGATTATTGATTGTAAATACATGATTGTTGTATGCGTGACAACTCCTTTGTGGAAGGATTTGCTATAATATGTGTTTTAACTAACTTACTACATGTATGTAAAATGTGTAGTCTAAGTGTTTGATAAAATGCCTGAATGAGAAAATACTTTATGTGATGTATTTAATGAGGATGTTGATATACGATTCTCAACTCCCTCATCTATAGTTATAGTTTCCTTTATGTACTCTATCTTGCTACTGCGTGATTTATGTATGGAATGCCTATGTATGATAACATGTGTACTACGTGTTTGTCGAAATGCTTAAACAAGATGGATACTGAAATTAGTTGTCACATGCTGTCTATGACTATCACATGTGAATGCCAATGCTTGAAGTGTGATTGGGACTACGATGTAGTCCAGGCAATCGGCAATGGTTCACTGTCGGTGGCCAAGCTATTTTAGCCACGACGGATTCGTCCGATGAATCCGAGTCGTACGGTGATTACCGACCGTGGTTAGGCGATGAGGGGTGCGTATGTGCTTCATGTCGATTGATTCAATGTACGATTGTACTAATCGAGCTTGTCAAGTAACCCAATTGACTCAATGTATGTTCACCGTGTATAGACGCTACTGCTTGAATCTAAGGTACCAAACTCACCAGTGAAAAACCCATTTAACCTTGGTACCTCGATCGGCTAAGACTCATGAGCCGGGCATGGTGGTATGGGACTCGTGGTCGAGCGTCGGCCCCCGCTGGGGCGATGAGCCTCCCCGTAGTGTCCAATGAGCAAGCCAACTCGTGAGTCAAATACGGTGGTATGGGACATTGTATTCGAGCTGTCGGCTTACAATCAGGTGATGAGCCCGTAGTGACTTCAAGTATATACTAGGACTACGCTAAGGCGATGAGCCTCTCCATAGTTGCTTCAAGTATAAATCAGGCCTGCGCTGATGGTGACGAGCCTCTCCGTATCGACCTGGAACTGCCTATCGTATGAGACTAAATAGGATTGACGACCCTAGATGGATCATTGTTTGGGAAGTGATACAAGGGAAGTACCTTAGCCTCCCAATCCTGTTGTATGAATAAACATAATTAAGTATTGGCTAACACGATCATGCACCGCATTGCATGTGCTTTGGCGAGGAAGCGCATGTTTCAGGATGATGCCATGCGCGAACGTGAGATGAAGTCGCTGAGGGAGTGTAGGCGAGGGTATGCATCATTATCACATACCATGCTTGCATTAACAAGAGTACTTAGGATATGATTGTTGTACTGCTTTATCATTACTGCTTGATTAAATTGATAACATGTTAACCTTTGCCTTATAGTTCCACTGAATTGATCACTCACTCCCACTCTGGGACGGTGTTTTAAAACACTAACCAGACTCTGTCTTAGTTGCAGATGATGGCGCGGCTTATAAAACAGAGCCTAATTTTTATGACCACGAGGAGGAGTTCTCGTATATGCAGTACTCTGACAGGTTCATGTAGGACGCATTCTGATCGTCGGGGCTATAGGGATTTCATGATGTAGACGAACCTACATGAAAGTGCCCTGGTTTGTCTAGTTACGTGAGTGTTGAGTTAGATTGTCTACAGAGCCTGATAGGAAGATCAATTCAAGCGTCTGCCTCAACCGGATATGTGCAAGCTCGTCATAAGTAAATTTAAAGCCTCACATCCCATGTCCCAAAACAACAGGTGAATAAAATCCTTAAAAATAAGTTAGAAAATCATAGGGTTTTATGGTGAGAAAACTTTTTTAAAACAGAAAAATCTCTAAGTTTTTCTTGCCTTGTCGATTTTATCGAAACACCCTCGATATGATCGACCTGCGCTATTGAGTCCTCGATGCTCCATCGATACCATCGAAAAGAGGACAAAAAATGTCCAACAACCTCATAATATATCTGGACGAATTATCGATGTATTGATACACCTATTGATATCATCGATATTCAAATCTTGAGTCTATCGAAGTCGACTCGATATCATCGACAGGTAGATTTTTGGCGCCCCTGTTTTTAAAAGAAAATCTCAAATTCCTTCGATATATCGATGCTCTTCTCGATATGATCTTAAATCAAATATCGATAATATCGGAAGACCATCGATGATATCGATCGTGGGGGCGCATTTCTTCTAGGAGATATTTCAGGTTGTTTTTAACTTTGATCGGGGGGCATTCGAGGAAATCGATATTGATATGTCGATGATATCGAGGCTAAGTTTATTACATCGAAAATGGATACAAACTGTCCAGCAAGCTTACTGGTAAATCTATAGGATTTATCGATGCATCGACACTGCCTTCGATATCATCGATATACAAATTCCGATGACATCGGCTGACCCTCGATCATTTCTTAAAAACCTGAAATATTTCAAGTCAAGTCTCTGTCATTTTTCAAATGTCGATGGATCGAACCTATCATCGATGGAATCGGAGTTCGAAATCCGATGACATCGACAATTGTTTCGATTCATCGACCAGCTGGCAAAAGATTTCAAAAGCGTATGACTTTGAGTTTGAGTCATCGAGTAGACCATCGATCCTATCGAGAGTATACGCTCGATGATATTGAACCTGCTCGATGATATCGAACTTAGTCATAAATGTGACTGTTTTATATCCGTTGGAACCCTTTGCCTATAAAGAGGACTTGTCTATTGTTGCTGGGAGAGAAAGTAGAGAAAGCTTTTGAGTGTTTAACCTTGGATCTTATACCCAAAGCCCTTTCTCTCAGGGAAGTTCATCCTCCAATCCACCCTTACCATTGATATTCAATAGAGTGGATTGGGGAATGAACTTCCGCATTCAAGGATCCTCCAGCTACTACCTTAATGAAAAATCATTAAGCTGGGATGTCTTGAATGCCTAGATGATTGGAACTACTCTATCTTCCTTATAGGAAAACCTTTAGAGAGTAGGATTCCGTCATAATCTTGACCCAACCCGTCACCATATATCGGTACATCTTTTGCGTTGCGGATCAAGAGAGCAGAAGACTCTTCGTCAACAAGGAGGAGGAGATCTTCGGCATTGTGCTTATCGGGACTCATCAACTTATTTGTAAGTATCTAGAGTCCAAGAGGACACTTGTGATAATTCCTTTGTAGGATTGGGTCTTAACTGGTTCTCACCCTTTGAAGTCCTCAAGGAGGCCTCCGGCGGGAGTGTACGTGGTGGGTGCGTTGTGTGGACCATTGCTCTGTGGAGAAAATAAACATCTGGTTGAAGGTGAACCAGTAAAACCTTAGGTTTGAGGTGAACCGCTATGAAATGTCCGGTTTGAGGTGAATTGTGTAGAAACCTCCATAGGGACTTATGGAAGATCCTTGGCCAGTGTGCCTAAAAGTAGGTGCGTTGTGTTGACCCTTGCTCGTGAGAGCATAAACAGTCAGCCTCAATGTAGGTTGTAAAGGTTGAAGGTGAACCTGATTAAAACCTTAGATTTGAGGTGAACCGCTGTGAAACCTCCTTAGTGAAATCCAGTATACTCAAGGGTTGAGTGCGGTTACCGGGAGTGGAGTAGACAAGTCGTCGAACCACTATAAAAATGATTGTGTTTGAGAGTGCTATTCTTCTGATTGTGTGATTTACTTTTATATTTGTATATCTGAATATCTTAGATCACTCCTCACACACTTACACAGTCATATCTATCATAAACTAGTTTGCATATTGTTTACTTCTTAAACAGTTTGTGATTGAATCCTCTACTGGGCTCGGAAGCCAGTAGAGTTATTTTTGAGTAATCCTAATATGTTCCTATTGTTAGGATTAGTGTAATAGGATTTTAAATAAATCATAAAAACTTTTAAAAGTCCTATTCACCTCTAGGACATATTGGCATATCCCGACTTCAACTAAAGCGGTCTTCACTGCAATTTCACTACACATTTTGATATTTTGTATTTTAAAATGATACATGTAATTGTTTAACCTGAAACATGATTATACTCTGGAGACACACCACCACTTATATGTTTTATACATACTTATCATGGTCTTCTGCTTGCGTAATTTAACTGTCTCTGGGGTATGATATGCTGATTTGGTATAATCCCACTCATGTTTAGTGTACTAACACGGACAACATTTAATCATCATTATCCATGTTGCATAGGTGATGCATTAACTCAGGAGTTGAACTTCTGCTCGACCCTTGATTTTCAGGGCGTTACATTATTGCTCGGGCAACCATTAAAGTTTTAGCACCATCTCAAGTACCTGTCGACTCCTGGAGGAGCAAATTGGCCTGTGAAGTACCAAGACATGTGCCTTCCCATGCCTTGGGCATTGTCATGCTTGCTGCCTCCGATCGGCGTTAGGAGTTGGAAAAAGAAAAGGCATACCAAAGCTCCCGAGACGGTGGTCGAGAATGAGGACCCTCGGGAGGCTAAGCTCAGTGAACTACGAGGTCAGATCGGCAACATATGACAGGCCTATCGCACACATGCTCCAACCTCGATAGAAGCTATGTCAGAAGAAACTGAGCCACCATTCACCGACAACATCATGCACTCTCAGCTACTGCCCAGATTCTGGATGCCACAGATCACTCCTTATTCCGGGGCCATCGACCTAGCCGAGCATCTGGAATCTTTCAGGGCGTGGATGGAGCTTCATGGTGCATCGACTGCGGTGATGTGTCAAGAATTCTCCTTAACTTTGTTAGGAGCATCTCGAAAATGGTTTCGACAATTGAAACAACAGTCCATCTGTTCATTCACACAGCTTAGTAAGGCCTTCATTACCAACTTCATCGGAGGAAAAGAAAGGCTCAAGCTAACAACTCGCCTCCTCACCATCACTTAGAAGGAGAATGAGCTATTAAAGGATTACACCAAGCACTTCAACATAGAGGCAATGTAAGTAAAAGGCTATTTGGATTAAATAACACTTGCCTCTTTAATGGTCGACCTGAAGGAGGGAAGATTCCTCTTCTCGCTTGGCAAGAACCCCCCAACGACATTGGCCGATCTCCTCAACCGAGCTCAGAAATACTCTAACGCCGAGGAGCTTTTCAATTCACGGAAAGCCACTAGGAATGGAGGAATCTCGACCAGAGATCAACTACCTAAGAAGGAACAAACATCATCTCCTAACAGTAAACGCAGAAGAGACGACGATCCAAACAAAGGTCAACGTTTGAGCAGACGACCTGAGAGTAGATTCAACTCTTACAATCCCTCAACTCGACGCCCGAGCAGGTCCTCATGGAAGTTTGGGACAAATGACTCCTCAAATGGCCGAACAAGATGAAGACCGATGCCGACAAGCGAGATAAATGGAAGTATTGCCACTTTCACCATGACCATGGCCATTCCACCAGTGATTGATTCAACCTTAAGGAAGAAATTGAGGCCCTCATCCGCAGCAGACATTTGCGAGAGTATGTCAGTAGGAGGGAGGAACGACCAGATCAGAAGAATTAGTAGCCCAGCAATGGCAACAACAATGAGGCTACATGAGAAATCCACACCATCTTGGTGGGCCTACGGGAGGAGGAGATTCAAACCGAGCATGCAAAGCCATGCTCGAAGTATCAACCATGAAAGTTCAGAACATAGAGTCCATCTCACCTATAGATCCTCAAAGGAACAGAAGGTAATCCCCTGCGAACTGACATTCACCAAGGAGGATTCCTGAGGAATCCACCATCCCCATGATGATGCACTAGTGGTGGCCATGACCATAGCCAACCACAAAGTGTTTCAAATTCTAGTGGACACTAGTAGAAGTAAATGATTACAATATGGAATGTAAATTGACGGGATAATTCGAAAGATAAATTTGGTTTGATTGGTTTTAGTATGAGATGAATTACTTTGTTGCAATCTTCTTCTATTTATAGCTCTAATCCAGCCATTCTGGATCCTTCCCACTTTTTAATGGTTATGATAACCGTTCTTCACTACTTCGATTCTAAATGTTTCTCATGTTATGTTCCCTTTGAATTATTCTCATGCCATCTGTCAAACAACCGTGTGAACTCGACCGCTTAGCATCTGCCATATGATCGTTTAAACTCAGTCGCTTCCCTTCTCGACCGCTCTAACAACACTCGGTCATAATTGATATGTTGTAGCTCTGCTTTTAAAGGTGTAACCGTACATATCTGTAGGAAATTATATGATTGTCCATGCGTGTCCATACATATTGAAATTGTGGTAATGACCGCTTTAGTTGAAGTGGGAATATGCCAAGATGTCTTAGAGGGGGGGTGAATAGGACTTTTAAAAAACTATCAACCCTATCCTAAATAAATATGCAAGTATCATGATTTCTTCCAAATAACTCTAATGGCTTCTAAGCCAAATAGAGAATCCAATCACAAAACTATTCAAAAGATAAACAAGATGCATAACATAGTTCGTGATGGATGTAACTGTGTGTGAGGTGTGATTCTGCTTAGTTCCAGAAAAACATGTGCATATGTAATATGAAAACAATCAGAGAAATCACACAAATAGTAGAAGTAAATGGCAATCTCAAACACAGTCATTTTTATAGTGGTTCGATTACATGTCTACTCCACTTCCGGCGGACGCACTCAACCCTTGAGTGTACCGAATCTCACTAACGGAGGTTTCAAATCAGGTTCACCTCAAGCCAGTACAACCTACACTAGGCTAACTCTAACGTGTCTACACGACACAAGTTTATGCCCCACACAGGAGTAATGGTCAACACACAACACTCAACTTTTAGGCCACACAGGCCAAGGATCCACACAAGGAACCTACCAGTTTATGCTCCTATGAGCAAGGGTCAACACATAGTACCCAAGTTTTAGGCCACACAGGCTAAGGATCCACACAAGGAACCTACTAGTTTATGCTCTTATGAGCAAGGGTCAACACACAACACCCAGGTTTTAGGCCACACAGGCCAAGGATCCACACAAGGAACGTACCAATTTATGCTCCCATGAGCAAGGGTCAACACACAACACCTAGGTTTTAGACCACATAGGTCAATGACCTACATAAAGACTTAAGTTTATGCTCTCCACAGAGCAAGGGTTAACACAAAGCACCCCCATGTACACTCCCGTCGGAGGCCTCCTATGAGGACTTAAAAGGGGTGAGAAGCACCTTAGACCCAATCCTATAAAAGGAATGATCACAAGGGTTCTCTGGACTTTAATGACTTACAGATAAGTAGATGAGTCCCATTAAGCACGTTGATGAAGATCTCCTCCTTTGATGACGAAGAATCTTCAGCTCCCTTGAACCGCAACTCAGATGATGTTCCAATGTAAGGCAACGGGTTGGGTCAAGGTTATGATGGAATCCTACTCTATTAAAATTTTCCTATAAAGGAGACAATGATTTCAATCATCTAGCATTCAAGGTATCCCAGCTTAATGATTTGCTATTAAGGTGGTAGCTGCAGGATCCTTGAATGCGGAAGTTCATTCCCCAATCCACTCTATTGAATATCAATAATGAGGGTGGATTGGAGAATAAACTTCCATGAGAGAAAAGGCTTAGGTTATATGATCTAGGTTTAAACACTCAAAAGCACTCTCTATTTTCTTTACAAACAACCAAAGGCAAGCTCTCATTAAATAGGCAAAAAGTTTCAACGGATATAAAACAATCATATTTTTTACAGAGTTCGATATCATCGAGCGTATACTCTCGATAACATCGAATGGCCGCTCGATGATCCGAACTCTAACTGTCAAACGCTTTTAAATCTTTTTGCCAACTGGTCGAGGGGATCGAACATGCTTCGATGTCATTGAATTTTGAACTCCGATTTCATTGAAACGAGGTTCGATTCCTTGACATTTGAAAATGAGAGAGCAGATGCCTTTGAAACTTATCAGGTATATGATATGATCGAGGATTCTTCGATATCATCGAAATTTGAATATCAATGGTATCGATGACGGTGTCAATTCATCGATAATTTCAAGGAATTTTCCTATAAGCTTGCTGGACAGTTTATGTCATATTTTGATGACATTGAACACATCTCGAAATGATCGATATTTGAATATCGATTTTATCGAGTGATCCACTATACGAGAAATATTTTACCTGAAAACTTGCTAGGTAGTTTAGTGTCCCAATCCGATATCATTGAAGGTCTATCGATATCATCGAGATTTGAATTTCGAGGATATCGAGGCTCTCTTCGATTTATCGAGAATCACATGATTTACCTTAGCAGTATATTGGATACAACTGACCAGAAGTCTATTTTATCGAGTCGACTCGATGGACTCGAGATTCAAAATTCGATGATATCGAATAGTCCATCGATTCATCGATAATTTAGTTCAGAGTTCTTTATGGTTGTTGGACATCTGAAGTCCTCATTTCGATAATATCGAGTGATTTTTAAGGACATCGATAACAGGGTTCGATTTCATCGAACCACATGTCGATAAATCGACAAAGATGAAAAACTTAGAAAATTTCCTGATTTTGCAGAGTAGTTTTCTCACCTAAAACCTTAAGAAGTTCTATCCATTTTTAAGGGTTTTATATACCTGGTGTTTTAGGATATAGGATGTAAGGCTAAAGTTTACCTTTGACGAGTTCGGGCACACATCCAATTGAGGCAGACGCTTGAACAATCTTCATATGGGGCTCCTTTGTCTTGCTGACTTAACACTCATGCTAATTGACAAACCAGGGCACTTTCGCATATCATACATAAATGACTATGATTGGTCGAAATAGGTCTTGTCTACAAATAGTATGTAGACACAATTATCTCGTACGGTTTCCTTTGTTGGATGGAGTCTCCCTATATTCTTATGTATTTCTCATTGGATTTCCATCTATATCTCTATATGCACATGAATATTATTCTGTGATTAAAAATGCGCTCTTTTGGAGTAATTATTAGTATTTGAGGTTCCTTATGAAAGATTCTAAAGGTGATTTGCGTGGTGTAGACACCCCACCTCGAGCCTATAAATTGATTAAGTTGGACTAAGTCAACTCCGCCAAACCTTCAACTAAACTCAACCTTAAACCTAACCCCAGGACCCTAAACCCTAGAACCTTAAATCCAAGCCAACTCACCAAGTCAACCCATTGGGCCAACCCATCGAATCAACCCATCTAGTCAACTCAAGCCCTAAACCAACCCTTATCCAAGCCCATAAGCCCAAAGCCCAATCAAAATCCAGAGTAATGGCAATGTAGCACTAATAGAGATAGAGCCTCCACATGTGCATGGGAGCCCCCCCCCCCTCAAAAAAAAAAAAAAAAGGGGACTCCGTGTGGCTCTAGCGACACCCAGTCACGTGGTAGCTCCCCAGTCTTGGCAGAAGCCCAATACGTGTGGGTTCTTTCCTTTTGTGATGCCTAAATGTGTGGCATTGACTCTGATACCCCTCCCTAGCACCCAAAATTATCATCCATGCCATTAAATCTAACCATCGAATATCATGCCATGTGGCAGTCTCAAATCTAGACACTCCAAGCCACTTTCAACCCTACACTTGCCAAGAATTACCAGAAATCTGAGTTTGGGGGCTATAAATAAACCTCTCCACCTCTCATTTCAAGCATCTAGAATAAACATTTTCTCTCACCAAAACCCATAAGCCTCTCACTCCCCTTAGCTATCTTAACTATTCCATCCATCCAATAAGGAGAGGAAGGAGTAATAGGAAAGAGTCCAGCCCAGGTTAGCCCGGCCTAGCCCTAAACTCTATCCACCTGAGTAACCAAATCCTCAATACAAGCCACTCGATCTATTCATTACGACATTGCCGCCTATCTTACCATCCAACTTTCAATCAGCTTCGTACATCTTTATATAAGTATCATGTAACATCTACTCTCTTCTCTACCCCCTACTTATCCAATCCATAACATCACATCACATAGCATCATACAACTAATCGATTATGAGTGTATGCTTTGCAACTTATTGATATAATCGAATTCTTCCCATTAGAAACTTTGGTTGATTAGTTTACACTTTGGCAAGTGGAAGAGTCAAGGTAGATTTATCCAACCTAGGATATACCTTATCATAAGCATTGCATATAACACAACATTGCACACACCTTGCATCATTAGTGCGTAAGAACTAATCCTAATCCTCAATAGTCTGTGAGATCTTGTGAAGTAGCGATCGTGCATTGTACGGGTAAAGCATGTGCTTAACACCTTCCCTCTCTATAACCGTGGTCCCTTACTCAGAATCTTTAGCTGTAGATCAAGGAGTCATTTTAGGATAGGGAATCCTCGGACTCTCTATCTTAACATTTCTACAAGGTCTAGCCGATTGTAGAATCAGATTAATTGGCTAGTGGCGACTCCAGCCAAATATAATCCTTTTTCAAATATCAGTCCAATCCTCACATGAGAGTGATCCACCTCCGTGCGAATCCCAACATCCACACCTGGTAAGATGGGGCTTCCCAATCAGCATTCAAATGTTATTATCACTAGTATCATTCTAGATAGGATAAATTATTTAACTTGGTCCAAGTCAACAAAGTTATTTCTCATAGGAGGAGTTGGGCTATATCACTGGTATTAAAAAGACATATAGTGAGCCAATTTATTTGTATAATGATTGAGTTAGGAATAACTATACGATAATGTGAACGTTGGAGATTTCTCGGGGGGGGGGGGGGGGGGGGGGGGGTTTGTCCGGTTCGCTTTTCCACGGGTTGCCTTGCTCAAGGGCTTTCATTTGGGGGTATGAGGGTGTTATATTTAATCAAACTCACCATTAACCAATTACTTTGAATGTATAATCAGTTAGACCCCATTGAAATGCTTAGGATTGAGAACCTTACGATCCTTAACCCTAAATAACTCTTGAGTTTATATTATAGAGATTCTGAGTAAGGGACCACGGTTACAAAGAGGGAAGGAGTTAGGCACCCACACTTCCCGTATAGATGTACGGTCTTTACTTCACAAGATCTGACTAATTTCTAAGGAATATAATTAGTTCTCACACATGAAAGATGTAATGTAATGCAATGATGATGGTGGGTAATCAGACCAAATTTTCAATGAGCAAGATCCGATTATATCGGCAAGCCGCAGAGCATATACTTAAACCGATCGAGTGCAGGGTGCAAAGTATGTAGAAATGTGATATATGTGATGCTCGATGCTGTATTGATGTTTATGATAAATCAACAGCTAACTGGCTAAGGTTTCTAGTGGGCCATTTCTGATTATATTAGCAAGCTACAGAGCATACGCTCACCAGTTAGATATGAGAAAATGATGGAATGTGATGTAATACTAATGTATATGACAAAATGACGGGTAACCGGCTAAGGTTTCTTGTGGGCCAGTTTCGATTATATCATCGAGCCACAGAGCATACACCTGCTAGTTAGATGCGAGAAAATGATGAAATGCAATGCAGTAATGATGTATATGAGGAGCAATGGGGTCAAGAAGGGAATCAGTGTTACAAAATGCTAATGTTCAGATGTGGTCGAAGCTTGGAGGGCTAGATGGATAGTAGTATCGCAAGGCTAGATTGAGCGGCTTAGGTGGCTCAGGAGACTTGAACTCTGGCTATGCTAGGTTAGATCAAGGTTGGACTCTCTCTCTCTCTCTCTCTCTCTCTCTCTCTCATTCTCACTCTCCTTGGTGGAGGGATGGGATGATGGTTAAGGCTAAAGGATCTCTAGGATCTTTTGAATCTAATGGATGTAGTGGATCATGATCTACTAGATGCTTGAAATGAGAAGGGGAGGGGCTAGTTATAGCCTCAAAACTCAATTTTCTTGTAATTTTTGCAAAGTCCAAGGGCAAAAGGTGGTTAAAGGGCTAGGATTGGAAATTACCACATGCATGGATTGGATGGGTGGTAAAAGGATAATTTTGGGTAAAGGACATGCATCAGAGTAAATACACTTCAACTGCGCACCTAGAGTCTAAACAAGGAAGATCACACTTGCTTGAGGGATGCCACCCCAAAGAGGGGGAGTGTCCTGTGGCCACCGGTACCCACTTGGACTCCCTGCTTTAGTAGGCAACCTCCCTCACTCATGTGGGAGCTCTACTGTGAAGGTTGTTGCATTGTACTCCGATTGGGCTTTTTTTTTTTTTTTTTTTTTACTTTGATTCAGGCTTGATTTTGACCTTAACTAGATGAGTTAACTAGGTTGTTGGACTGGGTAGGTTGACCAGGTGAGTTGACTTAGCGAGCTAATTGAATGAGTTAACTCGTCGAGTTGATTAAAGGCTCTAGGTTTCTTAGCACCTAGGGTTAGGTTGACTAGGTTGTTTGGATTAACTGGGTTGACTGGATGACTAGGTTGAGTTCAGGTTTTAGGATCGGGGTTCCTATGGTTTAGGCTTCTAGGGTTTAAGGTTTAGGATTAGGGTTTGGTTGACCATCCATCAGTTCAAACTCAATCAACATATCAGCCTGGGGTGGGGTGTCTACAGATGCCCCTTCTTAGCAGATGTTGTGTGCAACCGAATGCCAAAGTGAGTGGACACCCCACCTTTATTGGTCAGTCATGAATTGCAGTGGTATGGATTCGCCTGCCTTTGTGTCTGTGTCAGCTGCTTAGAAATAGATAACTCGCGCATATCACTAGGGTTTAAGGAAATGTTGCGATTGTCCCTACACGGGCTGCCAATTGCAACCTTTCACTCCTGATCGATACTAACATCGAAAAGTTACAGGAGAGCCCCTGCACTTTTGATAACATCTAAATATTACATATTTATCCTCTCACTTGTACTAGTTTCCATGCATTCAAAGTATTCAATTGATTAACTAACATCTAGTTTGTACATGCGAGGGAATCTGGGAAACAAAGATGAAATCATGCCTAGAAGAAGGGTTAAAGCTCAAAATATTAATAAAAAAACCTTGGATATTTTAAAGTCATTAATAAAGAATTTGCATGCCAAATATCCAAGAAAACTAAGTATAAAAGGTGGAGAAAAGACTGAAATCACACAACGCAAATAATAAAATAAATAGATTGTTCGGTGCCACCTAAGGTTGGTTCGGTCCAACTGAAAGTGCATAAAACAGTTCAACAACAAATGGTGATTTTTGGAGATGTTTCGATTAGACGTTAGGTGACCAAAGCTAAGTTTGGTGCCAGCAAAGGGGGGGTTCGATGCGACCTAAGGAAGACAGAGACTTCAGATGGAAATCAAAGAAATTCAGTTGCATTCAAGAGTTAATTCAGTGCGACCAAATGTTATGTTCAGTGCAACCGAAGGTCGGAGTCAGCTGCAGCCGAAGCATAACCAAAGTGCATAAATTGGAGTCAGTTCCAACTTGGTGTAAACTTTTTCGATTTAAGGAGGTGTTTTAAGCTTTCCTATATATGAATAAGGGTATAAGGTGTAAAGCAAGTAGTTGTGGAGCCTCCAAGGAGTCCTCATTCTTCTCTAATCCTTCCGTTCTAGTTGGTTTTTATGTTTTTTCTTTTTAAGTTTTAGTTTAATCTTGTATTTGATTTGTTAATCTCTTAGTTAAGGCTAAGGAATGAACATTTTAATGGATATTTGATATTTAATTCATTTCTTCAATGAAAGTTAAGGTTTTATGTTAAATTATGATTGGATGTGATTAAATTACTAGATTGGGGAAGGAATCAATCTGTAAAGTTGTTTGATCTATTGTTGCCTCTGGATAAATTAGATGCCTTTAATTCCCTGTGATATGATTACCTAGAACTTCATGAGAGATCAAGCCTATCATGAATCTAATCTAAGTTGAATATTTTTTATTGATATTAACGTGTTATCTTCCAATTAGAACGGACTGGAATCAGTTTTAGTTGAGTTATCAACTCGAGAAGATGAATTGAATTCAAAGTCTATTGATTGGGGATTCTTGGATCCTTAGTCCTTTTGTCACTATTTTAAAAAATCTATCTCACTGGATTAAAAACCTAGACCAACCGCTTTTCTTAAATTAAAATCTTAGCATATTCTCACCAAATTTTATGAGGATTGACCTAGACCTTACTGAGTTATTACTACATTGCAACCCTATACTTGGGGTTGTCAACCCTTGGGTTCGATTAAGTTTTTAGCGTCATTGCCGAGGAATTTACATTGAGAATACATAGGTTTAAGTTAGGATTTTGATTTCTAGTTTTAATTCTAAGAAGTTTAGTTTTAATTAGGTTATTATAAATTTGTTTAGAAACTAACATCATTTGTTTGGTTTTTGTTTTGTAGCATCATTAATCATAGTTCTCCTAAACTGATAACTCCATTCCCTCATCTTATTACTTCCTAGCTAATTCTAATTGATGTAGGATTTTATTTTTTTAGGTTTAGGTTTTAAACTTAGTCTCCTGTGCTTGGTTCATGTTCAAGTGGGTAATAGACCATACACAACGACTTCTAAGTGAAGGTGGTCTAGTCGACGAGCTTTCCTGTAACACCTCGTACTTTTCAGTACTCGAGTGTTACCATGAGGACCTAATTTAGGATCGCAAACCCGATTTAGCTAAGCATTTACCCTCACCCGTTAAGGGTAAACTTTGCCTGTAGATCAAGTCATCCATCCGTCATCTTCCAAAATGGAGCATCACATCACAAGAGAGGTCTATTTTAGGGTTCAATCACCTTGATAGATAAATCAAATATTCATTGTCAATATCGAAAGCCGAATCATCAAAACCCGCCATTCATTAGAATGACCACCTTCTGTAAGGCAACTGTAAATTCATTGGGCTTTGGGAGCATCGGTTTAAGTGTATCCAGATTAGCTTGGGAATGTTTAAGGATGTTGAAAAATAAGTATGAACATGATCTAACCGTTGGATTGTCGGGTATCACTAGATTGAATGCAAAACCACCAGATGAGGCCCACCTGGACTATGGATCTGCCTCATAGTTAGATTGGTGGCCCATATTAAGCTGTTGGAGCTAACGAACGGGCTAGATTTCGAGTAGACATCTTGGTGGACTACTAACGTTCGGTGTTAAAGCGATCCAGCCATTCAAGCTCACTATTGTGAGCCCAATTGAGATATAGGATTGACGAACCATAGGAGTGCTTGACAAATTCCCTCTAAATTGAACTATAAACCTTTGTAGCCGCTGATGACCACATTCAGATATAATCAAACCTTTAGATTAATAAAACCTATAACTAAGGACCCGAATCACAAAGTATGGTTCACCTGAGTTTCGGATCTACCCAAATTTTGGACTAATGGCTTATTAGGACCAATAGAGGCTAGTCAATGGAATGGATCCATCAAAAGGATCATAGTGGGCCTCACATTTGAGCTGGGAGTACACAACCTATGTACTCCCACACTACACTAAAAACAGTGCTTGGTCAAATCGGGTTTGACTCGATGAAAATGGCAAAAATAGAAGAGCTTTCCCGCCCACGTCTGGACGAACGTACAACGTCTGTTTGGGACGTGTTGTGGCCCACCATGATCGTCCATCTGGACGATCTGAACCGTCCAATCATGTGCGCGATGAGTGAAAGACCAAAACCATGTCACTTATGTGAGTTCATACACATGTATATGCACACGAACATCGGCCCAAGAAGAGTTGTGCATGTTACGATTTTTGGAAATGGAAAAACCTATTTTTCTTGCAGCCACGTTGGCTCCTGCAGCGTATCGGCCGTTGGAGTAAATCTATCCCAACCGTCCAATCTCTTTGCGGTTTAGGGTTCCTCCGTAGTGGTAAAACGAAACTGCGGCTGGTTTTGTTTTTACCAGCCGCTTGTAGTCAGTTGTAAAGTGAAACAATCTAGGTCATCCATCCCTCATCCAATGGCTCTAAAGGGCTAGGGCAAATCTTAAAAGAGGGAGGATCGAACATCACTCCACTGTCTCCTCCATTTCTTTCGAAAACCATAGAAAATAGCCGCAACCTTCAAGTTTCGAATCCACCAGAAAAATCTCCCTAAAGCTTCTATTTAAGCATTCTCCACACTCCCTTGGTCTCATCCACACCCTCCATGATAACCAGATCAAAGGAAAACCTAATGATATGAAATCTACCATGATCATCCTTCTTCTTCCTTGCTTGATGATCGGGTCTGTGCGACCAATGTGTGTCCCATTCCAAGATCAGAAAAGATCATTAGATGGCCTGTTTGGTCAGCATTCCATCCTGTAACCAAACCTATATCCATCCCATGCGTGTAAGGATGAAACTCGACGAGATCAGTGCATGAAGGTTGTGGGCGCGCTGCCTGCACTTCCAACTGTGATGTTGTTGAGTCAAGCTGTGAGTTCACTCGAGCTCGAGATCTGTTCATGTTCGGTTTTCTTGCTGATTAAGCCTGAGAAAGAAGAAGGGAGAAAAGAGAGGAAGGCAAAGGAAGAAAGAAATAGAAAACGAGAAGGAGAGGGGTGGTTGATGTCCCAACCCAACCCAGCCAGGTTGAGCGTGAATCAGGCGCTGATTGGTCCAGGTTACTGGACAATGCAGTGGAGAGAAGAAGGAGAAAGAGAAAAGAAAGCGGGAGAGAGAGAGCGAGAGAGAGAGAGAGAGAGAGAGAGAGAGAGAGAGAGTGTGTGTGTGTGTGTGTGTGTGAGGACGTTATCCTCATTCTTCTTCCTGTCAGTTGCCACACCAGGCCATTGCCGGGTTTGGATTGAGTCTAGACTGAGTTGGGTGTGGTCTGGTCAAGCCCAGACTTTGTCTTGTCCAACAGTAGAGTCGAAGGTAGCAAGAGGGTTAGTGGTGGGGCTGCTGTTCGGTCGAAACCGAGTCGACTCGGTTGGAACCGAGTCTAGCCGAGTCGAGTTGGGTTTGGGCCTTGGTCCAGACATTGCTGGACATTCCAGCAAAAATAAAATAAAAGCAGAAGAAAATAAAGAGAAAGGAGAAGAGAAGAGAGAGATAGGGTGGTCGTCGAACCTATGAGCCGACTCAGTCGAGTTGTTGGGCGTGGGCCCAGTGCAGGTTCGATTGGAATCCCAATAAGGAGAGAGGAGGTACACTCGAGGCTCGATCGAGTCGACTTGGTTAATTTTAACTAAGTTCATGTCAAGCCGCCAAGATAGAGGTAAATCAAAACTCATCTATATCCATTAGTTACTGAATGAGTTTTCACTTAGTATATTGACCGTAAGAGCCAAGTATTAACCATCTTCCTTGATGTTTTGATTGGGTCGTGGTTGCATGTTTATCGACTAGATTTGACTCTATTGGCTTCAGTCACGCTATCTAGCGGGCCACGCAACTAGATTGCTTGATCGAGGTGAGGACTCACCCTTTGAGCTTCCCACTTAAAGTCATTAATCCAGACAGATATAATGTCTTAATTTCTCTCATTGAATTATTTAACTTATTATATGAATATGCTAATCTATTGTGCACTTGATTCCTATGTTAGATAATAAACATGTCTTTCTAAATATAGCAAGCATAAATGATTTGATGATAACATGTTATCATTATCTGTACATTTGTTAATTAACTGTATGCTTGCTGCTTGCGCTTATGTGATGTATTGAATGGAACCCGTCATGAATTTACCATCTTCCGGGCCATATTTGACATACGCGGCTTAGACGTATATTTGTCCTACGTGGCTTGGATCGCTTATTTATCCTTTGTGGCTTTGATGGGACATTGGCCCCCTTTTGTGGCATATTGGTTATATTCACATATCTTATTGGTTTTCTAGTCATCTTGCGGTGTTCAGTCGTATTGTGATTTCCGGATGGAGCGGGAGTTCGCTTATCGATTTTCTAGCCATCTTGCGATATTCACATAGGATATGATTTTCGGGTGGTCAAGAGTTTGTATATTATTATCTCTTCATCTTGATGTGTTCAGTCATATTGTGATTTCTGGGTGGAGCGGGAGTTCACTTATCTATTTTTTAGCCATCTTACGGTGTTCATATACGATATGATTTCCGAGTGAAGTAGATGTTTGTATGTTGTTATCTCTTCTTCTTATGGTGTTCAATCGTACCATGATTTTTTGGTGGAGTGGGAGTTCGCTTTGAAAGTACCTTGGTTTGTCAAATTACGTGAGTGTTGAGTTAGATTGTCTACAGAGCCTGATAGGAAGATCGATTCAAGCGTCTGCCTCAACCGAATATGTGCAAGCTCGCCACAGGTAAATCTAAAGCCTCACATCCCATGACCCTAAACATCAGGTGAAGAAAACCCTTAAAAATAAGTTAGAAATGTTTTAAGGTGAGAAAACTTTTTCAAATAGGAAAAACTCTAAGTTTTTCTTGCCTTGTCGATTTTATATGATTGACCTGTGCTGTCAAGTCCTCGATGCTTCATCGATACCATCGAAGAGAGGACCAAATATGTCCAGCAACTTCACAACATATCTGGACAAATTATCGATGTATCGATACACCTATCGATATCATCGATACTCAAAACTCGAGCACATCGAAAGTGGCTCGATAAGATCGATAGACAGATTTTCGGCACCCCTATTTTTTTAATGAAAATCTCAAAATCTTTTGATATATCAACGCTCTTCCGATTTGATCTGAAATCAAATATCGATAATATCGGAAGTCCATCATTGATATCGATCGTGGGCGCGCATATCTTACAGTAGATATTTCAGGTTGTTTTAACTATGATCGGGGGCCCTTCGATAGAATCAATATTCAAATATCGATGATATCGGCACCAGGTCGATTCCATCGAACAAGGTCATAAACTGTCCAGCAAGCTTAAAGAAAAATCCGCTAGATTTATCGATGCCTCGACTCTGATCTCGATATCATCGACATTCAAATTCCGATGATCTCGATGGTTCCCCGATCATTCATGAAAACCTGAAATATTTCAAAGTCAAGTCTCTCTCATTTTTCAAGTGTCGATGGATCGAACCTATCATCGATAGAATCGGAGTTCGAAATCTGATGACATCAACAATAGTTTCGATTCATCGACCAGTTGGCAAAGAGTTTCAAAAGCGTATGACATTGAGTTCGAGTAATCGAGCAGACCATCGATGCTAGCGAGAGTATACGCTCGATGATATCGAACTCTATCATAAATGTGACCGTTTTATATCCGTTGGAACTTTTTGCCTATTTATAGAGGACTTGTCTTTTGTTGCTATGAGAGAAAGAAGGGAGTGCTTTTGTGTGTTTTAACTTATATCTTATATCCAAAGCCCTTTCTCTCAAGGGAGTTCATCCTCCAATCCACCCTCACCATTGATATTCAATAGAGTGGATTGGGGAATGAACTTCTGCATTCAAGGATCCTCCAGCTACTAATTTAATTGTAAATCATTAAGCTGGGATGCCTTGAATGCATAAGAGTGGACCTATTCTATCTTCCTTATAGGAAAATCTTTAGAGAGTAGAATTTCATCTTCACCTTGACCAAACCCGAAGCCTAGTATTGGTACATTCTATGTTGCGGATCAAGGGAGCAGAAGACTCTTCGTCACCAAGGAGGAGGAGATCTTCGGCGTTGTGCTAAACGGGACTCATTAACTTACTTGTAAGTATCTAGAGTCCAAGAGGACACTTGTGATCATTCCTTTGTAGGATTGGGTCTTAAGTGGTTCTCACCCTTTGAAGTCCTCGAGGAGGCCTCCGGCGAGAGTGTACGTGGTGGGTACGTTGTGTGGACCCTTACTCTGTGGAGAGCATAAACATCTGGTTAGGAGTGAACCAGTAAAACTCTGAGTTTGAGGTGAACCGTGTAAAACCTTGGGTTTGAGGTAAACCGTGTGAAACCTCGGGTTTGAGGTAAACTGTGTAGAAACTCCAGTAGGGTCTTATGGAAGATCCTTGGCCAGTGTGCTTAAAAGTCGGTGCGTTGTGTTGACCCTTGCTCGTGAGAGCATAAACAGTTAGCCTTAATGTAGGTTGTAAAGGTTGAAGGTGAACCTGATTTAAAACCTAAGGTTTGAGGTGAACCGCTGTGAAACCTCCTTAGTGAAATCCAGTACACTCAAGGGTTGAGTGCGGTTAGCGGGAGTGGAGTAGACTTATCCTTGAACCACTATAAAAATGACTGTGTTTGAGATTGTTATTCTTCTGATTGTGTGATTTACTTTAATACTTCCATATCTGAATATCTGATCACACCTACACAGTCATATCCATTATGAACTAGATTGCATATTGTTTTACTTCTTAAAACAGTTTGTGATTGGATCCTCTACTGGGCTTGGAAGTCAGTAGAGTTATTTTTGAGTAATCCTAATCTGTGTCTATTGTTGGAATTAGTGTAGTAGGATTAGAAGTAAATCATAAAAACTTTTAAAAATCCTATTCACCCCCTCTAGGATATATTGGCATATTCCGACTTCAACTAAAGCGGTCTTCACCGTAATTTCACGCTTATCGATTTTTTAGCCATCTTATGGAATTCACGTACGATATGATTTCCAGGTGAAGTAGATGTTTAAAGGTTGATCTTCTATTCTTCTTATGGAGTTCACTTGTACTGTGATTTTCAGGTGGAGCAGGAGTTCGCTTATCAATTTTCTAGTCATCTTGCAGAGTTCACGTACAATGTGATTTTCAAGTGCAATAGAAGGTTGTATGATTGATTATTTGATTATTTGGGTACATACACTTGCATTATGATTGCTATTATATTTTACTTATGATGAGATTATGTTGGTTGGCTTAATTTTTGAATATATGCTCATGATTATTAATTATGTTAATTAATACGTTCATTTTCATGACTTGCGATCTATCCTAAATTATGAATGATGAGTGTGTAATCTTCGAGGGTGCTTCTCACTGCGATACCCATTGGCGCTATCAAACCATATTAGATGATGCAGGTGTAAAGAGAGTCAATGTTGTTCACTGGGTCGCTAAAGCATATCGGGTACCTGATGAGGTAGACAGGGTCCCTGCGGCCTATATTGAGCCCCACCATTAGATGATAGATTCATGTTTTATTTAATGAACTTTGTTATTTGGATTTGTATAAGTCCCATATGGGCACTACATTTGAAATTTTGTAATGATCAGAATATTTTTGTACAATGCATGTTTATGCTACCAACATTTGCTGCTAACTTTGATTAATGATAAGCGGTTCAAATTTACACTGAATTTTAAAGTCTAACACTCAGATTTTTGGAGAACGAGTCATATAATCGGGTTCCAAAAACTGGGGCATTACATTTCCATCCACCGTCGAGTTTAAAAATATCTGAGTACGCCTGAATCATCTCAAATCACGGCTGAAAACGCTCCAAACATGCCAGAGCAGGAGCCATACTTTGAGGAGAATATAGCGGAAACTAGACAAAATTTTAATGAGATTCCTATGTGGAATGCGACACCGGCTAGGATGATGCATGATGAGCATGAAACACGTTACAGTCCCTCGGTCAAATGTTTAAGAGATTACCAACAACTGGCAAGAAGAACCACACCATCTTATATGATTTTTTCGGTTAATGTAGGTAACCTGGACTTCAAACCAGAAGTGATCCAACTTTTTCCTAAATTTCATTGACTTGACTCAGAAAGTCCATATCTACATCTCAAGGAATTCAATAAGATTGTAGCGACTTTGCATTACAACAATGTCTCTCAATTTGTCATTAGACTTAACCTATTTTCATTCTCCCTAAAGGAGAGCCAAATCATGGCTCCATTCACTGAGACCGCACTCCATAGGTACATGGGTTGAGACGACTTAGGAGTTCCTTTAAAAGTTCTTCCCGGTTCATAAAACCAATACCTTTAGGCGTGTCATCATGAACTTATCTCAAAAGGAAGATGAGATATTCTTATAATGTTGGGAGAGATTCAAGGACTTGTTACTCACTTGCCCATACCATGGTTATGAGATTTGGTGAGTAATTAGTTTCTTTTATGATGGATTGAAATCAAATATGCACCAATTTGTTGAGATGATGTGTAATTGTATATATAACAAATGATCCAAAGGAGGCATGGGATTATCTTGATAGGTTGGCTGAAAACGCACAATCATGGGACACCACCAACAAATCGAGTAATTCCAAACCCAACCTTAAGGAAAAATGGGGAATGTATCTCCTCAAGAAGGAGGATGATGTGAATGTAAAGATTATGGGTCTCACTCGAAAAGTTAAGGCCATGTAACTAAGGAAGGTAGAATTGATCCAACACACCAATGCGGCTGCGGAGAGTGCATGTGGCATATGCGAGAGTGATGCACACCTTACAAAGGTGTTTCGACCATAAACAGAAAGTGTTTGATTTGGGGAATTATCTGACTTAATAATAACAAAGAGAATGAATGAAGAGAATAATCATCAAGTTTATTTGTTCTAAATTCGTTTACATCCTTTCTGTCCTTTAATTCCAAGATAAGGAAAATACAAATATTAAACAGATTCAAATGTAAATTTTGACAGCATCTCGGCTCATATCATTCAAGTCTTCATAGGAGATGAGTTTTGTGGAGCATCCTTCACATATATGCCTTCATGAACAATACAACAGGATATTGAAACATCCTGAAGAAAACTTCTTCAAACTATTAATATAAGGCATCATTCAGCTATCCACACAACTCAATAATTAGTTGCGTGACTCGAGGAGTTGTGCGGACCCCCGTAACTCAATATAAGTTGTGCGGTCTAGCCCTATGCTCTCCCTCTCTCCTTTCTGTGATACCAGCTAGTCAGAGGTACCAATCTTCTGAAAAATCTCAATCCAATCAAATGAAGGGGTAGGGGGTATTTACAGGCTTCCGCACATGTGGGCCCTCGAATCTTGTGTCGTGGACCCCATTTTACATTTATTCAACGCAATTGGCACGAATTACACTGATGAGTTGTGTGGATCCGTGTGACTGTGGTGAATTATGCAGGTCCGTGTAACTTGATCCCTCGTGCAATCTTGTTGCACTATGCAACTCAACTTTTTATCATTTTTCTTCAATCTTCTTTCTTTGTGTTTTTCTTCTTTTAATTAATTTTATGCTCCAACAAATGCCCCCTTGATCCGATATTTGACCAACCATTAAGTCAATTTAAAGGATCGATCAACGCTTCCTGGAAAATCAAGTCGCGCAAACCCGTACAACTCCTCTAAATCGAGTCCTGTTCAACTCTAACCGGGTCCCATTAGCTATAAATACCGGCCTTCCTATTCATTTCCTCTCCACAAATCTTCTTCAGACTATAACTTTTGCTGTGCAACTCATCTTTTCCGCGTAACTAGCCTAACTACGCAACTAGCCTGGCTGCGCAATTAGTCTGGCTGCGCAACTCATCTGGCCGCACAACTTCTCTGTACTCAGTACAGTTTCTCTAAGTTCTAAAATTCTGCCAAATTTTCTTCTCAACCTTCAATTCTTTCTTTTTCTTTAATCTTGTCAATCTTTAATCCATAAATATGAAACACTCGAAGGCCTCGTCTTCAAGAAGGAAGAATCATTCATCCTCTTCAAGATCTAGACAAACTTCCCAAAGCACTTGGGATTATATAGAGATTAATGAAGAATTCTTGGAATTTCATAATCCTTTTGAGAACAAAACAACTGTCATCCCCATCAATTTGCGGCGTCATTGGTTGATTTTGTGTAGTGAACCCTTCGCCCACCAAAGCAACCTTGTTTCTGTAGATAATTGGATTATGATGGAACTAAGAATTTTGGAAGGACGTTTGAAAGGGAACAAATCTCGTCAGAAAGCTAGTATGATCTATAAAATGTGATTTTTACGTCCTTGTTATAATCCTCATCAGCCATTCCCCCTTCATTTCTTTAAAACTGCACAACAACATTTCTTCAACGGTCATTCATCTTGGAGTACAAACGAATTTCTAACCAAAGGTCTTTTATTGCCTTAAGATTTATATAGTGCTTGACCTCAAGCTATTGCTCGAAAACATACTGCCATCTTGGAACAAATTAACCTCTTTGACACAATCATAGCCACATTAGAACATTTTTACGGAGACACTGCTATCTTTAGGGGTTTCCTCAATCACTGGTCTCCAGTCACGAATTCATTCCATCTTCTTCTCGGTGAAATGAGCATTACCTTATGGGATCTACTTTGCATATCAGGTCTCTCATCATGGGCAATATCTTCGATGCATACATTCCTTCAAATGAAGAGTTTGCTCTTCTCTCTGCAAGAGACAGTAAGTCTGAGATTTCAAAGACCACTCTCTAACTCTTCAGAGAAATGGCTAACTTCCCACAGCCCAATGAAATTAATTCCCTTGAATGGCTAGATCATTTTTCTCGAAAACTATGGTATATTTCTTTTCTTTCTACTTCCTCTTTCCGAGTCTTTTTTTTTGTTTTAATAGCCATATTATTTTTGCTTTGACAAATTTGCAGACCATAATCATCGAGACCTTAAGACTATTCGCGAGAATATTAAGAGTACCACTAAATACAGTTCTTCTTGTGAATTAGCCACTTTTCTAGCTTACTGACTAAGCTTGGTAATATTTCCCGATTCAAAACAAATAAATATCATCAGACCATCTCTCTTTGTTGTAGCGGGTGCGATGATAGAGGGTCAGAAGTACTCATTAGCTCCTCCAATTCTTTGCTCATTATATCATGCTTTCAAGGACGTCATTTCCGATCATAGAAATTCAACGGCCGAATCTTTTCCAGTTTGTGCTCCCTGGCATTTCTTCATAGGTTGGCTAGGCGTATACTTCCTTGGACTTTTACTGACTCTGAAAGAGCATATTCAAACCCTCATCAACTCCCTCTTCAGCATTATCAACTAAGGAGGATGATTGAAAAGTCGAAGGGATGCGTCACTACTAGCCATCCAGAGGGTATAGAAGTTGTCGATGATGATTCCATCTTTTTTGGCGAGCATTCATTTCTTGTTTCCATCAGATCCAGTACTCTTTCACTGGGAAGGTAGCATATTCTAGCACGAACCATATTATTCAAGCAGATTCTCTCACCAATTTGGTTTTGACCAAACAATACCGGAGACTTGTGACATTGTTACGAGACCCATGAGGAGTTATGGTATTGGACCATATAATTGGGCTCTGATATGGAGGCAACACTTAAATGTCAATACTGGATCTCGCTTCATAATCCCTAGCTATAATTATCCAGTTCACAGTTCTTATCCCTGGATGTGTTGGTAGGCTCATCAATATTATTTGGTATGTGAGTATTATCCAGTAGCCCATGCCATACGCATTCTTCCACCACAGCTAAAAGTTATCAGAAGGACTAAGGCATAGGTTATTTTGAAGAGACAGATCATGCCCCTTGTCCAGGTTAGCTTTGTGTAAGGATTTCTTTAGAAGATACTATTCATGAAGTAAAACCTGCTGATACCCTTGAAGGATGGATAAATTTTGGCGTTCCTTTGAAGAATTCAGAGAATATATTCGAATCATCGAACCTTCCAGAAGAAAATGATGATTCTTTGCAATTTCATTCTCCAATGCCTTTGAGAATTTTACGAGAAAATTTTCCTTCATAGTTAAAGAAACAAGAGACAGAAAAATCTCATAGCTCTTGTCGAAAGGATAAATATATTATAATCGAAGACTAATAGCTGATTCTGAATATTAACTTTTAAATAGAGTATTGTAAACATTTCGAAAGTATTTGTCATTGTAATCTGCGCCTGTTTCAAGAGAAATACATTTCTATACGTTTGTCTAATCAGTGTATGACATTTTCATAATTTATATTATCATATCAAACAATTGCATATTTTGAGCATATCTTAAGTAGAATAGGTGAGCATATGTATCGGCAGCAGTTTGATGCTACACATAGTTTAAGCTCTTGAGTAGTGGAGCTAGTATACTTTTGACTGAACATACTTTGATTGGACATACTTTAACTGGACATGACTTGACTAGATGTTGAGGGTCAAATATTGCATATTAGACCCTAGTTATTGCTTGGTTTTATGAACATGATAATGTATAATGTCCTATTTAATCGTGTTTGTGTTACAAGGTAAATTTAAGAGCTTGGACTGAAAAAGGATGCTAAAAGCATGGATTTGATGCTCAAGAATCATCAAGGAAAGGGACGGATCTTAGGGGACTGAGATCAAAGAATTCACACGCCAAATATCCGAGAAAACTCAGTGATTAAAGTTTAAAGGGCCTGAAAATCGTCCTGAATGCAAGATCACAGGGTTCCACCATCCGTTTAGCTTGAAACTTTATATCTGGTCTAAGGACCCTAAATTAACCATACACGTCGAAATTCAGCCCTTGGATCTTTGTATAAGTGGCCCAACGGATAGATCAACCACTGAACCACCGATTTAGGGCCAACCTGAGTTCTGGATATAATTCAAACTTGGGATTAACCCCTTAAATAGGATGGAAGAATGGATGAATAGAGTAGATTCCGCAAAACATTACTGTGGACCCCACCTTGAGTGGTGTGCGTGTGCACAGCGCACGTGCACTGGCAGTGCACCGTGACAGCAAAGACGGTTTGACCGTCTTTAACCTGTTAAAAACGAAAGAAGGAATTTCCTTCTTCCTTCCCCGTCGTAGGACATTCGTACGTCCGTCCACTGGGACCAGTGATGGCCCACCACAATCTTCCAAATGGCAGATCCGAGCCGTCCATCGTGTGCAGACCAAGATTTCTACCAAACCTTGTTTCTCTTATGCCTCCATGCATGCATCCAAGTTCACACCTACAATGAGTACATTACTACATCAATTGATGGTGTAGCCCATTCGAAACACGGATTCACCCCAAACTTGGGCCCGTGATCAGGGACTAATACAGAGGCTTGAAGAAGGGATTGATGCTCTAAAAGGTCAGTCGAAGTGAACCCCACCGACCTCAGCAGAAAACGGAAACCAGAGGCTTCGGCAACCCACACCGTTTTGAAGTTGTTGTGGCCCACCAAGCAGGATTGATTTGGAAATCCAGGCCATCCAAAACTATCCAAAGGGACGTTCTCTTTAAAGGAAGGAAGGAAGTTAGGAGGACCAGGGGGATCTGTGTTCCCGGGTTTTCATGCAATTTTCACGTAAAGTTGCGCAAGGAGTGCGTATCGCTTCTTGCTGCGAAAGCGAGTCAGTCCTCCACTCGACCGACTTCCCTGCCGTTATAAGAGAGAGAGAGAGAGAGAGAGAGAGAGAGAGACCGTGGAGGCGATCATCCAGGGACGTGGATATCTAAGGAGGAGAAAGAGAGAGAGAGAGAGAGAGAGAGAGAGAGAGAGAGAGAGCGCGTGGCTGGCCAAGCTCCATCCAGCGTTTCTCCTTCCTCTCCCTTTATTTGCTTTAATGTTTTCTGAGATTTTAGCGTCATCATGTCGATGATAGGCTAAACCTCTTAGCTAGGGCTGAGAGGTGAAGCTTATAGCGTGATGGGGTGTTGTGTATGGCTTTGATTCATGTTACATTAAATTATCCTTGTTTCTAGTTTGATTATAAGGAATATTCATAGTTTTTTATGGTTGATTGTGACTTAAATTACAATGGATCTGCGATAATTTTGAGTATGTTCTTTTCATTATTATGGTTGTGATTGTAGGATACCTGTTGTTCACCATCGTCTCATGGACATGTTGGATGATGGAATCCTTCCCTATGTTCATAACTCTCTTAGATTGGATGTGGATTAGTTAAATTCTGTTGTTTGCTTTGTCTCATGGGCATGGTTTTGTGATGGAATCAGTTATGATTCTCACACCTCTCATCTCTTGAAAACTTGATCAAAGGAAGTTCAGATTTGGTTTTTAATGATATATCTTCTAACTGGATGAAGATGGGACTTTAAATCCAGTTGTGTTTATGAATCAAGCATAGATATCCCTAACCTCTACAAGTGGATCCTTGGAAACCCTAGTTTCTCAATTTTGAATTTTACAAGTTTTAGTTTGATAATTCACAATTATTCTCTTAAATTTTTCTGATTTAGATTACATCTTCTTCTAGTTCTAGTTCTGGTTACTTTCAGATTACGTACAAGGTTCAGTCCCTGTGGATTCGACCTCGGTCTTACCTAGATTATTACTACATCGCAACCCTATACTTGGGGTGGCGAACAAGTTTTTGGCGCCGTTGTCGGGGACTGACGATTACATTTTTTCTGAGATTAACTGGTTTTAGAATTAAGTTAAGATTAGAGTTTTTCTAGTTTTTAATTCTAGGTTTAGGTTTTTCTATTTGATTTCTAGAAACTAACCTAACTTTCTTGTTTTGTAGGACCCTGATATAGGCTTTCTAAATTGGTAATCTCTTTCTAATTTTTCTATTTTTATATTTTTAGGATTAGGGTTTTATTTTCTATTTTTAGGATCTCTTTTATTTTTAAAAACTAACTTACTTTCTAATTTAGGTTTAGAACTTTCCTAATTTGTTTTTAGAAACTTTCTATTTTCCTTTTTTTAGAAACTTTCCTTTTTTAGAAACTAGTTTGCTTTCTATTTTTTTTTAGGAACTTTTTAATTTTAGACTTTCTATTTTTAGAAACTGACTTGTTTTGTAGGATCTTAATTTAGGAACTTCTGATTTGGTAACCTCTTTCCCAACTCTTCTTTCTCTTTATTTCTAGATTTCTATTTCTTTACTTCTTTAGGTTTAGGTTAGAATCTGATATTAAGGGCTACGAGTGTTTCATGCTTAAGTGGGTCCGTGACAACTCTCGACGTCTCTTGACTGAAGAAGGATTGGTTGAGGGGTTAACTATCTATCACAGGACTAGACATCACTTGAGATCCCCAGAGTTAATTAAGGTTATGGTTGCAAATCAACTGGCCAATCAACTAGAAGGACTACCTCAACCTAGGGTTGGGGAAGTCCAGGATGAGAATGAGGTGCATCAAGCACCCCCGCTTCGTACTTTATGAGATTATTTACAACTGGCAGGGATGAACATGCCCTCATGCATGGTTTTTTCAAAGAATACGGGACACATGAATATCAAGCTAAGGGTGATCCAACTCCTTCCTAAATTTCATGAGCTTGAGTCAGAAAATCCATACTTACACCTGAAAGAGTTTGATGAGATCATAGCCACTTTATACTTTCCTAACGTATCTGATGACATGGTCAGGCTGAAACTCTTTACCTTTTCTTTGAAAGAGAAAGCTAAGATGTGGTTGCATTCACTACGTCCTCGATCTATTGGCACATGGAATGACATGATAAGGGAGTTCATAAAGAAATTTTTTCCACATCATAAAACGAACACCCTTAGAAAGTCAATCATGAACTTCGCCCAAAAGGAGGATGAAACATTCTTTCAATGTTGGGAGCGGTTCAAGGATCTTGTCAATTCATACCCACAACACGGATTTGAAACATGGCGCATTACACACTTCTTTTATGATGGTCTGACATCTTCCATGCGCTAATTGATTGAGACAATGTGCAATGGAGAATTCATGAATAAAAATGTTGATGATGTGTGAGACTACTTGGATAGACTTGCTGAAAACGCACAATCATGGGACACATACCCAAAACCAAGCACCATGTCTAGGCCAACTCAATCCAAGGAGAGGGGTGAAATGTATCTCATGAAAGAGGACGATGATATCAATGCTAAAATAGCTTATCTCACCAGGGAACTCGAGGCCATGGAATTAAAGAAGGATAAGGATAAGAAAATTGTTTGCAGTATTTGTGATTCAGCATTCACACTACTGAAAATTGCCCAACTATGTTTGCCTTTCAAGAGGTACTGAATGAGCAATCTAATGTCGTAAGCAATTACCAAAGACCTTTCAGTGGGCCCACTTATAATACATACAATCCTAGTTGGAGAAATCATCCAAACTTCAGTTAGAGGAATGGACAAACTGCTACCCCTCAAGGTTTCTTCACTCAAAATGCAAATCAAGAGAAACCTCAAGAAGAACCGGTTCAAAATTCCACACAAGAGCTTACTCAAGCAATACGAGAACTTGCAAAACTTATGCAAAAGATGGATTCACGTATGATGATTATAGAAAAGGGGATGCTTCCTGCTCAACCTCTCCCCAATCCTAAACCACAATATGAGATAAGTGATCCAAGCTCTTCAAATTAGATGGAGCAAGCTAAATCTATCACCACTCTTAGGAGTGGGAAGACCATTGATAAAACCATTCTGGTTAGGGCTGAAAAGCCTAAGGAACCAGAAGAAGACAAAGATGACGGATCTAGCCATGCTCCACAAGAATTAGAACTGGAACCTTAAGGGAAGCCGATTATTCTATTCCCCCAACGGTTAGTTGCACCAAAACCTCTCTCTAACTCTCAAGATATTCTAGAGGTGTTGAAACAAGTGAAGGTCAATATTCCTCTACTTGATGTTGTAAAACAAATACCTTCATATGCCAAATTTCTGAAAGACTTCTGTATGACCAAAAGACGACAAAATATTTAAAAGAAAATCTTCTTAACTGAGAAAGTAAGTGTCATCCTAAAGCAAGATGTGCCACAAAAATTCAAAGACCCCGGTAGCCCAACCATACCTCGTGTAATCGGGAACTACAAAATTGAGCACGCACTTCTTAACTTAAGAGCGAGCGTAAATCTGATTCCCTACTCGATGTACAAACAGTTAGGTATGGGTGAATTAAAACCCACCTTAACCACATTACAACTCGCTGATCGCTCAGTTCATGTACTGAGAGGAATAATTGAGGATGTGTTGGTCCAAGTTGACAGATTCTACTACCCTGTAGATTTTATCGTCCTGGATATGGAACCCATCAGTAACATGAGCACTCAGATTTTCGTCATTCTTGGTCGTCCATTCCTTGCCACTTCAAACACAATTATCAATTGCAGGAATGGAGTCATGAGTATGTCTTTCAGGAATATCACATTGAATTAAATATCTTTTTCAATACAGGCAGACGGTTAGAAGATGATGACAATTTCCACGACATTAACATGATTGACTCTTTCGTGGAAGATAGAACACCTTTGACCTTATCCTCTATCCTCTAGAGACGTGCTTGGCCCACTCTCATGATTTTGATGATGACATGATTAGGGAGATGGGTGTCATGCTTAATATTGCGCTGGTACTTGAAGTTAACCGGTGGAGGCCATAATTTGAAGAATTACCCCAAATTGATGTAGTACCTCTACCATTTAGCCTCAAGGCACCGAAGCTTGACCTAAAACCTTTACCCTCTGATTTGAAATATGTCTATTTAGGTCAAGATAAGACATACCCGGTAGTAATTTCTTCCTACCTTGAGCAAAAACAGGAGAGTATGCTCATATCTACTCTCATTGAGCATAAGTGTAACGACCCGTAAATTTTCGTACGTTGGCTCGAGTACCACCTTGACCAGAAATTAATTAGGGTTAAACCCTTTAGAAATTTAACAAAGTTAACTAAGTGCAAAACTCGATTAGCCATGAAATCCATTGGGATCGCTTTAAATACGATCTGCAAGACCCAAAACTTGCAAAATCAGTGACTCTAGGTTACCCTAAAGTTTAGAACCAAACTCATTACCCGGCTGCTCTCGGGAGTGAAACAAAACCTCGTATTAGGTCTAGATCGCACATCAGAAGTCCGATTAACATGAAGTTAAGGAACTAGGACCGCCTCACTGGGCTTGACAATCATCTCAAAAATCAGGTCCAGCCGATGTCCCACGGCCATTCGTTTGGATCCGGAGCGAGGGAGTGTGAAAAACATTATTCCCTTTCCAAAACAAATATCTGGAATAATGATCTGGCACCATTCGCTTGCGCGTCAGTATTAAGCAACCTGACCGTCAGAATCAGACTAAATTACACCCTCGGATTAAGAAAAATTTCAGGAACATTTACATGTACTTGGAATTTCGGATCGTGGCCCACTGACCGTTGAAGTGAAAGTGGTCCGCCACGTACGATCTGGGAATTTGATCGAGTCAAAAATGTAATCCCACATAGATCCATGTGTGGTGAGCTTAAGTCTGACGTTTGGCTCAAGGAGGCCCACCAGAACCTCTCTTTTAAGCTGGAAAAGTGACGAAATGCCTATGTTAGCAATAACCCTTGAACCTGAGTCTATTTTGGGGAGGTTTTTGGCTATAAAAGGAGCTTAGAACAGCCCCTCTCACAGCCATACGAATTTGGGATAAAACCCTAGAGAGAGAGAGAAAAAGGAGAGAAAGCTTTGGATTTGTGGGACCACCTTCCTCCTACTGCTTTCAATCATCACACGGCCTACACCGCCTCCTTCCAGGCGCTTTTCCGGCGGTATCCACTCCGTTTGAAGGTGAGAAACCCTAACCCTAGGTCTGATTTGAAGTATATAGGTTGTAGGTTGTGTAAAGGCTAACCGATTTCACTCTTTAGCCTAGAAAACGCTCGTATACGGAGGCTCAACAACCCTTGCTGATTCGTTGTGATTCCAAGGGCAAAGGTGAGGACTTTAAGTGTATAGGTTACGGTTTTCAACACTTTCAATGTCAGATAATGATAGATTCATGATCTGCATGCAATTGCACATGTACAAAGTGCTTTCCGTTTCCTGTTTCGATTAACATTGTAGAATATAGAATTTCACATACTCTAGGTATACGTAGAAATACCGTATACGTATTTTTTTGGAATAATGTTTGACATGTTTATTTAATGTATGATTATACAATGCATGGATAAAATACTAGTTTGGTGAAAGGAATCGCCGTAATATATGTTCGCTTGTAAACATTATGTATGTTGAAATTGTGTATTCTAGAAATACCGCATATGTGTAAATTTTGGAAATGTAATTGTCATGATTATTTGTTGTCTGATTATGGTATACGCGGATAAAATAACCACTTGGCGAAAGAATAGCCCTAATACGTATTTTGCTAACATACGTCATGTATGTTGGAATAGCGTACTCTAAGTGTTTGTGTAAATGCTTGTGTGTGTAAATGCTTGAGTGTTAGTGCCTTAGAGAGGTGCTGATATGGGATTCCTGACTACCTTAGAGACATGTAGGATACCCTTCATGTGGTGGTTCGCTATAACCACTCACTTGTGATGTGTACTAATTGTATCCCTATTTGTATAGTACTCTACAACATGCTTGCAACATGCTTTACTTCGTGCTTTACAACATGCTTTACTTCACGCTTTATAACATGCCTTATGACATGCCTGTTAACATGCTTGCATTACTTTGTTTATCATGCTTTACTCCACATGCTACGGATGAAGATTGATTGAGTTTGGGACTATGCCCATAGTCCAGACATTCGGTATCAGACTTGAGGTTGTGGCTGAGATCCATGTCGCCACAAGGGGCGACGAACCCGAGTCGTACTCCGGTTGGCGATAGTGGTTGGCCACACGGAGTGCTTTTGCGCTCCATATCGCCCAAGTTGTTGTGCACTCGAGCTAGTCAGGTTCGCCAAGTAACCCGATATGTTGAATGTGTGTTCACCATGTTTGGTCGCTACTGCTTGAACCTAGGGTACCAAACTTACCAGTGGCGATCCCGTTAACCATGGTACCTCGATCCGCTAAGACGCATGAGCCGGGCATGGTGGTATGGGACACCGTGGTCGAGCTGTCGGCCTACGCTGGGCCATGTGCCTCCCCGTAGTGACCATTGCTCAACCAAACTCGTGAGCCGAATACGGTGGTATGGGATACTGTATTCGAGCTGTCGATACTTACGGCGAGAGCCGAGTACGGTGAGACCTATGCTCGTGCTGACGGGCGATGAGTCCTCCGTAGTATCTTCGAGTATACTCCAAGTGTCTGTGATTGACGACGAGTCTTTCACAGCAACTAGAGTATGAGTTGAGCCGAGTACGGTGAGACTTGTACTCGAGCTGACGGCTAGTGATTGAGCTGATACAGTGAGACCTGTACTCGAGCTGACGGCCAGCAATTGAGCCACATACGGTGAGATCTGTATCCGCTCTGACGGGTGACGAGCCCTTTGCGATGCCTTCACTATGCTTCTCGAACCATAATATCGTATGAGATTAACTAGGATTGACGACCCTAGAATGGATCATGTTTGGGAATGATACAAGGGAGGTACCTTAGTTTCCCAATACTGCTGGTTGAAATGGACTAATAATAACTCGGTAATCATGATCATCATCGCACCGCATATGCTTAGTAGATGTGGCGCACTGAGGGAGTTAAGCATTCGCGAACGTAAGATGATGTCGCATGAGGGTGGTTTGGCAAGGGCATACAGCATCATGTCATTTCATTCTCGCATTTAATAAGAGTAGTTAGAATTGTTTGATTTGTACTGCTTTATCATTACTGCTTGATTGAATTGATAACATATTAACCTATGCTTTATTGTTCCACTGAGTTAGCTACTCACTCTCACGTTACGGGACGGTGTTTGTAACACCCACCAGACTCTGTCGCAGGTATAGATGGTGCCTCGGTTCAGGAGTCGGAGCCCGACTTCGATGAGGATCAGGAGGAGTTCTCCTTTATGCAGTACTCTGACGGCTTTGCTTAGGACGGCTACATCGCGGGGATTTCAGGGCTTCTCTTAGGAGTTGTATTTTGATTTTTGACTTAGAAACCATACATGTATATTGGTACTCAGTTAGTACTCATACTCTGGTGTTCATAAAATTTTGTTTCTTTACACACCTTAAATATAAAATTTCAATCTTCCGCTTGCCTTTATATAATTGAACTGGAGTATGAATTACTGTTTTGGTATAATCTTATTCATGTTTATTGCTCTAACTCAGACAACATTTAACCATCATTGTGTATGTTGCATAAGTGATGCGTTGGAACTCGGGAGTTGAGTTCATACTCGACCCCCGAATTTCAAGGCGTTACAATAAGGGAGCCCTTAGATGGATGATTGCGGACCTCAAGGGAATTGACCCTTCGATTTGTACTCACCACATTTATCTTGAAGATAATGTGAAGACTTCTCAACAATCACAACATAGACTAAATCCAAACATGAAAGAAGTGGTTAAGGTCGAGGTTCTTAAACTATTAGATGTAGGTATCATATACTCTATATCCGATAGTCAATGGGTGAGTCCAACTCAGGTGGTTCTCAAGAAGTCTGGAATCACTATCATAGTCAATGTCGATAATGAACTCGTGCCAACTAGAGTTACTACTGGTTAGAGAATGTGCATTGACTACAGGAAGTTGAATACCGTCACGAGGAAAGACCACTTTCCTTTGCCCTTCATCAATCGAATCTTAAAAAGGCTAGTTGTTAAGTCATATTACTGTTTCCTTGATGGGTATTCGGGTTACAATCAGATAGAGATAGCCCCTGAAGATCAGGAAAAGACCATATTTACATGTTCCTATGGCACATTTGCTTAACGAAGGATGTCATTCGGATTATGTAATGCTCCCGCCACTTTTCAGCAATGTATGATGAGTATTTTTTCTGAACGGTGGGGCAATATCTAGAGGTCTTCATGAATGATTTCTTTATCTTTGGTCCATCTTTTAGCGATTGCTTAAAGAATCTTAAATGTGTACTAAAAAGATGTGAAGAAAAGAATTTGGCACTCAATTGGGAGAAGTGTCATTTCATGGTTCGTAAGAGAATTGTCCTTGGAATTATCATCTCGTCCAAAGGAATCGAGGTAGATAAGGCGAAAATATATCTTATCTCTAATCTACCTCCACCCAAGAATATATGAGACGTGCGATCTTTCTTAGGACACGCCATTTTTTATAGACGATTCATAAATGACTTTAGTCTCCTCTCTCGTCCTCTATGCAATCTACTTCAAAAGGATACACTATACAAGTGGACTGAGTAATGTCAGGAAGCTTTTACTAAGCTTAAGGGCATGTTGACCATTGCACCTATCATGTACCACCAGACTGGAGCCTTCCTTCTGAACTTATGTGCAACGCGTCTGACTATGCTCTTGGGGCGGTTTTAGGCTAGAGAAAATAAAAGAAGCCCAACATTATTTATTACGCAAGTAGAACTCTAAATCCTGCCCAAGTGAACTACTCGACTACGGAAAAGGAACTCTTAGCCGTAGCGTTCGCTTTGGACAAATTTAGGTCCTACTTGATCGGATCCAAGATCATCATTTACACAGATCATGCGGCGCTCAAGTATCTTCTTTCTAAGAATGATGCTAAGCCTTGCCTGATAAGATGGATCCTCCTACTCCAAGAATTTAATTTAGAAATAAAAGATAAAAAGGGAGTAGAGAACATAGTGGCTGACCATCTTTATCGCCTTGATCCCTCTGATTCCCCTGAGATGACACATATCAATGACATGTTCCCTGACGAACAACTGTTTAAAGTCTTTCATTCACATTGGTTTACCGATATTGCTAATTATCTTGCCACAGGTTTCACACTGACACATTAGGCTGCGCAATATAAGAAGAAAATTTTCACCGAGGTGCGTAAATTCTTCCGAGATGATCTGTATTTGTTTAAATATTGCCCAAACCAAATCTTAAGGAGATGTGTGGCAGACGATGAGCATCAGAGTACCATCTCCTTCTGTCACTCTCAGGCCTGTGGTGGTCACTTTTCTGCTAAAAAAACCATGGCCAAGATTCTGCAGTGTGGCTTTTACTGACCCACTATGTTCAAGGACACTCATGAGTTTTGCAAAGCTTATGAGCGTTGTCTGAAATTGGGAGCATTGTCCCATCGAAATATGATGCCCTTGAGCCTCATTCTTATCATAGAAGCATTTAATTACTGGGGCATCGATTTCATGGGACCATTCCCCCAATCCTTTGGAAATCTATATATTTTGCTCGCCATAGATTATTTCACTAAATGGGTTGAAGTTATTCCATGCCAAAACAATGACCATCGAACGGTCATTAAATTCTTAAAAGAGAACATCCTTTCCCGGTTCGGAACGCCTCGAGCCATCATTAGTGATGGGGGCTCACATTTTTGTAATAGACCATTCAAGAATTTAATGAAGAAATATGGTATCTTTCATAAGGTAAGCACTCCATACCACCCACAAACAAGTGGGCAAGCCAAGATTTCCAATAGGGAAATTAAACACATTTTGAAAAAGACGATTAACCCTGACCGTAAGGATTAGTCAATTCGATTGACCGATGCCTTATGGGCTTACCGTACCGCATTTAAGACCCCTATTGGAATGTCTCCCTTCAAACTTATCTATGGGAAACCCTGCCACTTGCCTGTAGAGTTGGAATATAGAGCCTACTGGGCGATCAAAAATCTAAACTTCAATCTGGACAACGCTGGCTTATTGCGCAAACTTCAGTTCAATGAACTTAAAGAAATCTGGAACGATGCGTACGAGAACTCGAAAATTTACAAGGATAAGATGAAAGCATTTCATGACCAACATATTCTACGAAAATCATTTACGCTAGGTCAGAATGTCTTTTTGTATAATTCTTGATTACATCTCTTTCCAGGTAAGTTTCGATCTCATTAGACCGGCCCTTAACTGTTATCAATGTTTATCCTCATGGGGCCGTCGAGATACAAGATCCGAATAATGGCAAAGAGTTTAAAGTAAATGGACATCAATTAAAGCCATTTGTTGAGAAATTTGATTCATAGGACATGTTCATGCCTCTGAATGATCCTATTTACCAGGATTGATGTCCTAATCTGATGGAGGTATAGGTAGGTTTACTACTTTCATAGGACTAGGGTAGTTTTCTTTATATCATTTTAGGATAATCGGCTTTATGCCGTTAGGATTGTTTGCTTTCTAGTTGCTCTAAGATAGTTTATTTTTGTTGGTTTCACTCTTTTACTGACCTACTTTCACGCTGAGATCTCTTTGAAAAAAGTCATTCAATTTCCTCGTCAGGTACTATCTTTCCGTCACTTCTCCTTTACTTTTGTTGTCTCACGTGCATTGCATGCTTATATCTTTTACATTGAGGACAATGTAGATTTTAGGTTGGGGATGGGAGATTAGGTTATCTAATCAGTATTTTCTTGGTCTTGAGCAAATTTGTGAAAATGTTTTACGGCCATCTTTGATTTTGAAGTAATAGATACGTAATGTTGGTAATTTATGACTCTTGAATTGAGATATCTGTTACATTTCACAGTTAAGTTCGAATTGTTAATCCATGATTAGAAGTTTTAAACATTGATTGAGCCATGATTTCACATGTCACACCTAGCTTACACGTTAAAGCTTCAGTTCGATATTGAATTATTAACCTGGTAATCACTAAGCATGGAAGGAACCAACCTGGGGAATTTGTCCATCATGTTCATTGAATATATATATACCTAGCTAAAAAATAGTTGTCTTAAAAAACGGCTACCTGTTAAAGATTTTTAAAAAGTTTGACACAGCGTGAAAGCCATCGATGGAAAAATCAAAAGCTAGAAGAATAAAAAGATTGAACTGTAAGGCAAGTTTTGGTTTAAGTTGAGTTTTCGGAATGTTCTTTTTAGTTATCAATATTATCATGAAAATTGACAATTGGACTTTTAATTGTGATAAGTCAAGGTTGCACTATACACCCATGGAACTCAATGCTTAGAATGTTCCTAATAGATGGATTAATACTTTGAACTTGACTATGAAGTTTACCGTGCGCTTGAGTCTAGGAGAAAGTAATGCCCAACATTCATGAACCTTAGAATTCTATTAACTGGATTGCTTTTCAAAAATCACTCGGGTTTATAGAAATTGCCCCGTAATTCTTAAAATATTTTTTTCGCATACTTTGCTCGAGACTAGCAAAATTCTGGTCGGGGATTGTGTTAAGGGTCAAATATTGCATATTAGACCCCAGTTATTGCTTGGTTTTACGAACATGATAAGTTTAACGTCCTATTTTAATCGTGTTTGTGCTACAAGGTGTATTTAAGAACTTTGACTTAAAAAGGGTATTAAAAGCATGGATTTGATGCTCAAGAATCATCAAGGCAAGGGACGGATCTTAGGGGACCGAGATCGAAGAATTCACACGCCAAATATCCGAGAAAACTCAACGATTGAAGTTAAAAGGGCCTGAAAATCGTCCTAAGTGCAAGATCACAGGGTTCTCACCATCTGTTTGGCTTGAAACTTTATATCTAGCCTAAGGACCCTAGATTAACCATACATGTCGAAATTCAGCCCCTTGATCTTTGTGGAAGTGGCCCAACGGATAGATTAGCCACTAAACCATCGATTTGGGGCCCACCTGAGCTCTGGATATGATTCAAACTTGGTCTCAACCCCTTAAATTGGATGGAAGAATGGATGAACAAGGTAGATTCTGCAAAACATTACTGTGGACCCCACCTTGAGTGGTGTGCGTGTGCACAGCACACGTGCACTGGCAGTGCACCATGACAGCAAAGACGGTCAAACTGTCTTTGACCACCATAGATACCATCACTATATAATATAGGGGCTTCCCAGCACACGAAATGTAGGGTTAACAGAATCCTTCACAATATACTCAGTTGGGTCATAAGTGGAAGGATCGGACTGAACTACATTCACTGAATTCGAAGGACCGGCCTCACTTGTCGTTTGGTGTGTGGGTAACGGGTCCTGAATGATATTGGGATTAGGAGGAGGAACAACTTGTTGTGGTGCTGCAGGAAAGATGATCGACCCTGATTCAATAAGGTCCTGGATCTTGTGCCTCAAAGGCAAACATCTGTCAGTAGCATGCCTTTGACCTTGATGATATGCACAATGGGCATTCGGATTATACCACCTAGGCAAAGGATCAGGAACAGGCCTGTGCTCCAACAAAGTTAGCAACCCCCAAAAGAAGGAATTTCCTTCTTCCTTCCCCGTTGCAGGATGTTCGCACGTCCGTCCACTGGGACCAGTGATGACCCACCACAATCATCCAAATGGCGGATCCGAGCCGTCCATTGTGTGCAGACCGAGATTTCCACCAAAACCTTGCTTCTCTTATGCCTCCATGCACGCATCCAAGTTCACACCTACAAGGAGTACATTTCTACGTCGATTGATGGTGTAGCCCATCCGAAACACGGATTCACCCCAAACTTGGGCCCGTGATTAGGGACTAATGCAGAGGCTTGAAGAAGGGATTGATGCTCTAAAAGGTCAGCCGAAGTTGACCCCACCAACCTCAGCAGAAAACGGAAACTGAAGGCTTCCACAACCCACACCGTTTTGAAGTTGTTGTGGCCCACCAAGCAGGACCGATTTGGAAATCCAGGCCGTCCACCCTGTAGGCCATCCAAAACAGTCCAAAGGGACATTGTCTTTAAAGGAAGGAAGGAAGTTAGGAAGACCAGGTTTTCACACGATTTTCATGCAAAGTTGCGCAAGGAGTGCGTACCACTTCTGGCCGCGAAAGGGAGTTGGTCTTCCACTCGATCGACTTCCCTGCTGTTATAAAAGAGAGAGAGAGACCGTGGAGGCCATCATCCAGGGACGTGGATATCTAAGGAGGAGAAAGAGAAGAGAGATAGAGAGAAAAAAAAAAAAAAAAGCGTGGCCGGCCAAGCTCCATCCAGCATTTTTCCTTCCTCTCCCTTTATTTTCTTTAATGTTTTCTGAGATTTTAGCGTCATCATGTTGATGATAAGTTAAACCTCTTAGGTAGGGCTAAGAGGTGAACCTTGTAGCGTGATGGGGCATTGTGTATGGCTTTGATTCATGTTACGTTGAACTATCCTTACTTCTAGTTGATTATAAGGAATATTCATAGTTTTTAATGGTTGATTGTGACTTAAATTACAATGGATCTACGATAGCTTTGAGTATGTTCTTTTCATTATTATGGTTGTGAGTGTAGGAACCCTGTTGTTCACTTTCGTCTCATGGACATGGTTGGATGATGGAATCCTTCCCTACGTTCATAACTCTCTCAGATTCGATGTGGATTGGTTAAATTTTGTTGTTTGTTTTGTCTCATGGGCATGGTTTTGTGATGGAATCAATTCTAATTCTCATACCTCTCATCTCTTGAAAACTGGATTAAAGGAAGTTCAAATTTGGTTTTTAATGATATATCTTCCAACTGGATGAAGATGGGACTCTAAATCCAGTTGTGTTTATGAATCAAGCATAGATATCCCTGACCTCTACAAGTGGATCCTTGGAAACCCTAGTTTCCCACTTTTGAATTTTACAAGTTTTAGTTTGATAATTCACAATTATTCTCTTCGATTTTCCTGATTTAGATTACATCTTCTTCTAGTTCTAGTTATGGTTACTTTCAGATTACGTACAAGGTTTAGTCCCTGTGGATTCAACCTCGGTCTTACTAAGATTATTACTACATCGCAACCCTATACTTGGGGTGGTGAACACTGGACTTGAATGACTCATAAGTAGTTGTAGTCGGGTCTTACGTGAATGGTCTCCATAACTCTTATGAATTCACTAGACTTATTGCTGCCAAGGAGTTAACAAACTGTGATCCATCAGAGGGGCCCAGTGAAGCTACTGAGGCAGTGAACTTGGTGGGTTTTACGTACAGGGTTGGTCGCAGTAACTCTTTAAAGTTCACGAGGCGCACAAGGCTACCTTAGGAGTACCAAATTCAAGGTTGTCAGTCCATCAAGGAGTGGTAATTTATTTTATAGACCTCGTCCTCATGAGTTTCTACTGGAATCAAACCAGGAATCTGGGGAGTCTTACGCATGGTTAACCTATCTATGGATAAGCCAAAGAACACACACTGCAACCCGCTTTTTCTTCGTCTATCAAGTCGGACCCATTCACAAGAAGGCATTTTCTCTCACCTTCCCTTGTGACGCTGTCAAAAACTGTACAGACGACATTGGTCTCACGCGTAAATGGTCGTACAGGCATGCTACGCTACCCGCATGGGTCTAAGCAAGTGATGGCCCACGCGGGCCTTTTTGGGGTCACTGGCTTCTCACTGCTGCCGCATTGTATTTGATATATCGCCGATTGTGGTAAGTTTTATGTGTAGCATTCCGCTGTCGTAGATGATAAATTAGTAAACGATATACTACCCCTTGTTGATCTTTACTAATATTTATATTTAAAATGGTTTATCAACTTAGCAATAATATCGGTTTGACGATGATGGTCTTTATAATAGTGGTCAACAACGATCAGCGATGGTGATAATATCAATATGACAACAACCATTGGCGTTATGGCGATGATCGGCGATGATTTTGATTTTCGGCGATAATCATTGGTGATAAATTTGATACGCTTGATTTGCGCTTGATATATTTGAGAAAGTTGCTCTTTATTCATATAAGAAGAAGGATAATACATGATGTTTCCTTCTGAGAGGAAACTTTTCCATCCTTCTACTTGCCTTGCCCCCTTTTGATTAGGAAGTATTATGCTGATAATCTTCATAATCAAAATCGCAACAACCATTAGAGGTAATATATTCTGGCGAATCAGGCATTGTCATGAATACTTATATTTTCACATTCTTAATCAGAAAGATATAGAGAGATGCGTCCACAATAGAATGTGACTTTCCTTTCAAATAATTATGACTGACTTTAATCAGGATTACATGCTATTATCTTTTCTCTTACATCATACATTTTTCTTATGACGATTTCGCTATTATCCATCATTTCCTGTAAAATTTTCTTCAAGATGAAGCAATTCTCAATCCGATGTCCAAGAAGACGGTGATAATAACAATAATCATTTTCTTTCATTATCTTCATCTCTTTTGGTCATTTGGCCATGGCAGCTTGATTTTCTCTGCAACCAATAACTGGTTCATCATAGGAAGTATATCACCTTCTTCAAATGTATACCTTCTAAAATTATTGAATTATCGAAATCTTTTCTTTATTTTTCCTACTACAGAACTATTCATATTTCTTTCATCAAAGTTTCTTTGTTCATCTTGATAACTCTTTATTTTTCTTTCTTCCCAGATAATACCAGCCAAAGTCTTTTCAGAATCTTGAAACATCTGATTCATATAAGAATCGAACACTTTCCCACTGAGCTTTTCTAAATTGCAAGCTTTTACGATCAAATCTTGAAAGGTCTGTATATTCGGACCAATAAGACCCATTGCGATATCTGGTCTTATGCATTCTATACATAACTTGACTTGTTCTTCTTCTTTCGTCAATTGTGAATATGATGCCCCCAGAATTCTCCATCTATTAATGAATTCTTTGACTAACTCGTCTCTTCTTTGGCATATGGAGGCTAAGACGTCTGGGCTAATTCCTCTAGTGGATGGCCTAGAAAGCTGTGAACAATAATAATGAATATTTCTAATGGGACTTGCCGTAGGAGATGTAGCAATTGGTGATTTTCTAGTCATAACAGCCTTTCCTTTATCTTTACACATCTTCGATGGATCCCTTGTGGAAATCATGTTTGTAGTTACTTTTCTCTCTCGCTTTTCATCCTTTTTTATTACTATCTTGCCCTGCTTTAATTTATCATCTTCTATAATATATCTTTCAATGTGAAGCAGGCTTTCATAGGATGCCCCAGAAAACGATGATAACGGTAATAGTTCTTCTCATTCATCATCTCAACTTCCTCTGAATATTTGGGTTGAGGTAACTTAAAGTCCTAGCTGTCAGTAGTTGCTCCATCATTGGCAAAACATCTTCTTTCTTGAAAGAATATTCTTTATGAGAGTCATATAATCAAGATCGTTCATCATTCGTACAACCTCTGTAGTGATCTGAATCTTCTCTTTTCCTCCCCTCTTGTCTGTTGCGGAATCCATCTCTCTTCTTTTCACGATCAATGACATTCACCATTGATCTATTTGATACCCTTCTTTCTATTCTGTTTTGAAAGATTGACATTTTCCTAGTCATTAACTGTAACGCATGTGCTTTTGTAGCCAAGTCGCGAAAGGTTCTTACGTTAGTGCTTATGAGTCCGAACACAATTCCCGTTTCCATATAATTTAAACACATCTTCACCTGTTCTTTTTCTTCAGGCAACTATCTACACGGCGCTCCCAAAGTTTTCCACCTATTGATGAATTTCTTTATAAGCTTGTTCTCTCTTTGTCGCACAGCAGCTAATTTTATAATACTAACATCACGATCTGATAAGAAGAAGTTAGACATGAAAGCATCCTGCATTTGTTCCAAAGTCTGTATTGACTCCGGTGCCAAATTGAAGTACCATCAAAATGCCTTTCCTGTTAATGAAGAACCAAACAATCGTAAACGGTATTGTGAAATTGTGGAAAAATTACCCATCATAGTGATGAAGTGCATTAAGTGTTCTTCCGGAGACCCATCCCCATTGAATTTTTGAAAATCCGGATGTTTGAAATTAGCCGAAAATGGTATGTCCTCAACTTCTCTCAGATAAGGCGTTCTATAACAAAACCTTCCGGTATGCTCGTGTTCTCTGACTATTTCTGTAACTACTTGTCGCGTTTCTTCTTGAGTTACGACTCTCATAGCAGGTGCAGAATCATATGATCCTATTTTTGGAGGTTGCGATCCTTCAAGTCGCTGCTCATTTCCATTTATTGTAGCCATCATCGGCGGGGCCACAACTTGAGCTACATTGTGGGCGAGAGTTGTCAAAGCTTCTCGAAGATTCCGGCATCCTTCCATTAGAATTCTCTGAGTTTGCGCCATTTCATTTATACGCTCATCAACATTCGGTAATGGATCCTAATTCGTTCCTGTCATATATACGGCCATTTTTCTCTCCTTAACGAAACTGTTGTCGAAGAAGAATATGAGCGCATTGGACTGATAGGGCTCGATAAGAAAGGAGTCTCATTAAATTCCCTTGTATCTTCATAAGATTCGGTTGATTGTAACATTACCGGCAGAGGTGTTGCTTGCGAGGATGCAAAGGATGATGAATCTGATATAGGTATTTACCCTTCCCCCTTCTCGTCCATCTGGCGTTCGCGACGGGCAAGGTTGGAAAATCCCGTAATGTTAGGCACTAAGGGGATCTCCCTATATGAGGTGCCGGAGGAGCGATCGCAAGATTCTTTCTCACCGTGTTTATGGCCACTGGGCCCCTGGTCATTTGTGGGGGAATTAACTTGGCAGCTACATGATCTTGGACCTTTGATCTCCGGTTGGAAACAACAATCCATTCGTCTCCTTTGTCTTGTGAGAGTAGTGATACGGATATCACTTCGGCGACGGCTCGCGGAGTATTACTTTTAGTCAGTGCTAATGTACTTGGGATCAGCTGATCCTTCGAACTCGGAGAATGATTACGGGCATGCTCCACTATAAATCCGGTGGGAATGAAGTAAAAAATTGTTTTGTTGGAAGCGATTGTCATTGGTTGAAATCTGAACCCGTCTACTACAAAGTAGTTCTATCAAAGGACAAAACAACACCAATTAGTATTTATTTACAAATGCTCTTTATCTTGGAGATGAAAGGAAGGATATTCCCGTTGAGAGTTGCCATTTTGGCATCTATATAATGGCAAGCTCAGATGAAATTCTCTAAATAGTTCCCCAAGTCAATATTAAGTAAGATAATAAATTGATTCCCCAGAGAGTCGCCATTTTATTTCGACCAGAAATGAAAAGTATTTAATTTGGAGAATTATCTCACTTAATAATAATAAAGAGAAGGAATGAAGAGAATAATCATCAAGTTTATTTATTCTGAATTCGTTTACATCCTTTCTTTCCTTTGATTTCAAGATAAGGAAAATACAAATATTAAACAGATTCAAATGTAAATTTTGACAACATCTCGGCTCATATCATTTAAGTCTCCATAGGAGATGAGTTGTGCAGATCTTCCTTCACATATATGCCTTTATGAACAATACAATAGGATATTGAAACATCCTGAAGAAAACTTCTTTAAACTAACAATATAAGGCATCCTTCAGCTACCCGCGCAACTCAACACAAGTTGTACTATACGGCCCTATGCTCTCCCTCTCTCCTCTCTGTGATACCTGTCAGAGGTACCAATCTTTTGAAAAATCTCAATTAAATCAAATGAAGGGGTATGAGGTATTTATAGGCTTACGCACGTGTGGGCCCTCGAATCTTATGTTGTGGACCCCACTTCGCGTTTATTCAACGCAATTGGCATGAATCACACTAATGAGTTGCGTGAATCCACGTGACTGTGGTGAGTTGTGTGGGTCCGCACAACTTGACCCCTCGTGCAAGCTTGTTACACTGTGGAACTCAACTTTTTATCAATTTTCTTCAATCTTCTCTTGTTTCTTTAATCTTCTTTCTTTATGCTTTTCTTCTTTTAATTAATTTTATGCTCTAACAAAAGGATTGTCCTACGATCCCATATTTTCAAGATGTGTTGCAAGCTTAAGTAAATGTCATGAATGCTTACCAACACTAATTCAGTGTGCCAGACTCTAACACGTACAGTCCTAACTGGCAGAATTATCCCAACTTTAGCTGCAAAAATGTGCCAACTGCTAATGCAAGCACTTCTCAAGGACCGCTCCCTGCACCTCGAAGTACACCACAAGCACAACCACAAAAGACCCTTGAGGACACGCTGCAAACATTCATGCAAAGGCAGACACAATTCAATCAAACCACCATAAAGGCTATAACTTATTTTAAAATGTCGGTTTCAAGGATTGAATCACACTTGACCATTAGGGAGAAAGAGACCTTTTCAGCACAACCTCAACCTAACCCAAAAGGGCAATATAAAGTGAGTGATTCAAATGCTTCTAACCCACATATGGAGCAAGCCAAGTCCATCACAACTCTTAGAAGTGGTAAGGAAATAGACAATACAATACCTATGAAGGCCAACATGCCTAAGGATTTGGAAAATTCTGATAAGGATGGTGGACCAAGCCGGACTCCACATGACAAAAAGTAGGTTTGTGAACACAAGCCCGTGGCCCCATTTCCCCAATGACTAGTCTCATTAAAACGCCCATCAGAGAATTAGGACATCTTGAAAATTTTCTAACAAGTCAAAATCAACATTCCCTTGTTGGAAGTGATTAAACAAATTCCCTCATATGCTAAGTTTCTTAAAGACCTTTGCACGGTTAAACGCAAATTAAATGTACAAAAGAAGGCCTTTCTGATGGAACAAGTGAGCATAATTATCAAACAGAACGCTCCCCCAAAATATAAAGACTCGGGTAGCCCTACAATTTCATGTATCATAGGGAATTTTCAAATTAAACAAGCTTTGCTAGACTTGGGGGCAAGCATTAACCTCATACCAATTGGCGCTTGGTGAATTAAAACCCACTAAGATTGGCCTACAACTTGCTGACCAATCTATTCATATACCAAGAGGGGTAGTTGAGGATGTGTTTGTCCAAGTTGATAAGTTCTACTACCTAGTAGACTTTATCATCTTAGACACACAATTGGTTATAAATGCTATCACGTAGATTCTAGTTATCCTAGGACGCCCATTCCTAACCACTTCAAATGTGATCATCAATTGTCAGAATCAAGTGATGAAATTTTCCTTCGGGAATATGACATTAGAGGTGAACAAGTTCACTCTCTGCAAACAATCTGGGGATGTAGATGAGGTCCACGAGATAAACATTATTGACGCACTCATGGAGGAGGAGTTCATATTGAGTACGATCTATGACCCCTTAGAAGCATGTATTGCTCACTTTATGGACTGTGACGATCACATGATTTTAGATATAGTGAGTGCTTTATTAAATTCTGAGTCGGTTCTTGAAACTAATTGGTGAAGGCCAAGCTTTGAAAAATTACCCCTTACAAACTCAAAATCTCTACCATTAGCATCAAGCCACCAAAGCTTGACCTAAAACTATTGCCGCCTGAGCTGAAATATGTATATTTAGGTCAAAGAGACACATATCCAGTGGTGATTTCTTCCCACTTGGATAATGAGCAATAAAGAAAGTTGATTGCTACTCTTAAGAACCACAAGAGTATTATAGGATGGACAATTGTAATATCAATGGAATTGACCCCCTGATTTGCACTCATCAAATACACTTAGAGGAAAATGTCAAAACATCAAGACAACCACAACACTGATTAAATCCTAACATGAGGACATTGTTACAAAAGAGGTGTTGAAACTATTGGATGCAGGTATCATCTACCCTATATTTGATAGTCAGTAGGTGAGTCTAACTTAGGTGATGCCTAAGAAGTCAGGGATAACCATCGTAGCCGATGCCAACAATGAACTCGTGCCAAACAGAGTTACCACTGGTTGGAGAATGTGCATTGACTACAAGAAGTTGAATACCGCCATAAGAAAAGACCACTTTTTCTTTCCTTTTGTTGACCAAATTTTGGAAAGATTGGCCTATCATTCATATTATTGCTTCCTACATGGGTACTCGAGCTACAATCAAATTGAGATAGTCATTGAAGATTAGGAGAAGACCACCTTTACAAGCCCCTTTGGCACCTTTTCATACCGAATGATGCCATTCAAGCTTTGTAACACTCCTACAATATTCCAAAGATGCATGCTTAGTATTTTTTCAGACATGATTGGGCGTTTTCTGGAAATATTCATAGACGACTTCTCCATTTTTGGAAGTACATTTGATGAGTGCCTCGATCACTTGAAATTGGTCTTAACAAGCTATGAAGAGAAGAGCCTTGTCTTGAATTGGGAAAAGTGTCACTTTATGGTTCAAAAGGGGATAGTCCTTAGACATATTATATCATCTAATGAAATCGAGGTAAACAAAGCTAAAATCGACTTGATCTCTAACCTACTTCCACCCAAGAGAATACGTGACGTGCAATCCTCTTTAGGACACATTGGATTCTACCGAAGGTTCATAAAGGACTTCAGTCTCATCTCTCTTCCTTTGTGTAACCTTCTTCAAATGGAAACTCCATTTGAGTGGAGCGAGGAATGCCAAAAAGCTTTCATCAAGGTCAAAAGCATGTTGACTAGCACTCCCATCATGTAACCACATGATTGGAGTTTACTTTTTGAAATTATGTGCGATGCAAGTAACTATGCAATTGGGGTAGTGCTATGCCAGAGAAAAGAGAAGAAACCCTACGCTATATAGTATGCGAGTAGAACTCTAAATTATGCTCAAGTGAACTATTCTACTATGGGAAAATAACTCCTAGCCGTAGTTTTCGTTTTGGACAAGTTTAGGTCCTACTTAATAGGATCCAAGAACGTTATTTTCACTAACCATGCGGCACTGAAGTACATTCTTTCTAAGAAGGATGTTAAGCCTTGTTTACTGAGATGGATCCTTCTACTCCAAGAGTTTGGCCTTGAAATAAGAGATAAGAAAGGAGTAGAAAATATAGTGGCTGACCATCTCTCTCGGCTTGTTCTATTTGATTTCATGCTGACGATACCTATTAATGAAAATTTTCCTGATGAATAACTTTTTAAAGTCTCCCAATTACCTTGGTACGCTGACATAACAAATTATCTTGTGACAGGAAAATTACAGATTCATTGGACATCACAAGATAAGAAAGTTTTTTTTAACCAAGGTATGTAGTTTTTTCTAGGATGATTCTTACTTGTTTAAATATTGCCTAGACCAAATCATTAGGAGATGTGTTACGAATAATGAACATTCTAGTGTCATCTCCTTTTATCACTCACAAGCTTGTGGAGATCATTTTTCGGTAAAGAAAACCACCGCTAAGATTCTTCAATATGGTTTCTATTGGCCGACGATGTTTAAAGATACCCATGAGTTTTGCAAAGCATGTGAGTAATATCAAAAAATGGAAAGAATGTCACATAGAAATATGATGCCTAAAAATCCGATCTTAATTGTCAAACTTTTTTATTATTGTAGTATTGATTTCATGGGATCTTTTCCCCCATCGTTTGGACATCTTTACATCCTCCTAACTATGGATTGTGTTTCCAAGTGGGTGGGGGCAATTCCTTGTAGAACTAATGACCACAAAGTAGTTCTACAGTCTTTTTTTAAAAATATCATATCAAGATTTAAAACATCGAGATTTATTATCAGTGATGGTGGTTTGCACTTTTGTAATATATTATTCGAGAACTTAATGAGAAAATATGGTATCACACACAACGTGGCTACACCCTATCATCTAAAGACAAGTGGCCAAGCTAAAGTTTCCAATAGAGAAATTAAATGAATATTAGAGAAAACTATGAATACAGAATGTAAGGATTGGTAGTTAAGGCTAATTAACGTGTTGTGGACTTATAGGACTGCTTTTAAAACTCTTATTAGAATGTGTTCCTATACACTTGTTTTTGGGAAAGCTTGTCACTTACCGGCGGAATTGGAACGTAAGGCATACTGGGCCATAAAGAACAATTTCGACATTGACAAAGCCAGCACACTTCATAAACTTCATCTTGTGAAGTTAGAAGAAATTAGGAAAGATGCGTATGACAATGCGAGAATTTATAAGGAGAGGATGAAAGTGTTCCATGACATAAACATTTTCAGAAAAACATTTGAGCTAAATTAGAAAGTCCTCCTTTATAATTCTCATCTCCATCCTTTTCTTGGAAAATTATGATACAGTTGGATCGGCCCATTCATAGTAAAGGCTTTTTACCCTTATGGGGCCGTGGAAGTTATGAATCCTAAAAATGGTAATGTGTTTAAAGTAATTGGTCAAAGATTAAAACCGTTTGTGAAAAAATTAGTTTTAGAAGAAGAGTCCATATCCCTAAAAGATCCTATGTAACAAGACTGATCTCTTAGTTTGATGGATATTCATTTTTCCTTGCTTTCTTAGGATTTAATTTTTTTTTAGTAGAATATGATCTTTTGTTTCATAATTCTTAAATGTTGAAGCACCAATCTTTGAAGTTCACCCTTCAGGTACTTGTTCCACTTACTCCTCTTTATTGTGTTGCTCTCATGTTATTTTTTAATATATTCTATACATTGAGGACAATGTAAATTAGGTTGGGGGTGGGTTTCCATAGAAATTTTTAAGCTAAAAATTATGAATTTATTTTTTTAAGAACCAATTTTTGTAATGTTAGATAGTTTCAGGAGATAAAATTCAAGAGTTAGTATTGAATATTTTTTAAGCCCAAATTTTGGTTACTTAATGGATGTTAAGATTAAGTGCATTTTAATTAGATCTAGTCAAAAAATTTTGAACATTGATTGAGTTGTGAATTTATGAGCCACATCTAATTTACACCTTAGACCTTAGTTTGGACACTGAATCGTTGAAATGATGATTATGAAAAATGCAAGGAACTAAGACTGGGGAATTTGTCCATCATGTTTATTGAGATGAATGAAAAGGAGAAGAGTATTACTCAGCTAAAAAAATAGTTATCATCGAGAATTGCTACTTATTAAATTGTCTATGAAAAGATTGTTTGAAAAAGAAGAAGAAGTAATAATGTGAGAGCCGTCGATGGAAAATCAAAGAGCTGGAAGAGTGAGTTATTGAACTATAAGACAAGTTCTAGTTTAGGTTTTGGTTGATTTGTTTATTTCTTTGATTATCATTATAAACATGAAGGTAGAAAAAATGGATCTATGGTGTTGTTAAGTTTGGAGTACATAATACGTTCATGAAACTCAATGTTGGGAATTATTCAATTAGATGATCATTAGTTGATTTAATCAAAATATTTATCAAAGTACTGGAATTTAGGTGAATGATAAAATTGATTTGGTTCTCTCTAGATTGGATTATGTTGAAAGTATATAAGGTTACAGAATTGGTTTCTTTTCAGAATTGTTTTTGAATTCAGAATTTCTCGCATGTTTTGCTTAAGACTAGCAAAATGTTAGTTGGGGTATGATAACATTTAAATATTTCATATTTATCCTCTCAATTGTACTAGTTTCCATGCATTCAAAGTACTTAATTAATTAACTAAGATCTAGTTTATACATGCTAGGTAATCTAGGAAACAAAGATGAAATTATGCCTAATAAGAAGGGTTAAAGCTCAAAAGATTAATCAAAAGAAGACTTAGAGATTTAGAAGTCATTAAGTACCTGAGGAATATCAATGAGATGGTATGAAGTCTTCATCATTCTAAAGGGATTAGTATTAAATAAAAACAAAAATAAAACTAAAGCAAACCTAACAATCTTAATCCTCAGAAAGCAATAAATGAGTGGACCTCTATCAGACTAGAAGGTCAATCCTAATACACAGGATCAATCAGAAGGATGAACATATCCTCTTAATCAAATTTCCCAATGAATGGTTTAAGATGATGATTGTTTACTTTGAAAATGTTACCATTCATTGGGTTTTCTATCTCAAGAACACCATGAGGATAAATTGTTTTCACTTTTGTAACACCCCGAATTTTTGCTATTTTGGATTGCCAAAAATCCTTTTTAGAAAAATTATATATAACTAACCATGTCATCACTTACTGACCCTTGATGCTCGAGATAAGCTTATACACGGCTAGTACCAATAAAGAACCGTACGAATAAGATTGATCAACTGTAGAAAATAAATGAATCTAACCAATCACTTAAACATCGAGTTTAGCCCCATGATTTGTTCAAATAGGACCCAAATCTAACCAACCTGCCACCAACTAATTAAACAACCGTAACTAAATTAGAAATCTACCTAAACCCAAGCCAGCTATGGGTTGGACCTTAATTAATAAACCAAATCAACTCAGTTACTCTTTTAGCCTAAAACCGACTGTTTAGAGTGATCATAACCGAACCACCATTTTCACTAATTTTGAATAGGTCATACTGTGAACTTAGTTAATCTATACCTCAACAACTGCGCCTAAGAAATCTCCCTACCTAATTTACTCTAGAAATGCCTCAATTACCCGAACAAGCTCTAGACCGCTCGTTAGTGGGCCACTACTTCTGAAATTATAGAGTAATGTCCATCTCACTGGGCTTGTGGTCCATTGCGGGCAATGAACTCAAACGACGCCTAAAAACAGACTATTTGCGCCGTCCAGCCCGCGCTTGTAAAATGCAACTCTCCCAAGTAATAATATAAAATCTGAATTTTTTAAACAATTAGCCCTACCACTTAAGACAATAAATTATGACATTTCAGCTATCGGATTTCACCCAAATTTACACCATAGGTTGAAGATATTTTCCTGCACTTGTTCGCCAAATCTAACCTTTGATTGAGGAACGGTGACCATTAATCGCAAATCAGACTCTTGTGATAAATCCCCTCCTCCGTTTGTCGTCAAACCTTGGACGGCCTCTCATCGGATCATGGAGCACCCATCCCATAATTCAAATGGGCCAGGGGGTCACCAAGGCAGCCCCGAAAGCCATAAGTGGGCCCCAAAGGGTTGCTTGAGGAAATGATTGGTACCTAAGGCCAATTGGACAAAAGTCTAGGTTATAAAAGCCTTCAAACCCCTCTCTCCCTCACTCCCATAATAATTTCCTACAAAGAGAGATAGAGAGAGAGGAGAGAGAAGAGAGAGTGAGAGAGCAAGGGGAGTTGGGAATTTGAAGTTTTCACTCTCCTACCTCCTTCATTCGTCAAAAACCACGGCCCCACCGCTGTAGAGGCTAAGTGTAGCTTAACAAATGTAACCATTCTATATCTCCTCAATTTTCCTTAGCTTAGGCCACTTGCATGTATCCTGACATGCAATTCCTATGGCACAGGGCCCCGACACGTCAAATTTACGGACCTGGCACTGCTAGAGCGACTCCAAGGACCTCCAATTTACAATAGGTGCAGACCATTATACCTCTAGGTGGCCTGTTATCATGCCTAGAATGAACTTTAGTGATTTTGTGTGGAAATTTGCTTGCATGTTTTTAGTATGAATTTGCTGATTTAGGACTTATGCCTGGAATTTCCCTAAATTGGGAAAGGAATTTCAATTCTAAGTTCCTTGATGTATGCATTGTTGAATTGTCTGTCAATTTATGAAGTTGCATGTGCATTATCCCCAATCTTGCTGATTTCATAAGTTAGATCCTGTTGCATGCAACTTACATGTGTAGTTGGTGTATCGCTTTTTGTACTATTGAATTGCTGAAATTTGTGAAACTCCTAGCTAGGAATGTCCCTGAATTTGCTGAATGTACACTATAGACTAGTACACATGCCTCTCATAGATTTGAAATGGGGGAATTCACTACCCACCCCCCACTATGTAGGATGAATTCTCCCTATAGCTAGTTGCAGTGTTCATTCCCACACTGCGATCCTTTGAAACTTAGACTCACATACGTGTATAACTAAAAATTCCCTAAATTATGCACAGCAATGTCTTGTGCCCTGATTATGAATGCGGACTATAATCACACTTGCCTGATTTTCCTCACAACTATGAGTAGATCAGCTTCTACTTGTTGGTCTTGTATTTACACATTGCGTCCTTTTCGGATCGGCCAGCCAATCAGGATTTTCTTGGGCAACCCTTTCGTTAGGTCAACCCACGGGCATGTTTAGCCCGACTAGCCAAACTGCGAGTTGTTAGCTGTAGTTGGACTACGCAAGACATTGCTCTCGGGCCGTACAGCCCGTGGTTCGTCTCGTGGGGATAAATTGGCCCACTAGTTGGTCATCCTTGTACGTTAACTATATTTATACACGCCTACTAGAACCTGAGGTACCCTATTCCCTTTTGCCCTCACTGACAACCATTAATTGTGGCCCACAAGACTCATGAACCGAAGATGGTGAAATGGGACAATATGCCCGAGTTGTCGGCTTACGCCGTGGTGATGAGCCTCCCCGTAGTGTCCAATGAGCACTATAACTCATGAGCCGGGGATGGTGCAATGGGACACTATACCCGAGCTGTCAGCCTATGTTGGGGTGATGAGCCTCCCCGTAATGACCTCGAACAAGACTTTAAGGGCCCATTTAGCCAAGCGGATTGAAAGGGATTGGACGGTATTGGAAGGGATTGGAAGTTAAATCCCGGGATTGGTCGGGCATGCCAAACAAACTGGGTGATCTAATCCCTGGATATAGCAATCCCATGGATCTTAAGACAATCCACTGACAACACCCTCATTACCTTTAAATCCCATCCAATCCACCCTAATCCGTTCAAATTTGCCCGGGACGTGTTTGGTTCGAGGGATTGGACGGGATGGGAAGGTTTAATCCCGGGATTGGCCAGGCGTGCCAAACAGACTCAATATAGCAATCCCATGGATCTTAAGACAATCTACTGTCAACACCATCATTACCTTGAAATCAATGTCATCCACCCTAATACCATTCAATCCCTTCCAATCCAGCCGACCAAACAAGCCCTAATTGTCTTAAACGCCTCCGTATGATCTTATTTATGGGAATGACGAACCCAAATGGGCTAAGGGTCGCGATAGCCATACGGCCACGGCCACCAAAGCCGCGCAATCGAATTAGGGCATTGATCTGTCGGGGTATTTTGGTTTTTCCAAACTGCTAGATGAATGGACATAATTAATCAACTTGGCTAACATTCACATTACATTGCATTAGTTACTTTAGCGATTTGGCAGTTGTGGTCGCACTTAGGCAGTGTTGGTCATTCGCGATCATTAGATATTGTTGCTCGAGGGAGTGTTGTGGTGAGAGCATACATTATATCATTGAATCATGCATTTGCATTAACCAGAGTATTTCGGATTCTGTGAATATATGTCTTTCACTAAATTTATTCCTGTGTATGATAATATTTGTAACCTATTGTTAATGGTACCACTGAGTTGATCACTCACTCCCACTCTGGGACGGTATTTTAAAACACCAACCAGACCTCATCTTCGATGCAAGTACCACAGAGCTTGACATGCTGGATGAGGCAGTCATTACATAGTCTATTTTAATTCCAGGAATTACTCAAGCCCAGGTAAAATGAATTATAGAACCCCACTTTAGCAAAGCATAAGTGGCACCCGGGATATCGGGAATCGAGTATCTACACGGCCCCTGAAATCCGGGGCATTACAACTTTAAAGGGGCCAATCTAATGAGATCTCAACTTACTGGGAAAAAGATTAAATCTAGAATTATACAAAATGACTTTTTTATTTGGCTCAAAAGATTTTCGAATAATGTTCCTATCATGAACAAATTCATTTTGTCCTTGTATATCCTAGAATTCTCATATGTATCATTCTGGATTTTTTCAAGTTCATTCAATTGTAATATGCGCAGTGAGCCAACATTTTCAAGATTAAAATTGAAATTCTTTATCGCCCGATATGCTTTATGCTCCAACTCCACAGGCAAGTGGCAAGTTTTTCCATAGACAAGTTTTAAATGAGATATTTCAATAGGGGTCTTGTATGCAATACGGTAAGCACATAATGCATCGGTCAATCGAAGTGACAAATCTTTATTATCCGAGTTAACCATTTTCTCAAGAATTTGTTTAATTTCCCTATTTGAAATTTCATCTTGGCCGCTTGTTTGAGGATGATAAGGGGTGCTCACTTTATGAGAAATACCATATTTATTCATTAAAGTTTTAAATGGCCTATTACAAATAACTTATTATGACTTGAGGTGTTCCAAACCAAGATAAAATATTTTCCTTTAAGAACTCAATGACCATGCAATGGTCATTATTCCGACATGGAATTGCCTCAACCCATTTGGAGGTATAATATACAATGAGCAAAATATATATATTTCCAAAGGATTGGAGGAATTGTCCCATAAAATCAATGCCCCAACAATCAAATGCTTCAATGATGAGAATGAGGTTTAGTGGAATCATATTTCTACGAGACAATCCTCCCAATTTCTGAAAACACTCACACACTATACAAAAGTCATGTGTATCCTTGAACATAGTGGGGCCAATAAAAGCCACACTGTAAAATTTTCGTTGTAGTGTTCTTAGCCAAGAAGTAGCCACCACATGCGTGAGAATGGAAAATGAGATGACACTATGATGTTCATTATTAGGGACACATCTCCTAATGATTTGATCTGGGCAATATTTAAACAAATATGGATCATCCTAAAAGAACTTACGTACATCAGTGAAGAACTTTTTATCTTGCGTAGTCCAGTAGATGAGAGTTGTTGTAACATCCCGAATTTTCACGGTCAGAGTTCATACTCGTGTCCGAGAAAACCGGGTGTTAATAATGTATAAACCTGGATACTTTTGACAATCGCACTCTATTTTTTTTCATTTGAATCATATCCAGATACATTCGTAAAGGTAAGATTCACAAGAATAAAATCAACTATATTGATTATATTTCATCAGAATAAAAAGAATAATTAAATGCCTTCTCAATGGAAGCTTATTACATTTATCGAGTTCGCAGCGAAAGTATAAAACTAAATCATAAATTGTCTTCTTATTCTTTCAACATAATCTTCTTTAGGGAGAATATTTACTAGGTTTTCAATCTGTACGTCACCTGCATAATCTGTATGGCTGGGAGAGGGTCAACGCCCCACTCATAGTGATGGTTATCCTTTAAGATTAACAGTGATTCAAGAGACTCATAAAAGCAATGTAAAGGTTCTAATATGTCTCGTACACCACAACTACAAGAGGTATCAATGCAAAAGCAATCTATATGAGATGCATGCCTAGCAAATATGCGGTTTATCACACTTAGCGATTGCTACAATGTGGAATACGATTATAGTTATCTGACTCGCCTTGCATCCCATACTACGGAGATTCACTGGCGTATCCCACGTTTAACATGGATTTATGCAGTTATCCAAAGACGGACAAACACATGACCAAGTGAATTACACAACCCCGATTGGAGCGACTAATTGCGACAACCAACTCCCAAAAGAAAAGAATTGATGTAACACGTATATAGAATGATTCACACCAACTAGTGCACCATCACCCATGAAACAGGAATTACATGTCGCCCTAGGGCCGCTACTGAAAACGCATTACGTCAACGATATTTATTCGATCGCTAGAGGAGGGATTCCCAACATAGTACTTGCACCAAGAGAGAAACCCTTAAACTATGAGAGTTTAGAAATATCAAGACACCTGCCCGAGCCTTTAAGGTAAATAAGAGACGAGTGGCAATGACCAGCTCAAATAAGATGCGAGTGACGAAGGTCAACTCAAATATGAGACGAGTGATGAAGGTCAACTCAAATAAGATTAAAAGCAAGAGCAAGGCTCGTATCCATAGTCCCACATGAATTCAAGAAGACTCCTTGCAATGGACATCATTTCATTTTAAATGAAAATAAAGAGAAAGTCCTGGTAATCTGAGAACCAGTAAAAGGTACGTAAAAGGTGAGATAAAATGCATCAACTCAATTAAGATAAAAGACGAGATAAAATAACATGAAGGCATGTAAAAGGCAGGAATAAATATAACAACTTAAATTAATGTAAGTTTAAAGGATAAAACCCTCACCTCTTACATCAAGGCTCTTATGTTGTTAGAACTTGGTGTATACACTTTTGGTTCAACTTTAATTAAAATTTACACAAATCATAAGGTTAAGCTTTAATCGAGGATTTCATCTTCCATCTACGTTTATGTTACACAAATTATCATTCTAAATTAGGACTTTAATATAAATAGTTATGAAAGGAGATTACTGACTTTGGATAGCACCTATAATTCAATCCTGATCAAACGAGTTTAGTGAATACCCCGTTGAGTCGACTTCGTTTACTCATCTTGAAGAAAACTGCAACCGTTCATCCTTCCACATCATGCACTTGGAATTTGCAACTTAGCATTTACCAAAGATGAAGGAATAGACGGACGATTGTCACGCACATCTCCCTCTCTCGTTTCTTTCTTTCTCTTTCCTCTTTTCTCTTTTCTTTTCCTTTTCTCTCTTTCTTTCTTTCTTTCTTTTCTTGCTGCCACGCCCAGCAGGGGCTGTCCGTCTCTCTCTCTCACCTTACTTTCTTCTCTCTCACTCTCGTTTTCTTCGATGGCATCTACTCATGCCTCTTTCTCGCGGAATGGACAGGCTTTTTATAGCCTGTCTGGACTCAGGTATGCTTCTATGTAAGGAGTTACACAGCATGAAGCTCGGGCGTAAACCTTATGTAATAGATTAGCGCAACCGAAAAAAAAGGGCTGCGGTGCAGTTTCGTCGTGCGAGAGGTCGGAAGTGTCGAACCTCATCCTTTTTGGGTTTGGTGGCGGTGATCGGAAATCCCTCCTTATCCTCTCGGACGGTTCCGATCAGAGCCACAAAGTTCGTTCCGAGTTTCTTGTGTGGAGGAGTTAGAGCGGTCACTCTTTCTTGGTCTTCTTCCTTGGACTCTGCAGCGAGCATCCATTTGATTGCATGGGTTGCGACCGAACCAAGGTTTTGGTCAAAATACCCATCCAGACAAGATGGACTGTCCGGATATTCCAGTTAGTCGATGGAAGTGGGTCGCAAATCCTCCAGATGGACATGCCCGTTTGCGTTGCGAACGGCGAGAGAGTCTCAAGCCGTGATATGTTGGGACTCCTGCTACCGAAAATGAGCAGATATTACATTATATCCCTTGAGTCCACGTGGTTCGCTCGTGGAATGGACGGTTTGGATCGATCTTCAGTGGTTAGAACGCTACCGCACTCGATCTCCTTGCACCAGTTTCTGCGAGCACACGTGCATGCACGAGTGGATTCAAGAAACATGGCCTTCGTCGAATCCATCTCCCGGACTCGATGGACGGTTCCGATCATCCATCCGGATGAAGATGGGGGCCATCATCATCACAGTGGTGATCGTCCGCAGCTACTGTGACAGAGATGTGGTTTTATCGGGTCAAACCTAGTTTGACCCAATGTTTGGTTCGGTGCACTGAGGACGTGTGTGTGCTGTGTGCGCACACGACTCAAGGTGGGGCCATCATGATGTTTTTGGGAAATCTACACTGTCCATTCATTTTTCCATCTAATTTAAAGGGTTCCCAAAATTGAAGTATATCCAAAGATTAGATGGGCCATATCCCATGAAACAAGGGTTACCATGGTTTCCACCATTGAAACCCTTTCTAGGCCCTTCAATGATGTTTATTTGTCATCCAACCTGTTCAGAAGATCATATAGACATTGATGAAGGGGAATATCCTACTAAGATTACCCCTGACCTTTGATGGATGCCTAAATCGACGGTTAAGGGCTGATCTGTCGATTGTGTTATTTATATAATGATCTAAGGGCTGAAATTCAGTGTGTATGGTTAATTTATGATATCTAGGAATGATGTAAAATTTTACATGAAGCAGATCATGGGAACTATGTGTTCTGGAATTCAAAGGTCTAGTTTAGTGGCATTTTCGTAATTATTGTTAATGTGTAAGTTTTAGAAAATCTAATGGCTCTACATAGTTATAAGAATGTTTCTAAGCAATTCGTAGAAAAGAACGTATATCTAAATCATTATATATAAGAAGTTATTCGTCATGTCATTCATGGAAAAGTACTTACGTCAAATCACGCGATGGATGGTCATGTCTTGAACTCAACGGTTAGATGGGTGGATCTATTGAATGGAGGTAATTTCCAATGGTTAGATTTGTGTAAGGGCAAGAATGTGAGGCTAGGATAGTTGGATTGGAATCGTACACATATACATATAAGTTAACTTCTTGGTAACGCTCAAGAACTTTCAATACTCGGGTATTGAAATGTTAGGGGCATTACACTCTACCTCCCTTAAACAAAATTTCATCTCCAAAATTTATTTATCTGTTCCATTTGCACTGATTCGTTATGTTTAATATTTTACCATATTCCTCGTGAGGTAGATGTATATACCTAGGTGTGCGTGTAATTGGCTGCATGGGAATCGGGACGCTACCGTTGTACCTGTGGTAAGATAATTAGCAATGTCAGCACACCAAGGTAATTGAGAGACTCTAAATAATTGTTCATCAAGGAACATGTCATTGATGTGAGTCGTCTACATAGAATCCGATAAAACAAGTTGAGAGAGATGGTCGGCCACTACATTTTCTACTCCTTTCTCATCTCATATTTTTATGTTGAACTCTTAGAGAAGAAGGACTAATCTTAACAAATGGTGCTTAGCATCCTTCTTAGAAAAAAGGTACTTTACATCCCATGGTCAGTGAAAGTGATGATCTTATATCCTATTAAGTAGGACCTAAACTTATCTAAAGAAAACATTATGGCTTGGAGTTCCTTTTCCATAGTCGAATAGTTCACTTGGGCAGAGTTTAAAGTTCTACTTGCGTAGTAAATAATATAAGGTGTCATGCCCCAAACTCAGAAATCGGGCTCACAGAATTCCGATCGCCGAATCCGATGCCGACAGCCTCCATAGTATCCCATTCTCGGTTCCCAGCGCGCATACGCCAGATTTCGATCTTGGGATCATACAAGAAGGATTTTCCAATGTCCATTTGTCTCATAAGAAGCATAACCACAAGTTTACTCAAATCACAAAGGCAACATCATCATCACATATCCACTAATATAAACCGTTGAATACAGTACTGAAAGGAAAATACATATCAAAAATCAAAGCTCCAGAAGACAGTTGCACGCTTCCAAGCTCAACGCTGCTACAACCTAACGCCACCTGCACGCATCTATCGTGCATAAGCTTATAAAAAGCTTAGAGGGTGGTGAAAGTCTGTGCACAAGATAAGTGTCAAGTATTCAATGCAATGCTATAATCATATAATGCCGAAATATTGGCAAGATCATGAATTATACGATAACAGAGTAAGCGAAAATACTGACAAGTCCATGAGTCATACAATATCAGAGTATGCAATACAAATCAGTTATGCAAATGAGGAGTCATAGAGAGCCAAATATCAGATGTCGAGGGTACAATGCAATATGTAAATCCTGTTAAGTCCGTCTAGGCCATATAGGTACAGAAAACATAACAACCCAAAATGTCATATGCCTGCAGATGCAATATGCGATGCGAATGAAATGACTAAGATGGAGTGTGAGGTCGAGGTGATAGTACGTAGTATCGCAGGCTACGGGGTCCATCATACGGGACTTCTAACCAAACCAGTCCCATACCTAAATTTAGATAGTCAGACTCAATGTGGTAAACTCCTGATCTCAGGTTAGTAGCGCGCCCAACCGAAATCCTGGTCATACAAAGGTACACGTAACAAATAGTTGTGCACCACCAGACAGAGTGGATAGTGAATGAATGAATGAATGAGTATGCAATTCCTACTCAATAAGTCCACATATTAGTACAGTTCCTCTCTGGGGAATCACCGGGGTCTATTGCACTCCAAATCAGATTGTCGCCCCATCATGCGCAACAAGGTGGGTGAAAGAGACCTCACTATCCACTTGCCAATATCGGGCCTGGTTTGTCGATAGCGGACCCATTCCTCGAGCTGGTCAGACTCAGCCTAGCATTGCCCCCTCCTCTCAAGCAGGTAAGGTCTTACCCCCTTCCAACCGACCACGACACAGTGGGAGACGCGACCTAACGGTATACGGCCCTTATGCGCTCTTGCATCCACTCGGTCTAGACGTTGGAGCAACCTCTAGAACCAAAAGGGTTATGGGACTTTCACCCAGGGATATCTATAGCACCCCATATAGAATAGATTTTCGGTGTCCCATCTGGCCATCCACGATATGTCTATGGAGGCTACGGCCCTAATGTCACTAGGGAGTACGGTGGTCATATCACAAAATGTGAGACGCATGAGTCATACCATCCAGTCATGTATCAAACCTTCGCGTAACGCAAGCTTATGTGGGGCAACTCCGCCTATCAGGGAGTCCCATAAACAACTGAAACTATGGCATATGCAATGGTGAATCATATTTCATAACAAACATATAGATGATGCATATGGGCATGTATCATGATGCTATGCTATCAGGGAGTCCCATAAACAACCGACACTATGGCATATACAATGGTTAATCTTATCTCATAACAAACATGCAGATGATGTGTATGGGCATGTATCATAATATTATACTGTCACATACTCATAATCGGTATCAATAACCGGCATCGACAATTGACCTCGACAATGTGGACATTTAACCAACATTGCCCACAAGGAATGACCCACATAAAGCCTAACATATAGTGAATCCATGACCTCACATAAGGGCCAAATATACAACATCATGGGCCTCACTCAAGAGCTTAATACACATCACAATGGGCCTTTCACATGGACCGAACATACATCACAATGGGCTTCATCGCCTGGCCCTCAAATGCATCACAATAGGCCTCATCACATAGGCCTCATATACATCACATTGGGCCTTAAACACGGGTTGTATACACATCACAACGGGCCTCAAATACGAGCCGCATATACATCGCATTGGGCCTCGAACACGAGCTGAATGGACATCACAATTGGCCTCAAATACTGGCCGCATACACATCACAATCGGCCTCGACAATCGAATTCGAAATCGACCTCAACAATCGGCCTCGATAATTGGAATCGGAATCAGCCTCAACAATTGGCTTTGACAATTGGAATCGGAATCGGCCTCAACAATTGGCCTTGACAATCAGAATCGACCTCGATAATCGAAATCAGAATAGGCCTCGACAATTGAAATCGGCCTCGACAATCAAAATCAGAATCAACCTCGACAATCGGAATCAGAATCGGCCTCAACAATCGAAATCAGCCTTGATAATCAGCCTCGACAATCGGAATCGAAATCGGCATCAACAATCGGAATTGGCCTCGATAATCAGAATTGACCTCGACAATCGGAATCAGCCTCGACAATCGATATCGGTCCCGACAATCGGAATCGGCCTCGATACTCGGCCTCGACAATCGAAATCGGCATATACAATCAACCTCGATAATTGGAATCAGCCTTGACAATCGGAATCGGCCTATACAATCAGCCTATATACACGGCGGGATCCATATATGAATGGTCGATCAAACCATAATATAAAGATCGACCCTCGGTCGTGGTTGTATCAAATCCAATAGTACGAAGCCAACCGTCTATGGCGAATGGGGCCCACTTATTTAGGTTAACCCACTAAGAGAATGATGAGAATGGGCCTAACAAGGCCTAAGGGAAGGTCACAATGAGGACATCTAACCATCATTGCCCATCAATGTGGACATCTAACCAACATTGCTCCCAAGGAGTGGCCCACGTAAGGGATTCATACACAATATAACAGCCACACATACATTATGTAACGTCTTGGAAAAATCCGTATAAAGACTTGAGTACCACCTCAAGCAGAAATGGACCAAATCCCTTAGAAATTAGACGAAGATTAATTAGATACTAAACTAAATCACCTGTCAAATTAGCTTGGACAACTTTCAATACGAATTGCAAGACCCAAAACTAGCAGAATCGCTAACGCTACATTGCCTAAAAACCTTGGATCAATCGCTAAACCCAGTTGCTCTCGGGAGCACGTTGAAACTCCGTTTCGGACCTGGACCGCACGTCGAAAGTCCGATGACCCCGAAACTATACAGTTATGACCGCCTTACTAGACTTGACAACCATCTCAGAAATCAAGTCCTAATAGTATCCAGAAATGCACAACTTGAGCCTAGAGCGAAGTGTGTGAGAACCGCGAATACCTTTGGAAAATGAACCTAGATTTAAGTGATTTGGACAGTTCGCTTGTGGGCCAAATTTAAGGATTTAGACCGTCAGAATCGGACCCAAATACACCCTCAGATCAGGAAAATTTTCCAGCACAGGTCAGTATACTTGTGGCCCTGATAGAGTGGCGACGACCGTTGAACTGAAACTGGTCCGCTATAGTCGATCCACAAATCTGATCAGACCGAAAACTTAACTTGACCTAGATCCGATGTTGGGGGACTTACTCTAGACCGCATGCAGAAAAGGGGCCTCCAGATGTGCTCCGTTAAGCTGAAACAGGCGACTTTTGGCCATACGTAAGTACACCATGGCCCTGAGGCCATTCCTATCAGTTCTGGGCCTATATAAGTGCCTTAACCTACCTCTCTCTCATTCCATACGAATTTGGAAACCTAGGAGAGAGAAGAGAGCAAAGAGAGAAGGAGAGAGAGAGAGAGAGAGAGAAAGTCAGAGAGAAAGCGAGGGAGAGTTCCTGGGGTTCGATCCCATCGCTTCACGTACTGAATCGGCCTGTCTGTATCGCTATTCTGGCGATTCCGATTCCATTTTCAGGTAAGAAATCCTAACCCTAATCTGTTTTAGGGATTCAAATAGAGTATGTGATGAAATAGCTAACCTATTTCGTGCAATAGGTAGCCGTTGTGCCGTAAGCGAAGACTTAGTGTACAAACTGAGTTCGATACGAATCTACCGGCGAAAGGTGCAGACTATAAACGTTTAGGTTATGGTTTTTAAGGCTTTCAACGTCAGCAATGATTTATGTCTGACTTGATTGCCATCACATGTGCTTAGATACGATGTTTTTACACGTATTACACAAATATATGAACTATGTTTGAAATATATGCATTCCATGTGTTTGTTGAAATATTCATATAAGAATTATGATTTGTGCTTGCCATGATTTATGTTTGAGGATATACGATGGTTGTACATGCGGCAACTCCTATGTGGAAGGATTTGCTATGATATGTGTTTTAATTAATATATTACATGTGTGTAATATGTGTACTCTAAGTGTTTAATAAAATGCCTGAATGAGAAAATGCTTGTTTAAATGTATGTAATGAGGGTGTTGAGATAGGATTCTCAAATCCCTTATATATAGTTACAGTTTCCTTTGTGTAACCTATCTTACTAATATGTGATTTACTAATGAAATGCCTATGTACGGTAACATGTGTAGTATGTGTTTGTTGAAATGTTCGAATGAGATTTATGTTTAGATTTGTTTGTCAAATGTTGTCTTGGATTATCACATGTGAATGCTATTGCTTAGAGTGTGTTTGGGGACTACGACGTAGTCCAGGCAATCTGTAATGGTGTACAATGGGTGGTCGGACTGTTTTTAGCCACGACGGATGTGTTCGACGAATCTGAGTCATACGCTGTTTGTTGACAGTGGTTAGGCCATGCGGAATAATTACGCACTCCATGTCGATCAGTTCAGCGTACGCTCGTACCAGTTGAGCTTATCAAGCAACCCGATTAGCCAAATGTATGTTCACCATGTATGGACGCTACTGCTTGAATCTAAGGTACCAACTTACTAGTGAAAAGCCTGTTTAACCTTGGTACTGCAATCCGCTAAGACTCATGAGTCGGGCATGGTAGTATGAGACACCGTGGTCGAGCTGTCGGCCTACCCTGGGGCAACGAGCCTCCCCGTAGTGTCCAGTGAGCAACCCAAACTCGTAAGCCGAATACGGTGGTATGGGACACTGTATTCGAGCTGTCAGCCTACGATCAGGTGACGAGCCCGTAGTGACCTCGAGTATACACTAGGACTAGCTTTTCGGCTAAGGCGACGAGCTTTTCCATAGTTGCTTCGAGTATAAGCTAGGCTTACGCTGATAGTGACGAGCCTCCCCGTAGCGACCTACAACTTGCCTATCGTATGTGATTAACTAGGATTGACGACCCTAGATGGATCATTGTTTGGGAAATGATATATGGGAGGTACATTAGCTTCCCAATCCTGCTGTATGAATACGCCTAATTAAGAACTTGGCTAATCACGCACATGCACTGCATTACATGTGCCTTTGGCGTTAGAGTTGAGCACAGCGGGAGTGTTGCATGTCGCGATCATGAGATGATGTCGCAGAGAGAGTGCAGGCAAGGGCATACATCATTATCGCATATCATCATTGCATTAACAAGAGTATTTAGGACATGAGTGTTGTACTGCTTTATCATTACTGCTTGACTGAGTTGATAACTTGTTAACCTTTGCTTTATAGCTCCACTAAGTTGATCACTCACTCCCATGTTCTGGGACGGTGCTTTAAACACCAACTAGATCCTGTTGTAGTTACAGATGATGGCGATGCTTACAAGGCGGAGCCGAACTTTTATGATGATGAGGAGTTCTCCTATATGCAGCTCTCAGGCGAGTTTATGTAAACCATGTTCTAATCGACGGGGTTACAGGGATGCTGATTAGACGCCATTACACTTATCATTTTATACTTTTGGAACACCCATATATATTCATTTTGTTCAATTTTAGAGTATACATGTATATACTTGACCTGGTGACATGTTCACACTCTAAAGACGTACGACAGTTTATATATTTTATATATCTATCACGATCTTCCGCTTGCGTAATTTAACTATCTCTGGAGTATGATATGTCGTTTGGTATAATCTCATTCATATTTAAGGCACTAATACAGACAACATTTAATCATCATTATCTATGTTGCATAAGTGATGTGTTGGAACTCGGGAATTGGGCTCCTGCTCGACCCCCGATTTTCAGGGCATTACACATTACCTTGGGCCTCCCTCATGGGCCTCACATACATAGCATTGGGCTTCATACAGGGGCTTCAAATGTATCACAATGGGCTACGCCCACGGACTTTGAATACATCACAATGGGCCTCGCCCACGAGCCTTGAATACATCATATTGGGTCTCGCCCATGGGCCCTGAATACATCTCAATGGGCTGCGCCCATGGGCCTCGGATATATCACAATGGACCTCGTCCCATAGGCCTCCAATCTATCACAATGGGCCTCATCAAATGGGCCATAAATGCATCACCATGGGCCTCATATGTGGGCCTCATATACCACAAGTGGTCCGCACAGCTTGGGCCTCATGTGCATCAAATGGGCCACACGACATGGGCCTAATAATATAAACAGGTGGACCCCGCACATGGGCCAAAAATACATCATGATGGGCCTCATGGATGGGCCGCGCTAATGAGCCTCAAGTGGGCTTGAACCACACCAAAAATCATTTCAACAGTTGTAGGTGTAACATATGTATCACTGTACACTATCGGTCCATGGAGCACATGGCCCATTAATGATGATCAACACGGTCCAAACATTGCCCAAGTAAATCGGCACCAACCAAACATTTTCCATGTAAATTAGCACCACGCAAATATTGTCCATGTAACCCGGCACCATCCAAACATTGTCCAATAGCGGGTCCCACCATCAGGACGGCTGGGACGTACATGTACAACACGTGGGACCCACAGAACTTGCTGACGTCAGTCAGCAGATGGGTCCCACCATCTGAGCAGCTTGGATGTTCATATACATCACATGGGTCCCATAAAACTTGCTGACGTCAATGGGACAGATGGGTCCCACCATCAAAACGGATGGACAGTAGGATGAAACAAGCCAGGGGGAGGGGTTGTGCATGGCACTGTCCAGATGGACGGTGCAGATGAAACACATGCGACCTGGTGAGGTCCACATGGTGTGGCCCACTAGAGATTTGGATCCGGGCCAGGGACGGACGGAGTGGATGGGTTACACGCCTCATGTGGGTCCATGTGGTGTGGCCCACACATACAATACATATATGTATGTATTTATATTATTATTATTATTATTATATATACATATTATATTATATAATACAATACACCTGAGCAGGACAGAAACGTCCAGCGTCCAGATGGATGACTGGACACAACACATACATCATGTGGCCTACCGTCCGAGCCCTGCTAGGCGGACGGCCGAGAATAAGTCATGTACATCTGGTAGGCCCCACCCTCACATGTATCACACGTGTGGGGTAGGTCCCACGTAAATGGATGGATGGTTAGATAAAACACATGTCTCATGGTGGGGCTCACGACTTGGGCGGTGTCAATACAGTAGCCGCCTTGCTGCTGTAGGTTGGATGGACGGCATGGATAAGATCATGCATCAAGGTGGGCCACAATCCATCACACAAAGAGAGAGAGAGAGAGAGAGAGAGAGAGAGAGAGAAGAACGTGTAGGGGAGGGACCCCGCCACTATTGGGCCCTCCCTTGAACAATACATACATCAAGTGGGTCCTACAACAAGTGGACCCTTAAATCACAAAAAGTAAGAATATGGGTTCAAGATCACCCACTGTCCTCTTCTTCTTGGTCCGATGGAACGCCGAACTCCTTGGCTTCGATCTTTAAGGAAGATGATGAAAAATGGAGGGTTGAGATGGGAGATGAGAGGGTAGGAAGTGGGCCACACTAAAGCTCCTCTCATGAAGCTCTCTTGCTTAGACATGGATTGCTTGGGGTTTTCTTAATAAATGGAGAAAGTGAGAGAGGGGATGGGATGTAAGAGAGAGAGGGATGGGTGAGTGAGTGATGGGTGATGTGTACTTTGACATGTAAGGGATGGGTTGCTTTGACTTTGGGGTTGCTTGGGGATGGGGTGTTGTACTTGACATGTGAGGTGATTGATGGGATGGGATGTGATGTGATGTGATTGATTTGAAAGATTGTCTTGGGTTTACAATGCCCGGTATTTTCCTCGAACTGAACGTGAGTCCACATCTCCTGGTCAGGGTATCACCTCGGCGCGCGAGACGTGGCATCGGAACCGCGGCAACGGCACGGTCGCAAGGGTACAAGTCTCGGGTCAAACTGACTCTGGAATATGGGATACGACTCAGGATCACGCACAAATGCCGATAACAGATCGCAGGTCACCGAAATTTGACCAGTAGGACCGCAAAAGCCTAAGAATAGTACGTTATAGGATACGGGTCTTACAGCTCTCCCCCCTAATAAAAATTTCATCCTCGAAATTTAAAGCACAACATAACCAATACAAAGCTCACCAAGGGAGGGAAATTCTACAACTATAGATATAATCATCAAACACCTAAGAGATGGGGATAACGCCCACGAATCTCTACCTCGCGCTCCCAAGATGCCTCGTCAACAGAATGGTGACCCTACTGATCTACGGATCCTAGTCAGAAACGATCGAAGCTGAAATACTATGCAGCCTCAAAATCTCAACGGTAGGGAGCTATATCAGAAAATCTATAAGTTATTCAAACTCGGGGATCTAACCATTCTAAGTTCTTAACAATCATAGAGGATACGGTAGCTATCAGTAGATACACGATGTTATCCTCAAGTATTTCCAAGTTATGCACTGATACCAACTTCTGTCATGCCCCAAACCCGAAAATCAGGCTCACAGAATTCTCGATCGCAGAATCCAGTGCCGATAGCCTCCGTAATATATCCTATTCTCGGTTCCCGGAGTGCATACGCTAGATTTCGATCCTGAGATCCTACAAGGAGGATTTTTCAACGTATATTTGTCTCATAAGAAGCATAACCACAAGTTTACCCAAATCACAAAGGCAACATCATCATCACATATCTACTAATATAAACAGTTGAATACAATACTGAAAGGGAAATTCATATATTAAAAATCAAAGCTCCAGAAGACAGCTGCACACTCCAAGCTCAACACTGCTGCAACCTAACGCCACCTGCACGCATCTATCATGCATAAGCTTATAGAAAGCTTAAAAGTTGGTGAAAGTGTGTGCACAAGATAAGTGTCAAGTATTCAATGCAATGCCATAATTATACAATATCAAAAATATTGGCAAGATCATGAATCATACAATAATAGAGTAAGCGAAAATAGTGACAAGTCCATGAGTCATACAATATCAGAGTACGCTATACAAATGAGGAGTCATAGAGAGCCAAATATCAGATGTCGAGGGTACAATACAATATGTAAATCCTACTAAGTCCGTCTAGGCCATATAAGTACAGAAAACATAACAGCCTAAAATGTCATATGCCTGCTGTCACGCCCCAAACCCAGAGATCGGATTCACATGAATCCCGATCGCCGAATCTGGTGCTGACAGCCTCCGTAGTACCCCATTCTCGGTTCTTAGCGTTCATACGCCAGATTCCGATCCTGGGATCCTACAAGGAGGATTTCTTTTTTTTGTACATTTATCTCATAATAAGCATAACCACAAGTATAGCCAAATTATAAAGGCAACATCATCATCACATATCCACTAATATAATCATTTGAGTACAATACTGAAAGGAAATACATAAATCGAAAATCAAGCTCCAGAAGACCGCCGCACGCTCCAAGCTCAATACTGCTGCAATCTAACATCACCTGCATGCATCTATCATGCATAAGCTTATAGAAAGCTTAGCGGGTGGTGTAAGTTTGTGCACATGGTAAGTGTCAAGTATTCAGCGTAATGTCATAATCATACAATGTCAAAATAGGTGCAAGGTCATGAATCATACGTTATCAGAGTAAGCGAAAATACTGACAAGTCCATGAGTCCAGCAATATCAGAATACGCAATACAAATCAACTATACAAATGAGGAATAATATAGAGTCAAATATCAGATGTTTTATCTAAACCATATAAATGCAGAAACACAGGTAACCCAGAATGTCATATGCGGTGAATGTAATACAATATGCGGTGCGAATGGAATGACCATGCTGGAGTGTGAAGTCGGGATGATAGTACGTAGTATCGTAGGCTATGGGGTCCATCACAAGGGACTTCTATCTAAACCAGTCTCATACCTAAATTTGGATAGTCGGACTCAATATGGTAAACCCCTGATCTCAGGTTAGTTGCGCACCCCAACCGAAATCCTAGCCATTGCGAAGGTACACATAACAAATAGTTATGCACCACCCGCCTAAGTGGATAGTGAATAAATGAATGAATGAGTATACACTCCTACTCAATAAGTCCACATATCAGTACTGTTCATCTCTGGGATCATCACCGGGGTTTAGTACACTCTAAATAGCACTGCCGCTCTCCCAGCCGCACAGTCCAAGTGATCGTAAGAAACCTCACTATCTGTCTGGCCAATAGTCTGCCAATACCTATTCGGCATGTCGATAGTGGACCCATTCCTCGAGCTTGTCAGACTCAGCTGGTAAGGCCACACCCCCTCCCAACCGACCACGACACAGTGGGAGACACGGTCTCCTGGTATTCAACACTCGAGCGCTCATGTATCCACTCGGTCTTGATATTGGGGCGACCTCTGGTACCAAGAGGGTTTGAGAGATTTTCACCCAGGGCCATCTATGGCAGCCCGATGCTAGAACAAATTTCCGGTGCCTCGTCTGGCCATCCACGATATGCCTGTGGAGGCTACGGCCCTAATGTCGCTAGGGCGTACAGTAATCATAATGCAAGATGCATGAGTCATACAATCCAGTCATGCATCAATCCTGCGCATACCGTGCGCTCATGTGAGATAACCTCCACCTATCAGGGAGTATCATAACAACATGCTCAATGACATATGCAATGATCAACCACATCTCATAATAAACATGCAGATGATGCGTATGGGCATGTATCATGATGTTATGCTGTCACATACTCATAATCAGTATAATAACCGGCATCGACAATCGACCTCGACAATGTGGACATTTAACCAACACTACCCCCGAGGAATGGCCCTCATAGATCCTAACATATAGTGGACCGATGGCCTCACACAAGAGCCACATATACAACACCATGGGCCTCACTCAAGAGCTTAATACATATCACGATGGGCCTTTCACATGGGCCTAACATACATCACAATTGGCTCCATTGCCTGACCCTCAATACATCACAATGGGCCTCATCACATAGACCTCATATTCATCACATTAAGCTTAAAACACGGGCTGAATATACATCACAATGGGCCTCAACTACGAGTCGCATATATACCACATAGGTCTCAACAATCGGCCTCGACAATTGAAATCGACCTCGACAATTAAAATCGACACTCGACTCAGCCTCGATACTTGGCCTTTACAATCGGGATCGATTGATAATTAGAATCGGCAAATCGGTCACGACAATCGGGATCGATCGATAATCAGAGTCAGCAAATCGGTCACGTTAATCGGAATCGACAATCGGCCATGACAAATCAGGATCGAGCGATCATCAAAATCGGCAAATCGGTCACGACAATCGGGATCGATCGATAATCAGAGTCGGCAAATCGGTCACGACAATCGAGATCGATCGATAATCAAAGTCGGTAAATCGTCATGACAATCGGGATTGATCGATAATCAGAGTCGGTAAATCGGTCACGTCAATCAGAATCGGCAAATTGGTCACATCAATCGGAATCGGCAATCGATCATAACAATCGGAATCGATCGATAATCAGAATCGGCAAATCGATCACGTTAATCAGAATCTGCAATCGGCCACGACAAATCGAGATCGAACAATAATCAGAATCGACAAATCGGTCACATTAATCGAAATCAGTAATCGATCATAATAATCGGGATCGATCGATAATCGGGATCGGTAAGAATGGGCCTAACAAGGCCTAATGGAGGGTCACAATGTGGACATTCAACCATCATTGCCCATCAATGTGGACATTTAACCAACATTGCTCCTAAGGAGTGGCCCACATAAACATCATTACATACATCATGACAAAATCACATATCTCAACGGGCCTTGAATATATAACAGGTGGGCCCTACACCTAGGCCTCAAATATAACCCATTGGCCCCTCATCACACAAGCCTCAAATACACAATAGGTGGTCCCTGCACTTGGGCCTCAAATACGGGCCTAAAATATACATTAAGTCAACTGTATCCACGGGCTGCACCAATGGGCCTCATACATCAAGTGGACCGCATTAATGGGTCTCATGTACACGACAGGTGGGCCCTGCACATGGGCCTCAAATACACAGTATGCGGGCCTTACACATGGGTGTCATATACATCAAATGGGCCACGTATCTGGGCCGCGAATACATCAAGTGGGCCGCATCATATAGGTCGCACCAATGGGCCAACATACATCGAACGGGCTGCATCAAATGGGTTGATACAAATGGGCCGATACAAATGGGCCGAATCAATGGGCCGAGATCATCCACACCATTCACCTAAAGATTATTTAAGAGTATTATTCAAAAAAATGAATCATATCCAAGGATCATCTGGCCATACTACACATAACAGTATAGGGAATGATTTTCCACTATTAAAACCTTGATGGGCCCATCATAGTATTTATTTTCCATCCAGTCTTTTCATAAGGTCACAAAGACCTGGAGAGAGGAAAAACAAATATCATATTGCTCCAAAATTTCTGGAACCCAAAGGGTTTCAATGGTTGAAGTTACTGTTTCTCCAATGTGGTCCACATGATACTAGATTTGCCTTATTTTTTATCTCAAGCCTTAAAATTATCTGTCAAAATGGTTGGACGTTGTAGCTATAACACATGCATGATGGTGGGGTCCACTGATAACTGGATCTGTCTTATTTTTAGTCTCAAGCCTAGAGTCAAGGTTGCTAAATGGATGGACGGTTTAGATGTAACACATACATCAGCGGGACCCAAGGAACTTACGGACGTTAGTACAACAGGTATATAGGTGGGGTGCACATATATGGATGGTACGAATAAAGCACAGGCATAATGTGGGGTCCATGCAAGTGGACAGTGTGGATGAAACTTATGGGACTGGGGCCAATACAGCAACCCCCAGGCCGCTCGTCCAGTGGATGGATGGTCTGGATCACTAGACCCATTACACTTACTGACCTCATCAGTTGGGACCCACCATACTTGGGACATTAATACAGCAGCTATATAGTTGGTGTGAGGCTCACCAGCCAATCCGTTCATCAGGTGGGTTCCACGTGGTGTGGCCCCACCATAATATATATATATATAATCAAATATATACACTTGGTGGGTCCCACGTGGGGCTCACCAGATATAATATAATATATATTATTTTATATTATATATAATATATAATACTATATATAGAACAGCGTCCAGCCAATCACCGTCCAGAGATTCGACGAAAAATAATATATATAATATATAATACTATATATAGAACAGCGTCCAGCCAATCACCGTCCAGAGATTGGACGATGATGGTACAATACATAGGGGTGGGTCCCACCTATCCAAAGTGTTAGACGGTATGGTTTAACACATACCTCATGATAGGGCCCAGAGATGGGTGGTTGGCGTGGATACAAAGCATAAGGTGGGCCCACCAGCAAATGGATGAACGGCCAGGATAACACAATGCATCAGGGTGGAGTCCTCACATGTGTGGGGCCCACGCTGCTGGGCAGGGGATTTAAAACACATATATCACGGTGGGTCCCACGTGGGGCCCACCATAACGTTTATTTGTCATCCAATGATTGATAAGGTTATACGGACCTGGATGAAAAGGAAAAACAAATTTCATCTTAATCCAAAACTTGTGTTAACCCAAAAGGGTTTCAAGGGTAGACGTTTAATCACCGTTGTTCCCTATGATGTGGGCCACCTGAGCCATAAATATGGATGATTTTTGGAGGGGGCCCAATTCAGGAAGGGGCCCACCAATTGCACGGAGTGGATGTTGAATGCACCTCATGGTGGGCCTGCAGTGGGTCCCACAGCCCTAGCCTCTTATGCCCGCCACGCACAGATGTTGCAGCAGGCGCTGCCTATATTTTTTTTTTTTGAAAACTAATCTTTCTGGGGTTTTTCATATGCGGGGCCCACATCGGAAGAATCCACCCCATCCACTGCTTCCCATAGCTCAAGACAAGCCAAACAAGCCCAATATCCAATATATTTTGGGGTGTGGGAATATCAGAGTGTATTTTAACGATGAAAACCATCGTTTTCCATGTTATGGCCCGCCAGAAAGTCAGATTGACTCCATTTTTCAGCTCAACGCCTAAAATGAGCTAGGGAACGGAATGGACGGCTTGGATTAGAAACATATATCAAGGTGGGGCCTACATGAGGGGCCCACCCAAAAACCTTAAATAAATAACTTATTATTATTATTATCTTTTTCTTCTCTGTTGCTATTAGTACACCCAAGGCCTGTTCACATTTCACAGGAGCACGTCCAGTGTCCAGAGACACTGGACGGGCGGCGTGAATATACATTCCATCAAGGTGGGTCCCACATGGACGTGGCCCACTTGGTTGGATCAACCTGATATGTGTGTTTTCCTTCCATCCAGGCCCGCTAATGGGTTGGGCAGTGTAGGTCCAACACATCCATCAAGTTGATCCCATGAAGATGGATGGTGTGGATAGGTTGCATACATCATGGTGGGGGTCTATCTGAGTGGGCCACACGGCCACATCATCACAAAGAAATAAGGAAAAGGAGAGAGGGAGAAAGAAGCACCCACCTATGATCTTCTCCTCCTTCTTCCGCTAAAGCATGCTAGAGCTCCAAAGGGACAATTCTAACGGTTGAGATGAAACTTGGATGGTGGAGATGGGAGATAGAAAGTGGCCACACAAAGCTCCTCCCATGGAGAGCCATGGACGTGGGTTGCTCTCATGGAGCTTGGGAGAAAATGAGAGAGAGAGAGAGATGAGAGAGATTATGGGAGAGGAGTGATGGAGTGTGTAAGAGATGGGATGGAAAGGTTGACTTTAGGGATGGTGTAGAGTACTTGGGGGATGAGATAAGATACTTGACTTGATGGGTATACTTTGACAAGTAAAGTGATTGATGTGATGGATTCTCTATGAATTTGCAACACGCGACGTTTTCCTCGAACTAAACGTGGGCCCACATCTCCTGGCTTAGGTATCGCCTCGGCGCGCGAGACGCGGCATCGGAACTCGGCGACGGCACGGTCGCTAGGGTACAAGTCTTGGGTTGAGCCTACTCGGGTTGACGGCGTGTGACTCAGGGTCTCGCGTAAATACCGATTAAGGGTCGAAGGTTGCCAAAATTCGACGGGAAGACCGCGGAAGTCTATGGAACGGAATGGTTTAGGATACGGGTCTTACACCTACGGATGCAATATGCGATGCGAATGAAATGACCAAGCTGGAGTGTGAGGTCGAGGTGATAGTACGTAGTATCGCAGGCTACGGGGTCCATCACATGAGACTTCTATCCAAACCAGTCCCATACCTAAATTTGGATAGTCAGACTCAATGTGGTAAACTCCTGATCTCAGGTTAGTCGCGCGCCCAACCGAAATCCTGGCCATGCAAAGGTACACGTAACAAATAGTTGCGCACCACCAGCCTGAGTGGATAGTGAGTGAATAAATGAATGAGTATACAATTTCTACTCAATAAGTCCACATATCAGTACAGTTCCTCTCTGGGGAATCACCGGGGTCTATTACACTCCAAACCAGATTGCCACCCCATCGCACGTAACAAGGTGTGTGGAAGAGACCTCACTATCCGCTTAGCAATATCGGGCCTGGCTCGTCGATAGCGGACCCATTCTTCAAGCTGGTTAGACTCAGCCTAGCATTGCCTCCTCCTCTCAGGCAGGTAAGGTTGTACTCCCTTCCAACCAACCACGACACAGTAGAAGACGCGGCCTAACGGTATACAGCCCTCATACGCTCATACATCTATTCAGTCTAGACATTGGAGCAACCTCTAGAACCAAGAGGGTTATGGGACTTTCACCTAGAGATATCTATAGCACGCCATGTAGAACAAATTTTCGGTGTCCCATCTGGCCATCCACGATATGTCTATGGAGGCTACGGCCCTGATGTCGATAGGGTGTATGGTGGTCATATCATAAAATGCGAGATGCATGAGTCATACCATCCAGTCATGCATCAAACCTGCGCGTACCGCACACTCATGTGGGGCAACTCCACCTATCAGGGAGTCCCATAAACAACCGGCATTATGGCATATGCAATGGTCAATCATATCTCATAACAAACATGCAGATGATGCGTATGGGTATGTATCATGATGTTATGCTGTCACATACTCATAATCGGTATCAATAACTTGCATCGATAATTGACCTCAACAATGTGGACATTTAACCAACATTGCCCCCAAGGAATGACCCACATAGTGCCTAACATATAGTGGACCCATGACCTCACACAAGGGCCAAATATACAACACCATGGGCCTCACTCAAGAGCTTAATACACATCATGATGGGCCTTTCACATGGGCCTAACATACATCACAATGGACTCCATCGCCTGGCCCTCAAATGCATCACAATAGGCCTCATATACATTACATTGGGCCTTAAACACGGTCTGAATATACATCACAACGAGCATCAAATACAGGCCGCATATACATACATTGGGCCACAAACACAGGCCGAATGCACATCACAATGGGCCTCAAATACGGGCCGCATATACATCACATTGGGCCTCGACAATCGGCCTCGACAATCAGAATTGGAATCGGCCTCGACAATCAGAATCAGAATCGAAATCAACCTCGATAATCGGAATCGGCCTTAATAATCGGCATCGCCAATCGGAATCGGAATCGGCCTCAATAATCAGCCTCGACAATCGGAATCGGCCTCGATAATTGGAATCGGAATCGACCTTAATAATCGGCCTCGATAATCAGAATCAGAATCAGAATCGGCCTCAACAATCGGCCTCGATAATCGGAATTGGAATCGGCCTCGATAATCAGAATCAGAATTGGCCTCGACAATCGGAATCGGCCTTAACAATCGGCCTCAACAATCGAAATTGGCCTCGATAATCAGCCTCGACAATCAGAATCAACCTCAACAATCGGCCTCGACAATCGGAATAAGCCTCGATAATCGGCCTCGACAATTGGAATCGAAATTGGCCTCAACAATCGGCTTCGACAATTGGAATCAGCCTCGATAATCGGAATCAACCTCAACATCGGAATCAGCCTCGACAATCGACCTCTACAATTGGAATCGGCCTCAACAATCAGTCTCGACAATCGAGATCGGCCTAGATAATTGGAATCGGCCTCGACAATTGGAATCGGCATATACAATCGTCCTCGACAATTGGAATCGGCCTCGATACTCGGCCTCGACAATCAGAATCGGCCTATGCAATCGGCCTATATACACGGCGGGATCCATATATGAACGGCTGATCAAACCATAATATAAAGATCGGCCCTCGGCCGTGGTTATATCAAATCTGATGCACAGAGTCATCCGTCTATAGTGAATGGGGCCCACTTATTTGCGTTAACCCACTAAGAGAATGATGAGAATGGGCCTAACAAGGCCTAAGGGAAGGTCACAATGAGGACATCTAACCATCATTGCCCATCAATGTGGACATTTAACCAACATTGCTCCCAAGGAGTGGCCACATAAGGGATTCATAGACAATGTAACGGCCACACATACATTACCTTAGGCCTCCCTCATGGGCCTCACATACATAGCATTGGGCTTCATACAGGGGCTTCAAATGTATCACAATGGGCTACGCCCATAGACTTCGAATACATCACAATGGGCCTCGCCCATGAGCCTTGAATACATTATATTGGGTCTCGCCCATGGGCCCTGAATACATCTCAATGGGTCGCGCTCATGGGCCTCGGATATATCACAATGGGCCTCGTCCCATGGGCCTCCAATCTATCGCAATGGGCCTCATCAAATGGGTCATAAATGCATCACCATGGGCCCCATACGTGGGCCTTGTATACCACAAGTGGGCCACACAGCTTGGGCCTCATGTGCATCAAATGGGCCACACGACATGGGCCTAATAATACAAATAGGTGGACCCCGCACATGGGCCAAAAATACATCATGATGGGCCTCATGGATGGGCCACTCTAATGAGCCTCAAGTGGGCTTGGACCACACCAAAAATCATTTCAACAGTTGTAGGTGTAACATGTGTATCACTGTACACTATCAGTCCATGGGGCACATGGCCCACTAATGATAACATGGTCCAAACATTGCCCAGGGAAATCGGCACCAACCAAACATTTTCGATTTAAATCAGCACCACACAAATATTGTCCATGTAACCCAACATCATCCAAACATTGTCCAACAGTGGGTCCCACCATCAGGACGGCTGGGACGTACATGTACATCATGTGGGACCCACAGAACTTGCTGACGTCAGTCAGCAGATGGGTTCCACCATCTGAATAGCTTGGATGTTCATATACATCACGTGGACCCACAGAACTTACAGACATCAGTGGGACAGATGGGTCCCACCATCAAAACGGATGGACGGCAGGATGAAACACGCCAGGGGGAGGGGCTGTGCATGGTACTGTCCAGATGGATGGTGCAAATGAAACACATGCGGCTTGGTGAAGTCCACATGGTGTGGCCCACCAGAGATTTGGATCTACATCAGTCAGGACCATGGACGGACGGAGTGGATGGGCTACACACCTCATGTGGGTCCATGTGGTGTGGCCCACACATACAATACATATATGTATGTATTTATATTATATATATATATATATATATAATATATATATATATTACATATTATATTATATAATACAATACACCTGAGTAGGACAGAAACATCCAGCGTTCAGATGAACGACTGGACACAACACATACATCATGTGGCCTACCGTCCCAACCCTAGTGGACAGACGACCGAGAGTACGTCACGTACATCTGGTGGGCCCTACCCTCACATGTATCACACGTGTGGGGTAGGTCCCACGCAAATGGATGGATGGTTAGATAAAACACATATCTCATGGTGGGGCTCATAACTTGGGCGGTGTCAATACAGCAGCCGCCTTGCTGTTGTGGGTTGGATGGATGTCATGGATAAGATCATGCATCAAGGTGGGCCACAATCCATCACACAAAGAGAGAGAGAGAGAGAGAGAGAGAGAAGAACGTGTAGGGGAGGGACCCCGCCACTATTGGGCCCTCCCTTGAACAATACGTACATCAAGTGGGTCCTACAACAAGTGAACCCTTAAATCACAAAAAGTAAGAATGTGGGTCCAAGATCACCCACCGTCCTCTTCTTCTTGGTCCGATGGAACGCCGAACTCCTTGGCTTCGATCTTGATGGAAGATGATGAAAAATGGAGGGTTCAGATGGGAGATGAGAGGGTAGGAAGTGGGCCACACTAAAGCTCCTCTCATGGAGCTCTCTTGCTTAGACGTGGGTTGCTTTCGGTTTTCTTGAAAAATGGAGAAAATGAGAGAGAGAGAGAGAGGATAGGATCGATGTAAGAGAGAGAGGGATGAGTGAGTGAGTGATGAGTGATGTGTACTTTGACATGTAAGGGATGGGTTGCTTTGACTTTGGGGTTGCTTGGGGATGGAGTATTGTACTTGACATTTGAGGTGATTGATGGGATTAATTGATGAGATGTGATGTGATATGATTGATTTGAAAGATTGTCTTGGGTTTGCAACGCGCGGTGTTTTCCTCAAACTGAACGCGGGTCAACATTTCCTGGCCAGGGTATCGCCTCTGGGCGTGAGACGCAGCGACGGCGCGATCGCAAGGGTACAAGTCTTAGGTCGAACCGACTCTAGAATACGGGATACGACTCAGGATCGCTTCTTCTCTTTTCTCTGGCCTAACACCGCCCCAATAGCATAATCACTCGCATCGCACATGATCTCAAAAGGTAAACTCCAATCAAGTGATTGCATGATGGGAGCACTAATCAACATGTCCTTAAGCTTGGTGAAAGGTTTCTGGTTCAAAGGGAGTAACCTTTTGAAGAAGATTGCACAAAAGACGTGAGATAAGACTAAAGTCCTTTATGAACCTTCTATAAAAACTGGCGTATCCTAAGAAGTATCACACCTCACGTATGCTCATGGGTGGAGGTAGGTTAGAGATTAAATTGATTTTGGCTTTGTCTAGCTCAATTCTATTAGACGATATGATATATCTACAGACTATTCCCTTTTAAACCATAAAGTGACATTTTTCCCAATTCAACAGAAGGTTCTTTTCTTTACATCTTTTTGGCACAAATTTGAGATTGTTAAGACATTCGCTAAAAGATGTACCAAAAATAGAGAAATCGTTTATGAAAACCTCTAAGAATTGCCCCACCATGTCAGATAAAATACTCAACATGCATCGCTAAAAATTGGTATGAGCATTACATAGTCCGAATGGTATCCTTCGATATGAGAATGTGCCAAAAGGACATGTAAATGTGGTCTTATCTTGGTCTTCAAGGGCTATCTTTATTTGATTATAGCCGGAATATCCTTCAAGAAAACAATAATAGGAATGACTAACTAACCTTTCTAAAAATTGATCGACAAAAGGCAAAGGGAAGTGGTCTTTTCTTATGCTGGTATTCAATTTTTGGTTGTCAATGCACATTCTCTAACAAGTATTGACTCTAGTTGGCACGAGTTCATTTTCCACATTGGCTACGATGGTGATCCCTGACTTCTCGGGTACCACTTGAGTTGGACTCACTTATTGACTATCAGATATAGGTTATATGATACTCACATCCAACAACTTTAACACCTCGACTTTAACCACTTATTTCATGTTTGGATTTAACCAATGTTGTGGTTGTCTAGATGTTTTCGCATTATCATTGAGGTGAATGCAATGAGTATAAATCAAAGCATTGATTCCCTTAAGGTCTGCGATTGTCCATCCAATGACTCCTTTGTGTTTCTTAATAGTAGAAATAAGCATACTCTCTTGTTCCTCATCTAGGTGGGAAGAAATCACCACTGGATATGTTTCATTTTGACCCAAATAAGCATATTTAAGATCAATGGGTAATGATTTTAGGTCAAGCTTCAGTGCTTTGACACTAGAAGATAGAGGCTTTATATTGGTTTGGGCCAATTTTTCAAATTTCGACCTCCACCAGTTAGTTTCAAGTACCGGTGTAGCATCAAGCAAGGCATCCATCTCCCTAATTATATAATCATTTAAATCAAGGGAGTAGGCCAAATATTTCTCTAGAGTGTTAGATTATATGTTCAAACCTATCTTCTACGAATGAGTCAATCACATTTACTTCATGGGCATCATCAACATCCTCTGGTTATTTATACATATTGAATATATTCAGCTCCAAGAACGATAGGAATTTGAGTGCTCACATTAATGACGGGCTGAGTGTCTAAAATAATAAAATCTACTGGATAGTAGAATTTATCGACTTGCACTAGCATGTCCTTTATCATTCCTCTCGATATATGAACCGAATGATCAGCTAGTTGAAGTGTGGTCTTGGTGGGTTTTAATTCGCCAAGGCCAAACTGTTAGTAAACCGAGTATAGAATCAGATTCACACTCGCTCCCAAAGTTAAGTAGTGCATGTTCTATATAGTAATTCCCAATCACACAAGAGATAGTTGGGCTACCAGGATCTTTATATTTTTAAGGCACATCTTGCTTAAGGATAACACTTACTTTTTCTATCAGAAAATTTTTCTTTTGAATGTTTTGTCTTCTCTTAGTCGTACAGAGATCTTTCAAAAACTTGGCAAATGATGGGATTTATTTTATGGCATCCAACGAAGAAATATTGATCTTCACTTGCTTAAGCACCTCCAAGATATCATGAGTGTTAGATAGAGATTTTTGTGAAATCAACCTTTGAGGGAACGGTGTAACGGGCTTGTATTCTTTTTCTGGTTCTTTCTCATACGTAGCATGGCTAGGTCCATCATTCCTCTCAGACTCTTCCGAGTCCTTAGGCTTCTAAGTCCTCTTTGGGATGTTTTTATCAATTATCTTATCACTTCTCAGAGTGGTGATAAACTTGCTTCACATGATGGCTTGAAGAGCTTGGGTTGCTTTGGGTTAGGTAAAGGTTGGGCTGGAAGAGTCCCTTTCTCCCTAACATCTAGTTGTGACTCAATCCTTTGAATAGACAATGCAACCACTCCCAAGGATGTTTTGATATCCTGGAATGCTTGTAACGTATTTTGGTTGAATTGCTCTTGATTTTGAATGAATTTCTAAACTGTATCCTCTTGAGATCTTTTCTGATTTAATGGGTTGAAATTTGAAAGAAAAGTCCCTTGAGGATTTCTCTCCATATTAACCATTTTTCCATTCCTCTAACCAAAGTTTGGATGCTTTCTCCAGCTAGAATTATACATGTTTGAGATGGAGGCACTAAATGACCTTTAATAATTGTTCACAATATTAGATTTCTCATGTAACAACTCTTGGAATACAAAAATCGCAGGACAATCCTGTGTCAAGTGTATGTTACTAGCACAAATACCATAAATAATTTCAATGGTCTCGTTGGGTTTGACTGTTTCTACTTTCAATGGTCTCGTTAGGTTTGACTATCTCGAAACCATTATCTCAGTCCTTCAGTTGAAGGCGATGAGAAAAAAAAAAATTGGTGATGTGGGGTGCCTCTACAAATGCATTGATTATGACGGGGCAGAATTTTGAACAGGACAGTGGATCTTCACGATCGAGGTCTAAATCCAAAGGCAAGTTGAAGTGATGGAATTGTGAGATGTCTGGGGACATGAAGAAAGATTGTTATAATCTTAAGGTAAGAAAAGAAAATTCAGAAAGTTCTTCCAAAGCAAACAACACTGAAGAATCCAGTGGGGAAGTGAACAGTAGTGACATGCTCATCAGATCAAAATTCGTATACTTCGACAAAGAATGGATTTTAGATACAGGAGCTTCGTACCATATGACTCCTCACCAGATTTTGTTCACCAATTAGAGTGAGTGCGATGGTGGCCAGGTCTTTATGGGCAATGATAATGCCTGTAAAGTAGTTGGTGTTGGATTGGTGTACATTAAGATGTTTGATGGCATGGTGCGTATCTTGATCGAGGTGAGATACGTTCCTTACCTGAGGAAGAGTTTAATATCTCTTGGAGCACTCGATGCGCTTGGGTGAAAATTCACTAGGTTTAATTGTGTCCTTAAAGTTTCAAAGGGGGCACTTATGGTCATGAAGGCACAGAGGAACAAAAACCTATACAGGTTTATCGAGAGCACTTCATTAGGTGGAGCTACAATGTCTGAAGTGGATTCCACGTCTGAACATATGTGGCATTCACAATTAGGCCATATGTGCAAGTGGGGCATGAAGGTATTTTTTTACTGTTGTTTAATTCCAGTTTTTAAAAGTATTAATTATAGTATATGCAAGCATTGTATATATGGTAAACAATTAATGTTGTCTTTAAGTCTGGTAAACATGTTTGTAATGGTGTTCTTGATTATGTGCATTCTGATATATGGGGGCCGATGCCTGTGTTTTTTGGTAGAGGGTCGTCACGGTTTGTCACATTCATTGACGATTATTCCAAGAGAGTGGGTTTATTTTATGAAAAATAAATTCAATGTTTTCACCAACTTCAAGCAGTGGAAGACGATGGTGGAAAAATGTTAGGGGGGGAAGATAACTGTATTAAAGATAAATAATGGTGGAGAATTTACTTCCGAGGAATTCAATAGGTATTGTAAAGATAAAGGGATCGTGAGGCACAACATAGTGCACCATACACCGGAGTAGAATTATGTGTTTGAGCAAATGAATCACTCTCTTAAAGAGGACCCGATGCATGATTAGTAATGTTGGGTTGGTAAGGAACTGTGGAGTGAGGCCATTAACATGGATTGTTACTTGGTGAATCGGTCCCCTTCTACGATCATTGAACGTAAGAATCCAGAGGAAGTGTGGAGTGGTCAGCAGGTAGACTACTTGGGACTGCGTGTATTTCGTCGCAATGCTTACTCTCATGTACCGTCAGTCGAAAGAGTAAGCTAGACCAAAGGGATAAGAAATACATATTTATTGGTTATGCTAGTGATGTGAAGCAATATAGGCTATATAATCGAGTCACATAGAAAACTATCCTTAGTTATGACGTCAAATTCGATGAAAGATCATTGTTTCGTAAGGATGAGCACAAAGAAATGGAAAAGTTGGTTGTGGGCGTTCAGTTAGACACAGATGAGACACAGGCAGATACAGGTACATAGACAGAGATACAAGAGCAAGTGGAGTAACCACCTATGAGAAGGAATCCACAGAGGGATCGCAGGTTATCGGCAAGATATAAGAATGACTCAAATATCGCATTTGCCCTTATTACAGATGAGGGGAATCCGTCTACTCTTCGGGAGGCCGTTGATGAGCGACATGCTGAAGAAAAGCAGCGATGAATGATGAGATAAACTTTATGAACAAGAATGAGATGTGAGAGCTGGTGAAGCTTTCCATTGGCTGTAAACAATCGGGTGCAAGTGGATCTTTAAGAAGAAACATTATCGATACAGGACAAGTTTGGTGGCGAATGGATACACTAAGAGAGAGTGTCGAATTCACTGAGATATATACACCAGTTTTGAAGCAAGTATCTATCCGATTCGTGTTGGCATTGGTTGCCCAATACGGTCTCGAGTTGGAGCAGATGGAATGAAGACTGGCTTCCTGCATGGGGGATTGAAAGAGTAGATCTACATGAAACAACCAGAAGGTTACAAAATACAAGGGGCAGAAAACAAGGTTTGTAGGTTAAGAAGCTCATTGTATAGCCTAAAATAGTCACCTAGGCAGTGGTATAAAAAGTTTGATTCTTTCATGGTGAGTCAGAGGTTTACCATGAGTGAATATGATCATTGCGTCTATTACAAGACACTGAGCGATGAAAAATTCATTATCCTAGTTTTGTACGTCGATGATATGTTTATCGCCAGTCATAGTATGTCCGAGATCGACTTACTGATGACTTAGTTATCAAGAACATTCGAGAAAAAAGATCTGGGGGCTACAAAGAAGGTTCTTAACATTGACATATGCAGAGACAAGAAGAGGAGAAGGCCATGATTATCTCACGTGGAATACCTTGAGAATGTATTGATAAAGTATGGGATAGACAAGGCTAAGCTGGTCAGCGTTCCTTACGTGGCTCACTTCAAACTATCTTCAGAATAGAGTCCTAAAATCGATGAAGAAAAGCAAGATATGTATCGTGTGCTTAATTCGAGTGCAGTTGGTAGCCTAATGTATGTCATGGTCTGTATAAGACATGATATTTCACATGCAGTGGGTGTTGTAAGCAGATAATATCTAACCCCAACAAGCAACACTGCGAAGCAATGAAATGCTTACTTCGATACATTCGAGGTACACAGGACTACGCCTTATCTTTTGAGAAATCAAGGGCCAAGTTAGTATACTATGTGGATTCTGACTATGCGGGCAATGTGGTAGGAGGTCGACTTCTGGCTACTCATTTGTGCTAGTGGGTGGATCGATCAGTTGGATGTTGAAGCTTTAGTCTGTGGTGGCTCTTTCCACAACCAAAGTTGTAACGTCTCGGAAAAATCTGTACGAAGACCCTAGTATCATCCCAGGCAAAAATCACTAAGGACCGAATTCTATAGAAATTAGATGAAAATTAATTAAGTACTAAACTAAATTAATCGGTGAATTAGCTCGAACCACTATCTATACGAACTGCAAGACCCAAAACCATTAAATCGCTAACTCAACATTACCGAAAAATCTAGGAGAAATCCTAAAACCCAGTTGCTCTCGGGAGCACATTGAAACTCCGTATCAGACTTGGACCGCGCATCGAAAGTCCGATTACAGTGAAACTGTAAGGTTACGACCGCCTTATTGGGCTTGACAACCATCGCGGGAATCGAACCCAAATAGTATCCAGAAATGCACAACTTGAGCCTTGAGCGAAGTGTGTGAGAAACGCGAATATCTTTAAAAAATAAACCAAAACTTAAGTGAATTGGGCCGTTCACTTGCAGGCAAAATTGAAGGTTTCAGACCATCAGTTTTTGACCAAACTATACTCGTGGATCAGGAAAATTTTCCTGCACATATCGGTATACTTGTGGCCCTGATCGAGTGACGATGACCGTTGAACTAACACGAGTCCTCCACGGTCGATTGCTAATCCGATTGGACCGAAATCATAACCTGGCTTAGATCCATGGTCAGGGAACTTGCTCTATGACGCAGGTGAGCAATGGACCTCCAGATGGGCCCAATTCGTCAGAAACAGTCGCCTTTTGTCTACAACCCGAGTATACCATGGCCCTGGGGCCATTGACATCAGTTTTGAGCCTATATAAGGCCCTTAAACCACCCCACCCCTCTCTCATATGAATTTTCTCTATCCCTATGAGAGAGAAGAGAGAAAAGAGGAGAAAAGAGAGGAGAAGAGTGAGAGTTTGGGTGATCGTGGCGGTGTTTCTCTCCCACGACTACACGCACTAGATCGCCTCTCGAGTACGCTACTCAACTCATTTCGACTGCGATTTGGGTAAGGAATCCTAACCCTACTCTCAATTTAGGAATCCAAATAGAGGAATCTACAAAATATCTAACTTATTCCATTGCTTAGGTGCCCAACGTTCGGTTTACGAGAATATAGTGTTCGAACCGAGTTCGAAACAAGCAATCCGATGAAAGGTGTGGATTATAAACGTTTAGGTTATAGTTTTCAAGGCTTTCAATGTCAGCTAATGATTTATGTCTGACTTGATTGCTACCATATGACCTTAGTTACGATGTATTCGATAGATTATACATGTGTGTGAATTATGTGAATATATAATCTATTCCATGTGTTTGTTGAAATGTTTGAATGAACTTGAAATTATGATTTGTGTTTGCCATGACTATTAATCTAGAATACATGTTTATTGTATGTATAACAACTCCTTTGTGAAGGGATTTGTCATTATATATGTTATAACTAATTTAGTTCATGTATGTAGCAATGTGTAGTCTAAGTGTTTGATCAAATGTCTGAATGAGAAATTGTTTGATGAATTGCGTTTAATAAAGGTGTTGAGATAGGATTTTCAATTACCATATCTATATGTATAATTTCCTCTATGTAATCTTGATTTCAACTATGCAATGTATGGATGAATTGAAATGTTCGGTAACATGTTTAATATGTTGATAAAAGCTTAAATGAGTGTTGTACTTGGATCATTTGTGAAATGCTTATATGATTATCACATGTATCCACATGTTGTATTTGAGTATGATTGGGACTACAATGTAGTCCAGGCAATCGGTAACGGTTTCCGATCAAGTGGCCGAACTAGTCTCACCACATTGGATACGTTCGATGAATCCGAGCCGTACGGTGATTATCGACAGTGGTTAGGCCACGTGGAGTGCTTAAGCACTCCATGTCGATAAATTCAGCGTGCGCTCGTACCAATTGAACTTATCAAATAACCCGATTGGCCTATTGTGTGTTTACCATGTATGGATACTACTGCTTGAATCTAAGGTACCACTTATCAATGTAAAGCCCGTTTCAACTACGGTACCAAGATCCGCTAAGACTCCTGAACCGGGCATGGTGGTATAGGACACCGTAGTCGAGCTGTCGGCCTACGCTAGGGTGACGAGCCTCCCCGTAGTGTCCGGTGAGCAACCCAAACTCATGAGCCGAATACGATGGTATGGGACACTGTATTCGAGTTGTCGGCCTGCGTCCAGGTGACGAGCTCCCGTAGTGACCTCAAGTATAATCAATTGAACTTGCCTATCCACTACTTTTTATTAGGGGTGATGCCCTACAACTTGTCTATCATATGTGAATAACTAGGATTGACGACCCTAGATGGATCTCCGCTTGGGTAAATGATATAAAGGGAGGTGCCTTAACTTTCCGAATCTGCTATGTGAATAAGCCTAATCAATTACTTGGCTAGCAAGACTATGCACCGCATTGCATGTGCTTTGGCGAGGAAGTGCATGTTTAGGGAGTTTGCCATGTGCGATCGTGTGATGAAGTCGCTAAGGAAGTGTAGGTGAGGGCATGCATTATTTCCGCATATCATCCTTGCATTAATAAGAGTAGCTATGATTGTTTGATGTATTGATTTATCATTAATGCTTGCCTAAATTGATAACATGTTAACCTTTGCCTTATAGTACCACTGAGTTGATCACTCACTCCCACTCTGGGACGGTGTTTTAAAACACCAACCAGACCTTGTTTTGGTTGCGGATGACGATGTGGTTACGCGCCGGAGCTGGATTTCTTAGACGAGGAGGAGTTCTCCTACGTGCAGCTCTCAGGTGGGTCTATGTAGACCCAGAGCTGCATCGCCGGGATTACAAGGTTATGGATTAGTTGGACATTTACACCTTGATATTTTGTAAATTTTGGAACCATACATATATATATATTCAGCCTGGTAACATACTCATACTCTGGGGATTGAGAAACACTTATATACTTTATATATCTATCTCAGTCTTCCGCTTGCTTAATTTAATTATCTCTAGAGTATGATATGCTAATTTAGTATAATCCCACTCATGTTTAATGCACTAATATGGACAACATTTAAATATCATTACCTATGTTGCATAAGTGATGCGTTGGATCTCGAGAGTTGAGCTTTGCTCAACCCTCGAAATCCAAGGGGTTACAAAAGTTGAGTACATTGCATTGACAAAAGCGTTCAAGGAAAGTGTTTGGTTGAAGGGATGATAAATCAGTTGGGGCTTCAGTAAAAGGTTGTGCCGGTTAATTGTGACAGCGAAAGCGCGATCAATTTGACTAAAAATTATGTTTATGACTCACGTACTAAACATATTGATGAAATTGCGGTAAACCGCTAATTGAAGTACGGTATTATGCCCAAGTGTCCTAGAGGGGGGTGAATATGAATTTTAAAACTTTAATCCTACTTAAAAATTAATGCAACTAATTTAAACAAAAGTAAGAAGGATTAACATAAAATTATTTACACACAAAAGATAGGATAATGAAATGTATAATAGTTGTAATGCATCAAACATATAGTGTGCGAAAATTAATCATCTCATGAATCAACATAACATAGATAAAAGCATGCATCACAAACACAACAATATATAATGGTTTGGCTATGTGCCTACTCCATTGTCGGCTGACACACTCATCTCCATAAGTGTACCAGATTTCACTATTCAATGCTTTTTAAATCAGGTTAACCATAAACCTTTACAACCTACACAAAGTTAGCTAGGATGCCTATACAAGACAAACCTAGGTCCCTACATAGGGTAACTCACAATGCCTACACAAGGTAATGCCTATACAAGGCAACTTCTCGGGCCTACACAAGGCAACTTATAACACCTACATAAGGCAATAGGTCCTACACATGGACACTACATGTATTCTCCCGTCGGAGGCATATGAAAGATCTTAACGAGTTTGAGAACCAAACTCTGAATGTCAATCCTACACAAGGAAAAGGCTTTAGACACAATGGACTCTATTACTTACTTGTGAGTGAGCTCCATTTAGCACATGCTGATGACGATCTTCTTCCTGAAGTGTCTTCAGCTCCCTTGAACCGCAACAACTTGTAGATGCTCCAATCAAGTACGAGGTTGTTGGGTTAGGGTTTGGTTTGATCTTCTCTAAAAATTGATGGGTCTTTAAGAGCTAGAGAAGATTCTCAGAAGCTAAGCATTCAAGGATCCCAACACAATGATTTACCATTAAAGGGTGCTATTGGAAGATCAATGAATGCCGGAGTTTATTCTTCAATCCAAGCTATAAATATACCAATAAATGCATTTAAGAAATGGATTGAATGATGAACTCTTATAGGAAAGAGGACTTGAGAGGAAGTGTAATAACTCTCTCAAAGATCTCTGCAATACTCGCTCTCAAAGCCAAGAAGCAACTCAAGTATTTATATAAAGTCAAATCCCAACGGTAAAAAAAAAAAAAAAAAAGAGCAGAAATTTGATCTTGTCGATGCCATCGAAGTTTCCTTCAATGTCATCGAACATTCTTTGATTGCATCGACTTTCTACACTAAGATTTTCAAATAAATGCAGAACAGAATCAGTCCGATTTTATCGAAGGGCCCTTCGATGTCATCGAGAGGTGGCTCGATGCTATCAGAATTTTCCTTGAAAATGTCACTTGGTTTCTGGACATATTGAGCCAAATTTCGATGGCATCGAACATGATTTCAATGTCATCGAAGATGTCATCGATTACATGTCGATGCCATTGTGAATAAAATAATTTTCCTATGAAAACTCTTTGGATAGTTTGGTCCATATTTTGATGTCATCGAATGGCTTTTGATGCTATCGAGAATATATGATTTTTCTTAAAAGCTTGTGTTTACAACCCCAAGTGCAGGGTCGCGATGTAGTAACAACTCGGTGAGAACGAGGTCAAATTCACAAGGAATGGAGAATACGGTGTAGAACTAATTTAAGTCTAACTTGGTTGGTTTAGGTTTTTAATCCAGCGATTTAGGAAAAAAGTTTTGAAACAATAAAAATAAAATACTAAGGATCCAGAAATCCACTTATAGTAATCTCAATATTAATATATTTGATTCAATGATAACTCGATTGGAATCAAAGTCCTATCCTATCCTATCGGATGATTGAGTGGTTAAAACAGAATCTGAACTTTTAATGGATCAGTTCCCTCATGAAGCACCAATGTAATGATCGTAGGGAATTTAACCATCTACCATGCCCAAGAGACAATGGTAAATCACGAATTTTACAGATCACACAATTGTAAAATTAATAAGAAGATATCAAAAGCTCTAAACATCTACTGTAATTGGAGTCACAATAAACCACAGAAAACTCAAAATATTCCTTTATTCAAACTAGAAATCAATGGAAGTTCAATATAAACTTAAATAAAAGTAAGATAAACATCAAAATAAACTATAAGCTTCATCCCTTGCCTTAGCTAAGAGATTAGCCTAACAAGACTAACATCCTGGAAGAAACTAAAAAGATTAACTAGATCCTGTGAAGAAATTGAAGTGGAAGAATATTGTCGGCACTCCACTTCGGCTTTCTCTCTCTTTTCAAACCCCAGAAGATGCTTTGGAACGTCCTAGAGACTCCTATTTATAGTTGTGGAACTCTAACTTTTGCATCGACTTGGAAATTTTGCAAATTGACCTTAGATTTACGCACTTCTGTTTCGTTTTGGTCGGACTGAAGTCGCTATGAAAAATCTATGTTGATTCTATCAAATTTGGGGGGGACCGAAGTTGATTTCGGTGGGACCAAATTAAGGTTGAATCCTGCTGATATGCTTACGAAGATGGTTCATACAGAGAAGTTCAAGTTCTGTGCAACTTCTTTTGGGCTTGACGAATGTGTAAAAGGAAGACGAAGTGTGTACGAGAAGTGATGGTGGAGCTATGATGCAAATGCGGAATAAAGATGAGGATATGAAGCTATGAAGAGTGAAGATTAAAGACATGGTGGAGATTTTTGTTGAGTCTTAAATTTATAAAGAACAGGGTCTGTCGATGCCATTATAGACCACTCAATGCCATTGAGCATATGTCGATGCTATTAACAAATGCTCGATGCTATCAAAAAAATTCAGAAAATCCATGTTTTATCGGTGGAATATTTTAGGATTATACTCGATGCCATTGAAGGTGTTTGATGCCATCAATAGATTGTTGATGCCATTAAAGTCTCATCGAAGGTGCCATCGACTGTGCATGTATAAAATTGAGCAAGTGTGGGATTTGTTTCCCATTTCGATTTTAATACCATATGAAGCTATATATATCAGGCGTAATCGGAATTTATGATAGATAGAGAAGTGTTGTAGGTTTTCT
>JAJHSJ010000010.1:25951922-25972646 GCA_021015155.1 Magnolia officinalis | reverse complement strand
TTTTTTTTTTTTCATTTTAAGCTCTTTTTTGCTATTTTTTTTTCAAATTTCTTGCTTCCAAACTACTTCTCACTCCTTCTACTACCAATTTCGACCAACCTTGGTTGGGTATTTGAGATAAAAACACATTGTATTGCGGCTTTTGTTGAATCGAAGCTCGGTGGGCCATTTTTCAGAAATTCCGAATTCGTTAAAAATAGGTATTTATACTTTTTTAAACATTTTTTGCTGTTTTAATCATGCCATATGATGTGTTAATCATAGTAGAACATGTTAATGTACATATTTCAGATTTGGAGTGCCATTTAATATTTTTTAAATATTTTTTTCTATTTACGCATGTATTTTGACCCTTTTTTAAAAAATTCGAAAAATTAATTTTTAATGGTTGTTTTACTGTTTTAATCATGCCATATGATGTGTTAATCATATTAGAACATATTAATGTGCATTTTACAGATTTGGGGTGCCATTTTATATTTTTTATTATTTTTTTTCTATTTACGCATGAATTTTGAACCTTTTTTTTTAATTCAAAAAATCAATTTTTAATGGTTGTTTTACTGTTTTAATCATGCCATATGATGTGTTAATCATATTAGAACATATTAATGTGCATTTTACAATTTGGGGTGCCATTTTATATATTTTTTATATTTTTTTCTATTTACGCATGAATTTGAACCTTTTTTTAAAATTCGAAAAATCAAATTTAATGGTTGTTTTGCTGTTTTAATCATGCCATTTGATGTGTTAATCATAGTAGAACATATTAATGTGCATTTTACAGATTTGGGGTGCCATTTTATATTTTAAATATTTTTTTCTATTTACGCATGAATTTTGAACCTTTTTTTTTTAAATTCGAAAAATCAATTTTTAATGGTTGTTTTGTTGTTTTAATCATGCCATATGATGTGTATAATCATAGAGACATATTAATGTGCGTTTTACAGATTTGGGGTGCCATTTAATATTTTTTATTATTTTTTTCTATTACGCATGAATTTTGACTTTTTTTTTTTTAAATTCGAAAAATCAATTTTAATGGTTATTTTGCTGTTTTAATCATGCCATATGATGTGATAATCATAGTAGAACATATTAATGTGCATTTTACAGATTTGGGGTGCCATTTAATATTTTTTTAATATTTTTTTTCTATTTACGCATGAATTTTGACCCCTTTTTTAAAAATTCGAAAAATCAATTTTTAATGGTTGTTTTGCTGTTTTAATCATGCCATATGATGTGATAATCATAGTAGAACATATTAATGTGAATTTTACAGATTTGGGGTACCATTTAATATTTTTTTAATATTTTTTTTCTATTTACGTATGAATTTTGACCATTTTTTTAAATTCGAAAAATCAATTTTTAATGGTTGTTTTGCTGTTTTAATCATGCCATATGATGTGTTAATCATAGTAGAAAATGTTAATGTGCATTTTACAGATTTGGGGTGCTATTTAATAATTTTTTTGTATTTTCGAATTAGTGACTTTATATTTTTATTTGCTTATATTGGACAAGTTTTGGAGCTTCTTAGGGTTTAGTATTTTAGTTAGAACATAAAATCATTTTTATTAACATAAGTCATACAGACATACACTCATCTACCTAAACTTAAAGAAATGTCTGGGTCTGGCCAACAACAAGTGAAGATATTGGATGGCAACATTGTGAGAGGGTTGGTGGTACTACGCACCAAATGAAGTGCAAGTATTGTGATAGACGTGACTGGTGGAATTACCCGTCTCAAAGAACATTTAGCACATCGAAAGGGTCAAGTTGTGCCATGTGCCAGAGTACCGAGAGAGATAATGCTTTTAATGCAAGCTAGTCTGGATGAGTCGAAGGGTAAACGTGCTGCTGTACAAAAGAAGAAAGATGATATTTTGGATGCAGCTCGACAGGAGGTGTTTGGTCCTGAATATATGGGCGTTCGTGATGAAGATATTATTGATTCTGACGAAGATTCAGATCGGGAATTAACTATAGCTAGGAGAGAGAGCTTGCGTGTAGCTCGTGAAGAGGAAGAACGTCGCCGCATGTTTGGCACGCATAGGTCAGTACGTGATACAGGGGGGGCAGTGAGAGTGGGAGTGGGAGTGCAACTGCTTCTGCAGGTGGGACTGAGGGTTGGGGGGGTAGGTTTGGTGGGTTACGACGTATGTTTGGGAGCCGACGACATACATCTTCACATGATGCCCCTATACGTGAAGATAAAGAAGTAAATGAGCCTAGGAGACCCTCTATTGATCCAATCCTGTTTAGGAAAGAATCAACTAAACAAAAAAAATAAAACAAATGTGGAGTAGAACTTCCGTTGAGAAATTAAGTAGAGCAGCAGCAAAGTTATTTATACATGCTAACATACCTCCTAACGCGGCCAATTCTCCATATTGGCAGGTGGTAATTGATGCAGCAACAGAAGCAGGTGAAAGAATAAAAGCTCCCACGGTTAAGGACATTAGGGGGAAATGGACAAATGCAGAGTTTGCGGATGTGAAAGCATATGTGGCTACCTTTAAACCTGTATGGCAAGCCAGAGAATGCACGATTATGTGTGATGGTTGGACTGGCCCAACCAGACGCAACATGATCAACTTCATGGTGTACTGCCACTTAGGAACTATATACCATAAGTCAATTGATGCGTCATAGGCAACAAAAAATGCTACTTATATTAATGAACTAATGGATAAAGTTGTGTACGAGATTGGAGAGGAGAATATAGTGCAGATTGTGACAGATAATGAAGCAACATATAAGTTTGCAGGACATGTTGATGGATAAGAGAAAACATCTTTTTTGGTCACCATGTGCTGCCCATTGTATTGATCTTATATTAGAAGATATTGGGAAGAAGAAGAATGTTAAGGAAATGGTCGAAAGGGCAAGGGAAGTGACGACGTTTATTTACAACCATAATCAAGTAGTCGCAATAATGAGAAAGTTCACGAAAGGACGAGAGTTGTTGAGGTCTGCGGCGACTAGATTCGCAACATACTTTATAGCATTAGAGAGTTTATTCCAGCATAGGGGAGAGTTGAGTGAGATGTTCGCTTCCCGAGAATGGCTCAACACAAAACATGGGAAGAAGACATCAGGGACACCGGTTGACGTTACGAACACCATATGGGACAACAAATATTGGAAGAAGGTCAAGGCGATCCTAAAGGTGATGGAGCCACTAATGAGGGTACTCCGTCTTGTTGAAACCGATGAAGTACCTACCATGGGCTTCCTATATGATGCTATGGATAAGACAAAGCTTGCAATTCAACGTGATTGTAGAAGTTGGGAGACTTATTGGAAGATGATCGACAAGAGATGGACAAAGCAACTCCATCACGATCTTCATGCAGCAGGTTACTACCTAAATCCTAGGTATAGATATGCCCAATCATTTGTTGCGGATGATGAAGTTCGTGTCGGGCTAAAAAATGTGATAAAGAGATTAGAGCCTGACTTAAATCTGCAAATAAAAGCGTTGAATGAATTAGATACATTTGGAAATCGCCTTAGTAGCTTTGGAGATGCTCTTGCACAGCATGCAGTATCTAGGTTGCAACCGGCCGAATGGTGGATTAATTTCGGAGAGAGTACGAAGGCTCTCCAAAAAATTGCAGTAAAAGTTTTGAGCCAGACAACATCTTCCTCTAGCTGCGAAAGGAATTGGAGTTGTTTTGCGCTCATTCATTCAAAGAATAGGAATAGATTGCAGACTAGAACATTAGATAGACTTGTCTTCATGCACTACAATATAAAACTAAGAATGCGACGACATCATAGGAGCATTACAGCTGCTGATGACGGAGACTACTGTCCAATAAACTTGGACAATATTTATGATGAGGATGACCCACTTCTATCTTGGTTGGAAACAAGGGAAAAGCAAATTGAAGAGGATAGTGAAGAATTGGAAATTGATGACCCAGAAATACGCAGAGCGCAACAAGAGAGTCGTGCAGATGTGTTGGACCCAGTAAGAGGGGCAGCGTTTATGCCACGTACGGATACGGCTCAAGATCAACAAAAGAGTACAAGCAGTGGTAGCGTGACCGTGTCAGATGATGACGACCCTCCTGCCCCTGGTGCTGGCACTTCTAGTGTTGCTTACCCCCCTATACAACCGTCTACAGATCGCGATGGCGATGAACATCGACGACGTGGTACACGAGGTCGGACTTACGAGTGTACCGAGTCACGATACAGCCAGCTGGAGGAGGGTACATTTAGTGGTGCACGGGGACCGGGAGGTCCGGAACATCAGTAGGCTCATGGTCTTGGTTATTATGATGGATATTCTTATGGTTAATTGGATTATGATTATGGTGGTTATATTGAGCCTGTTCCATCACATTCATGTTGGAGTAGCCCTCCCGATCAATATTCATATGATTATAGATATCCAGATCCAAATCCAAGTTACTCATCAAAGCAGACGCACTCTCAATCTCAAGATTCTCAACAGCCTGAGTATGGGCACCAGTATGGCTATTTGACGGGCACTGGTGGATATCCTTACTCGGGGTCAGAGTCGTTGCCTAGTCAGGATCAGTCATCTTCTGGTTTCGTTGATCTAGTATTTCCTTCTGGCACTGGATATTATGGATATGCAGCACCTACACCTATTGGACAGCCTCAGCCTGATGGTGATGATGACGATGATGTGGAGGTCGAGCAACCACAAAAAAGCAGATTTTCATTTTGGTGGTGACTTGTGATTGTGAGTATATGTTTGTATTAAGGTAAGTATTTGCAGTAGACAGCTCACAGCAGTATTATTGCAAGAAGCCATGCAGTCATGCACACACTTGACACTGCCGAACTTGTATTTAAAATAGCTCCCCTGACTACAATCAAGTAATCCTTAATCAAGTTGCAGGGAGTATATCAGACACTACTAATTTTTTTTTTTTAATATTATTGACTTGAGGATGACAGGTTATAGACAGGAATCACAGTCACGTGCACAGCAGCACAGGTTTGTTCGAGAAATTCCTCAAAAAATAATTGCAAACACCTAATGTAAGATATTTTCATATTACATTCATTCTAATATATCTATCATTGATAGTAGATAGTTAGAAATTAAATATATGAATTTTGTAGTCAAATTTAGGTTATCTGGTTCATAAATTCATCAGACAGTCCGATACAACTTCTCACCAAAGAGTGGACCGTTACACCACCATAACCATGTTCCAATTTATAAATGAATGCATATTTGGAATGTTTAGAATATTCCGGATTTAATCCATATTTTTTCATATTTTTTTGGCAAAAAAATTTTTTGCGCCGTTACGGGCCGTTACGCCCCCGTATCCGTATCGGTTTTGGAGGTCACCGTTACGCCAACTGATACCGATACGGGACACCTGGCTTATTAGTGATATCTTGTTAGCACCATATGATTGCTGCCCTATCTTACTAATCGCCTATTATCCATTTGATTTATAACATGAACCCATAAACTATATAGCTACATGACAAAGGTAGAGCGACCGTGGGTGAGACCGGAGCTGTGAGAGCGACCGGAATATAGCTCAGCGGAGTGGAGGGTGACCCATGGAGGCGGATGTGGCGGATAGGGAAATAGAGGAGGGGGAGATAGCACAGTGGGACGATCAACAGAAGCAATGGCAGACCATCGATCGGAAATCCAGGAAAGGTAAGGAGACGGTCGGGAGGACAAGAAAAATCGCGTCATACCCAATGCTTTTCGTCAAAGGCTACCTAGATGGGTGGCTTCCGATCAACTTTGCGAGAGTTTTTGGGCGTGGGGGGGCGGTGATGGACGTCATCCTACCTAGAGATGGTCTCAGGGCATCTCAGAGGGTTCACCCTCGTTAGGATGAGCTCCGAAGAGGAGTTGGGAAGGGCAGTCCCAGATGCTTCATGGTGAAAGCTTTGGCGGAAAACTGATGTTAGTTCAAGGGGCACGATTTGGCCCTGAACGGCTGGAGCAGAAGAAATTCTTTGGTTCTCTAAAAGAAACAAAAAAAAATCTCCGAAGCTACAACGATTTCAAAAAGTTTGAAAACCAGAGTCTATACCCTGCAACACACCGGGCGATCATTTAAGGAGGCCTTGCTTCAGACAGTGGGTTCTTCATCTAAAGGCGCTCTCTAGTCATCTCCAACCAACCACCCCCAGTTTGCTGATAACTGATCGGAGCCAGAGGTTGAGGCCATCAAAACCTTCGATCCGCGCATGATATGCATAAACAAAGATAGATTGGATCGGTCCAAAAAGGAGTTGCAGGATACGGTGGTTGTGAGCACCAGAGAAGGCGTCTCGATTCCGCAGGTTCAAAAATGGATAGTGGAGTGTTGTGGTCTTCGACCGGCCAACTACTCTATCAAGCTAATAGGTTACAATGACCTATGGATGAAGGTCTACCCGGGAGTTAATCTGGAACTCCTCACTATGGCAGGTGTTTTGCATCCCGAGGAACTGATTGTGAAAGTTCAAAAATGGAACAATTATTCCTTCTTTGGCATGGAAGAAATCTGGGTCCTCATTTGGGGGGTACCGCTCGAGTTATGGTATGACGAATTCTTTATAGAAGCTGCCACCATGATCGACTCCCTTATAGAGTTGGATCCGAAGACTAAGCTGGGGGAGGAAATGGCAGTGATTCAAGCTCGGATCAGAAGAAGAAAGGGAGACCCGTTGCCGCTCCAACTTCAGGTCCTAGTGGAGGGAGAAGTGGTGGAGCTGCCGGTTCAAAGAGAGACGAAGGAGGAACTTCATCTGAGGTGGGGAGATTTTTGGAAGACGAAGGAGTGGTCGTCTTCCCCATCTCAGGCGTTGTCGGGCCCTAAGGAGGTCTGCCGGAGTGCTCGATACTCAGGAGCACGGGATGTTTCTCCCATAGTTGGCGCGCATTGGGACTCCTCCCGTATGCGTGCCCCATTCTTGTGTAAGACACGCAGCCCAGACGCTGATGGCGTGTTTGTCACAAATGCGTGTTCCCCTGCCATCGAGACTTGGGAGTCGCTCTGGGCGCATGCCCCGCATCTGAGCGCGACAAGTGGCACTGCATCTAACCGAGTAGGGCACACGCTAGAGTACTCTACGACTGGTGTGCCTTGAGAGGCTACGCATGCGCCATCCTCGTGTGAGCCATGTGTTACGTCCTCGGGTGTGTCAAGTGATGGCGTGTTGATCACGCAGGCTCGATCGTCTATCGCTGGGAGAGACAGGGAGTCTCCCAGGCAGCCGGCGTGTGTATATGTGCGGGGCCCGAGATCCTCAGAGTTGTCCAAGTGGGTGACAGAGAGCCCGCTACGTAAGCTGGGGTCGATGCAACTTCTAACGAGGCGGTTCCAATCCCGATGGAGACACCTGGTTGTGCGGGAGAAGAGCCGCTTCATTTAATTAATAGTTGTCGCACGATCCGCGGTTTCGATTCAGGTCAGGAGGTAGGCTTGGGTACGGACGGCCCGACTCGACAGATTACACTCAATCTCAACCTTTCTCCCCAACCCGACCTTAATTTTGAACGATGCCTCGTCCCCATTCCTGAAGCTTTGATAGAAAACCCGTTTCCTCGCGCGATCAGAACTAGGAGGTCTCCAGTGCGTCGTAAGCTAATAAGGGGATAACCTACAGGATGAAGATATTATCGAAGCTGAATTCGATAACTCTTCATGGAACTCGGACGACCCTGAATCTCTGACCTCTATGCCCTCCTCCTTGCTCTCTGTTAGGGATGCCTTATCTGATTAGGACCTGATCTCCCTTTTCCAAGACAGGATCGGGGATGACATCCTGGAAGCGGAACCGCTACAAATTCGCACAGGTATGTCGCTAGAGAAAGAGGGAGCCTTAGAAAAGAAGATGAATGAGAACGGGGCAAGAGCGAAACTCATTGATACTATTCATAAGAAAAAATGGGTGAGGGACGCAATCGGGCATGTGGGAAGGGCTTTGGGTCTATCATTCGGCGACTGCCCGGAAGATTTTATTGCCTTGTTTCACTGTGTGGAAACTCGAAGGAGACCAATTTCAGAGCACATGTCTCCTAGAAGACCTCTTTCCAATCTTGCAGCAATAGGGAACTTCGGCGGCTTTCTGAGAGATCAGGATTCGAAGACAATATAGAGATGGGTGCAGCGTTTCAGGCTCCTCAGGGCAGTGGAGTGATTATATGAAGATCTTGTCGTGGATTTTGAGGGGAGTGGGCTCTAAGCAGAAGAGAAGGCTAATAAAGGAGGCGTGTGGGAGGAGGAACCCTTATGTTATTTGTTTCTAGGAGACCAAGATTCAGCACTTTGATGCTCGAATTTTGCAATCACTTTGGAAAGTTGCTGATGCCAACTGGGTGACTCTGGATGCGGTGGGATCTGCGGGTGGCATCCTCATGGCATGGAAATCTGCTCAATGGGCGCTGGAAGATAGCTGGATGGGAAAATTCTCGGTCTCGATCATCCTTCAAGATAAATCGTTGCATTTTCGCTCTCATCTCCTCGGTTTATGGTCCTTCCCAGGATGCTCGTCGGCAGGAATTTTGGGAAGAGTTAAGCAGGTCCAGGCAGAGATATTCGGGTCCGTGCTGCTTCGTTGGAGACTTTAATGTCGTTAGATACGCGGAGGAAAAATCCCATGGGCGAAAAATCTCTCCCCCGATGCGTGCTTTCTCCTCTTGGATTAACGACCATGAGCTGTCGGATCTCCCCCTTATTAGTGCCAGATACACATGGACAAATGGAAGAGCTGATCCAATCTATTCCAGGTTGGATAGAATGTTGATATCTCCCGAATGGCTGGAATTTTTCCCTTTGGTGTCTCAGATAGCCCTCCCAAGAACAACCTCTAACCACTGCCTGGTGTTTCTGGTGGCTGAGGACCAGAATTGGGGCCCGAAACTGTTCAAATTTGAGATCTCCTGACTGGTGGGACGGATTCACAGTAGAAGGTTATGCTGGGTATAGACTGTTGTAAGCTGAGGATGCTGAAAGAGAAAATCAAGCAATGGAAGCAGTTTGAGCTCCACAGAAGGGAGCTAGTACCGGAACCGTTACTGGAAGATTTACAAGCCCTCGATGTTGAAGCAGAAGCGGGAATCAAGCCTTCGGATTTCTTGTCCAGACGCATTCAAATTTTTCAGGCTTTATCTGCCAAATCTCTTGAAAAAGAAGTTGAGTGGAAGCAGAGATCCCGAGTCAGATGGATAAGGGAGGGGGATAGCAATACAAAATTCTTCCACGCTATTGCAAGTATGAATGCCAAGAGGAATAGAATCAACAGTATTGTGGTTGACGGCAGTCGGATTGAAAATAGGGTTCAAATTGCTGAAGAGGCGATTCGCCATTTAAAAGCTCAGTTCCAAGGAGAATGTTGGGGCAGACCAAGACTGGATAATCTTCATATGCCCAGTATATCCAACGTCGAATCTAGCAGCCTGGAGTTGCCTTTCAGCGTGGAGGAAGTGTGGAGGGCTGTGGTTTCGCTCGGTGGGGAAAAGGTCCCTGGCCCAGATGATTTCCCAATTTCTTTTTTCCAAATCTACTGGAACACCATTAAGGGAGACTTGTGGATTTTTTTGGGGAATTCCATGATAGAGGTAGACTGTCAAAGGGTCTGGGGGCTTCGTTTATTGCACTCATTCCAAAAGCTTCAGGTGTAGCTGCGTTGAAGGATTTCAAACCCATCAGCCTGCTTGGTGGTCCGTACAAAATTCTAGTCGAAGTATTAGTAACTAGATTGAATACGATTATAGGAAAGATCATCTCTGGTAACCAGAGCCCGTTTATCCCAGGTAGGCAGATTGTTGATTGTGCCCTCATTGCAAATGAATGTTTGGACTCCACTCACAAATCCGGCTTGAAGTCTCTAATCTGCAAGTTGGATATTGAGAAGGCCTACGACCACGTCGATTGGGACTTCCTACTATACATGTTGAGGAGGATGGGTTTCAGTAATGAATGGATATAGTGGATGGGGGAGTGTATCAATTCAGCTTACTTTTCGATCCTTCTAAACGGATCTCCCAAAGGTTTCTTTAAAAGTTTAAGAGGGTTGCGCCAGGGTGATCCTTTGTCCCCCTCTTTGTTCCTCATTGTCGGTGAGGCCCTATCCAGAATGTTGCAAAAAGGAGAAGTGGAAGGTCTCTTTCACGGTGTTAGAGTGAGAGGAATGCACACCACAATCTCCCATATTCAATATGCGGATGACACGATCATTTTCTACGAGGCAACTGTAGCTTTGGTGGACAACCTGCACTCCGCTATCCGGTGCTTTGAGGTGGTGTCGGGGCTGAAAGTGAATCTGGCCAAGTCTAAATTGTTCGGCATCAATGTGGAGGACATGGAGCTATCGGATCATGCTTATAAGATGGGTTGTTCTGCGGCCTCTCTCCCTTCATCTTGTGTAGGTCTTCCGCTATGTGTTGGGGTGCCCACAAAAGCTTCATGGGACAAGGTACCTGTGTTGAAACCTATCTCACCAAATGGAAATGTCGCTATCTCTCAAGAGGCGGTCGGCTTACTCTCATAAAGGCGGCCCTCTCAAATCTGCCCGTGCACCTCATGTCCCTCTTCAGATGCCCGGTTAGTGTTTTGAAGACGATTGATAAGCTGAGATGTGAGTTTTTTTGGAACAGCAAGACAGTTACAAGAAAATTCCATCTAGTTAAGTGGAAGCAGGTATGCCGCAGTTTTCAAGAAGGGGGTGTAGGCATAAAGGATCTCAAGGTTATGAATAGCACTCTCCTGGGGAAATGGATTTGGAGACTTGGGACTGAAAATGACAGCCTATGGAATAAGGTGATCAAATATATGTATGGTAGCCCCACGGGGGGCTGGTGGTCTAAGCTATCTTCTTCCTACAGGGCCTCTTCGCTTTGGAGGGGAGTTCTTGCCATGCAAAATCAGGTGCTGAAGGGGGTTGTCTTTGCCCTAGGTAAGGGTGATCGTATTCGATTCTGGGAAGACACCTGGCTGGGTGACATGCCCCTCAAAGAAGTATTCCCAAACATCTTCCAGCTGACCCTAAGTAAAGGAATATTGATAATGTTTCTGTTTCTGGTGGAGAGTTAGTATGGAACGTGGATTGTAGACGACATTTGCAGGACTGGGAGGCTTCCGAGTACGTTGAACTTCTTCACAGACTGCACAACATCAAGTTGGACCCTCATTCTGCTGATCGCATTACCTGGAGATGGGACAAATCAGGCAACTTCACTGTAAAATCTTTCTATCAGAAGATGGCCTCCCCCCCTGTTACCTACTCTCACCCGTCTTCTCTCATCTGGAAATGTGGGGCTCCCCCAAAAATTCTGGTGTTCGGCTGGCTGGTGGGGCATAAAAAAATTCTTACGATAGATAATCTGAAGAAAAGGGGGATGCCGATCGTCAACGCTTGTGTATGCTGCATGAAGGAAGAGGAATCGATCGATCATCTCCTCCTCCACTGTCTGTTCATTGCCTCTATTTGGTCTGAATTTCTGCAGTGCTTTAGGCTAAGCTGGTGCAATCCGAGCTCGGTTGATCTCCTACTTTTCACATGGCACGGTGTCAGTTTGGTCAAGTTATTGAAGCGGCTGTGGAGAATGTCAATTTTAGCAATCTGGTGGGCTGTTTGGATCGAGAGAAACAACAAATGTTTTGACAACATCGCTAATCCAGTGCACAATATTATTTCCAATGCTAAACGCATGCTTGTAGAATGGGCAGTCACTGATGTTAGGTTTAAGGAGTCTGATCTTTTCTTCTTAAGGTCGCCGTAAGGTCCACATTCTCAGTGGACCGCCTTTTTTTCTTGTTTCTTTCTTCTTTTGAATCTGTTTTTTTGTTTTTCTCCCTATTGTTTTTTCCTTTCCTTTTAATGGAATTTCAGTGATCTTTCAAAAAAAAACATGAACCCGTAAACTACCCTCTCTTGACTATGTTGCATTTCCTAACGATCATGTTCCTCCAAAGAGCGTTGGCTCTTCTCTGATCTTACACCACCATTTGCCCAAAAGAGTCCAATACTGGCTCCCCATCTTTCATACAGTTTTGATTTTGAACCTCCTTCCAATTAACAAGATGGAATTCATGCCCCAGCTACCTTCCTTCCCATAAAAAAGTTAAAAGCCATTCATTTTGTAGGCCACCACTGCCAAAATCTTGGAAAGCAAGAGGAAATAAACCTGACAATTATTGAGGTCAGCTTTAATGAGGGTGATTCTTCCCCAAAAGAGAGATACAACCCTTTTTATTCTTCTCTATCCTCTTATATATATATATATATATATATATATATATATATATATGCAAAGTTCATTAAACAGAGAAAAATTTAGATACTAAGAGTAGGCTATCACCCTAAAGAGCCACAAGAACAAAAGAAAGAAACTCAATGCACCCATAGACACTAGACAAGTGATAAAAGTCATCTTCTATCCATTATGACAGGCATCTCCTTTGTCACTCAAATTTAGCTAGACCATCCACTTTATCATTTGCTTCCCTATCAACCCGTGAAAAACTCACTAGTGATTCCTACCGTTGTTCGAAGCATCCCCGATATTATTCGTATCTCCAGCTCGATGATATTGATAACAATGGTAGTATAAAAAATTCTAGGTATCGGCAATGTATTGCTAATTACCATCAGTCTATTGATATCACCAATGTATCGCCATTATTTTCGAGTGCGTATATTCTTGGTGTTACTTGTATTGCTAATGTATCGATATCGCCAATGTATCATCAACATTTTGGATTGTGTAAATTCCAGGTGTCGCTTGTATTGCCAATGTATTGATATCACCAAAAATCTATTTATTAAAACAATTTCCATTTCAATTTTTTTTATGGGTGCATGGTTGTATGCGATGTTCAATTTGTCAACAACAATATCGTGATATTATTGTCATCGCAACATGGGCAATATCGAGACCATAATCTTTCATTTGTTGATATTCTGAAACATCGGTGGATGTATGGATGAAAGGTTGGATGGTTGAGTTAATAAATGAGATAGATGGGATGGTTGGACTGATTTCTTACGACAACACATGCTTTTAGGCCCCAATTAAATGGAAACCTATTATGCAGGCATTCTTTTTGTAAATTTTTTATTCATAAATATGTAAATGTGTATTTTAGCGTCTTCTAAAGTTTCACTAAAAAATTCCGCCGTTTTCCCCATGTTTCCTCACATTTCCAGTCATCAGCAATATCAATTTTGTTTCCCTATCCCCAGCCAACAAAAATTATAGTGATATCGATACTTCAAACATTGATTACTACATAGGTCCATAGCTTCCTCAATAAGCCCGACCACCCTCCATGGGTAAGAATGTGAGTTAACTCATTTATTATTTGCATTCCTCTAACAGGAAGGCCCAAATAAGTACAAGGAAGGCTCACACGTTTTCATCTTGCTAAAGCAGTCAATTCCTTGACCGCCCAAATAAGTACAAGGAAGGCTCACACGTTTTCATCTTGCCAGAGCAACCAATTCCTTAACTATCATCTCATTAGTCACCACCACTGCCATAGTTCTCTTCCTTGACCATGAGGGTGTTATCTGCATACTGATAATGAAAAATAACCATATTCGGGGTTCCTATTTGAAAGCCCTCAAAGATCCCAATAACCAAAGCTCTTTCAATGAGCATACTTAGCCCTTTTATAATCACAAATAGAAGAGATAAGGGGTCTCCTTAACAGAAGCTCCTAGAACTATTTGAAGAACCAAACTGGCAAATCGTTCACCAAAATAAAGGACCCCAAAGAAGTACATCCTTGAGCCCATCCTATCCATCCGTCTCCAAAGCCCATTCTTCTAAGAAAAGGAGAAAATCCTTGGCATTGTGGCCGTGTGCCTTTTCCATGTTGATTTGCAAACAATACCTGCCTCTCCCCTTTTAGCTCTAGTGTTTATCCCTCCCTTGTCTCACAATCAAAGTTATGTCATTTGCAAACAACATACACTACAGTACCTCTTATAAATGCCTTGCTAAATTGTCCTAACCAATGCAAAAATATACGGGCTCAATGCCAACCCCTAGTTGCAAGCCTACAATAATTAGAAAATCATCTCTTCATCAGTGGCCCTCACATTTGTTATATCTCCCTCATAGATATCGTTAATCATGTCAATCTATATCCTTTTATGACTCCTTTCTTTCCTAAGACCTACCAGATAAATTAACTAGGGACCCTATCACATGCTTTCTCGAGGTTAATAAAGACTATGGAGCTCCTCCTCTCCACATATTTCTTCATCAGTTGTCTAATTAGGAAAATTGCTTTAATGGTCGACCTTCCTGGCATGAATCCAAACTAATTTTTCTGATACATTCATCTCATGCCTTAATCTTTGCCCAATCACTCTCCCAAAGTTTCGTAGTATGGCTAATGCATTTAATTGCAAGATAGTGCGGCCCTGTATGTCTCCTTTATTCTTAAATAGATATCACGGTACCTTTCATTCATCTAGCATTTTCTCTGAAATCTTGTTGAACAAATCTGTTAATGAAAACAAACTAGTCATCTTTCGTGCACTTTCAAACCTCTATTGATATGTCATTTGGTCCAAGGGTGATGCAGGACCAATGCATGAAATCAAATAATAAGTGAGATCAATCAGTAAAATTAAATTAATTGATGAAAATCACAAATCCTACTAAAATCATTACAAATTCAAGATTATAAGAGGAAAGCATGCATAGTTTAAGCCTAAGTTGTCAACCATCGTCCTACATGATCATTAAACATGGAAAAGTAGGATCTAATGGATGTAGAGACATCCACATAGCATAGGGCTAAGTCTATTGTAAAGGGGAAGGTTTAATACTACCTAGGGCTTAGTAGATTTGGGTGTGGGTGAAACTAGGGTTAGGGAAGTTTGGGGAAAATGGTGAAATTAATGCTAAATTGGGGAATTGGATTCAAGGATTAAAGGATTTAGGTTTTATGAGATGGGAATTAGGGTTTTGGATGTAGAAAAATTATGGATTTTAGGTTAATTGAAGGATTTAGGGATCTAAGGTTTAGGAATTTGGGGAAATTGGGAGATTTAGGGTTCTAGGGTTAGGGTTGGGTTTCGAACAACAGATGAAGGTCTTTTGAAGGGGAAATCAAAATATGCAAGGGGAATAGAGATTTGGTCATATGGACCAGCCCGTGGACTCGCATGTGTGGCCATACAGTCACACATGTGGGGGTCCAAATGGCTTGGGTTTGGTCCGTAACCGTGAGGTTTTAATGGAGAGGATAATGAAGAAGAAAGGAGGGTGTTTGGATGGCTTGGGGTGAAGAAAAGAAGAGATTTTAACAAAATACCTCATACGAAGAAGAAAGATTCAAAGGTGGATAACTGGAAGTCTCGTACTCCTGTGATTGAAGATAGGCATCGCACCGATCTTCATTCCAAATCACATGGAACAAGTATTCACATCGCATGAAGAAAAAGAAATAAAGAAGTTTTGTATTTTTATTTTTTTTCCCAGAAATCCACCATTAGAGAGAGCTTCAACCCCCCCATCAACCATAAAACATTCAGGCCGATCATGTAATCCATGCGATCCAATAGTCTGATCGTCGCGTCCCTCAAATCCAACAGTCTAAATCACTCCCTAAAGCAACCCATGTGCATCTTCCCAGTGTGGGGTCTTCTAGATGCTCGTACATGCACTATGAGGTCTTCAACACGAATACTCACATAACCACAGAGAGATTGAGGCCCGCCTCATCAGATACGTGCGCAAAGGCATACGTTCCTCATCAAAGGGTCTTTCTCATGCAAATGAGACGAGCAACCAAATTATTACCGACGATAGGGAGGAAGCCACACTCTTCCAAAACGCTGAGGCAAAAAAGAAAAGAAAAGAAAAGAAGAAGTAATAGAGATATCACCTATAGGGTAGAGGTTGGTTAGGGTCGGGAAGGATAATTGAAGTGAAGAGTCTCTGCACCAAACATCCTCTCAAAATTTAACTCGATTCCCCTCTTTAATAGCAAAACTCAATCCCCCATCAATTAAAGGAGCAGCTTGAGCAACCAACTTCCACAAAAGGAGGCCCGATATGAAGACAGTTCTTTAATCCACCAACCTATGGGGGGAGAGCCATACTTGGCAACAATGACTCTCCTCCACAAGCTCGATTCCTCCACACTGAACCACCAACCCACTTACCTAGTAGTGCCGAATTAACCACATCAAGACTCTTAACACTAGCGCCTCCATCAGTGACAGGCTGATAGACCTCTTTCCAATTAAGCAAATGGAATTTCCTAGAAGAGGTGCCTCCTTGCCATAGGAAGCCCCTCCTTAACCTATCAATTCGCGCTAGAACTGACTTGGGCTAATGAAACAGGGACATTAAGTAAAGGGGGGGATTGGAGAGGGAGGCTTTGATCAAGGTAATCCTACTGCTGAGAGAGAGAGAGAGAGAGAGAGAGAGAGAGAGAGAGAGAGAGATGCTTTTCCAAGGAGAAAGCTTCCTCTCCATTCTCTCGAGCACTCTATCCCAAATATGCAACACATGCTTTCCCAAGCACAAAGGAAGGCCTAGGTAAGTAGAAGGGAAGGAGCCTGCCCAACAACCAAAAACATCAACTAATCGGGACACCTTAACAAAAAAATGTTAAGACCTAGAAGTTCGTTCATAGCCAAATTTATGTTAAGGCCAAACACAACTTTAAACTACCTGATAACAATCTGCAAAATGGCCACCATAGACTCGGAAACCTCGCAAAACAAGAGGGTATCGTCTGCAAATTGAATATGATAAATCACCTAAGGGAGATTTGCAATCTCAAAACCTCCAAAAAAGACCCTCAACTTGACCTTTAGATAACATTTTACTAAGGGCTTCAACCACCACAACGAATAGGAATGGAGATAGAGGATCCCCTTGATGAAGTCCCTGAGAGGCTTAAAAAAATATATATATGGAGAACCATTGATTAGCACAATGACTTTAGCAAAAGAGACACAAGATTGAATCTAATTTCTCCACTTGACTCCAAAGCCCAAACGGACTAGCATGGAATCCAGAAAGGACTGATCAACATATTATCATAATCTTTTTCTATTCCAATTTGCATATTACACCCTGCCTTCCTGCCTTAAAGCACAAATCCAGACATTCATGCGCAATCAGGGCACTATCAAGGATATGCCTCTCAGAAATAAAAGCACTTTGAAAGGGCAAAATCACCTTCGGGAGAACCAGCCCAAGTCTCTGACTCAAAATCTTAGCAATGATTTTATAGGGATTCCCTAGGAGATTGATGGGTTTAAAATTCTTTAGGCAATCCGCTCCTACTTGTTTTGAAATAAGGGCCAAGAAGGAACATCCTAAATGCTCGTTTAGGAGCGCTGGTAAATGGAGGTAAATGGGAAATAGAATTAGAGGTAAGTGAATTAGGAGTGAATGGCTTATCAGCTATGTTTGGATGGGAGTAAATGAAATGCATTTGAAACCCAAATATTTTGTTTAGATGGGAGTAAATGGGAGGAATTGGAATTTTTCAATATATACACAAGAAAATATGTGATAATCCCAAATAAGCTTTAATATTCCAAATTAGTGTACATATGATATTTAACAGAATAATTGTAATAAGCCTATTGAAATATATACTTCAACAAAAAATGAGGAAATTTCGAGCCTCGGGTTTGTCCACAAACATAAGGATCACAAACAAGCAACTTGCCAACGTTTTGTAACCGTCCATTTAGATGGCCAACCTTTGAACGAATTGGATCATTCTACTGGTGTGATTTTAGTGATGTAATAGATAATTGGATTGTTTCGGAGTATCATTAGCGTGCCACGTGTATGGACTCCACAGATTCCAGAAGACATCTATTTAAATCTAGAAGATGCCTCTCGGAAGACTGCATTAACGGAGGACTACAACCAACCATCCTCTTTCAACTAGAGAGAAGGGTTCCACAAAGCAACAATACCCCCCGCCAGCCCTACCGAGTTCAAGGCCACCCAACCTACAAATCTACATCCCTAAATGGACTCCACTAAACCCCTATTAATAGTTTCAAGCTTAGTCTCTTGAATACAATAATCCTAGCTTTGGCCCATTTGCAAATATCTTTAACCAAGACATGCTTCTAGGGGCATCCAAGTCCATAAACATTCCAGGAAGGATCTTCATTGGACAACTACTCTGGCCTCTATTCTCCTCTCGCTATGAGGAAAAATATCAAGCTGCCCTCCTAAGTCTATCCCCATCTCTTGTTAGACTATGGAGACCACCTCTGAATGTCCCCCACCGACAACCGAATACCCCTTTGTTCCATACCAGGAAAAGGACTCCAAAGATCTCCCTAAGAAGCCTACCCACATGGCAAATCGCCTCCCTAACCCATCTCTTTCCCATAAGGATTTCAACCAGACCCTCCAAACTCCCATGGGAAAGGACCGAGGAAAGCAAATTACCACGGGGAATACGCATATTATCCAGACAAAAGGTTGGTTGAAGGGGAGGAATATCCAAGCATTATCACAAACTCTAGGGCTAGGAGACTCAAACCCAACAAATGCAGACCCATCCCCCTGGGTCTGGCCTAGGGAAGGAGCATCAGAAGAGAAAGGGACTAAAGCAAGATAGCAAAGACCTTCAACTTCCAACCACCCTCAAGTTGACCAAGATGGACTCAGGGGTAGGACCTTGAACAAAGAGGAAAGGCAAAGAAGGAAGGCCGGGTATGGAAAGACTCCAAAGGAATATGTGAATAAGGAGGAGATTCACACGTGGGAAGAAAAGCCGGCTCCCCCACATGAGTAGACCAACTCAAGTTATCCACACGTATCGACAAAGACGCATGAGGAGACGAGAAAATATTAAAGTTGATGCCACCTAGCTCCATCTCCCAATACTCCTTGTTGGTTGGCGAATGAGCAGGGTTAATATCATCTCTCTTCACCGCGCTGCCCTAATCAGGCTCGAGGTGGACAGGCGAAGGCCTCTTGTCGACTAGCGAGGTGGTGACCTATCAAGTCATCATCAGATGAATAAATGTAAAGATCTACTAGCGAACGCCACACTTCAAGGTCACCAGAGCTCCCTCTCGAGATGACATGTAGATACTCCGCTGATTGAGGCAGCCATTGGAGCGAGAAATCGGCCACCTATAATTAATGCCTGAGGATCCTTTGGTTTGTCCACCTTCGAAGGGCTACTCATCAAAGAGGGGCATATGGAAAATCGACCCTTCTCTAAGCAAGCGAGACGTTAGGAAGAAATCCCTCGTTAGATATATGTGGCAACATTAGGGATCGACCATCAAATTGGGCCACTTGAGGAGAAATCTCAGACCTCCAAGTAACAGGCTCACCACTAATAATAACTATCTCAAGACGAGAATTTATAATGGCAAGGATAGAAGAATGGAAAGGAGGCGCCATCTATCTCTCGATGGGAGCTCTAGAAGGATCAGAAATCACACGTCCCCACCAATGGAGCGCTAGGATTCACACAAGCTGAAAACTCAAATCTTGTTATACTCGCTTTGCACACGTGACTTACGAGACTCGGTGGACCAATAGAGACAGGCATCGCAGGACTAGCATAGTCCGTGGACAGCACCACCAGGGTTGCACCCTCCCCAACCCACCACCATGAAATCTGATGGACATCAAACTAACGCCTCGAGCCATTCTCATGAACAACCCTAAGCAGAACTTAACCCCCCACCATGACAAAAATAGATGAAGGGACCAACATTGCAGTTTTAAGCCTAACACGGATCTTGGCCCACCAGAGCCCACCCACCTCAAGATAGCATCGTCAATGGCAAGAACTGATAGCCACCAACTCCTCTTCAAACCAAAACTCCAAAGGTAGGTCGAGGAAATGGAATCAAGCGTCTGATCAATCGAACATCGACCGATCAACCCATTTACGGAGCGACAAGATTGGATTGTTTCGAAAAAATTGACTGGTGAGAACGACTCCGTCAATATTCTTCGATGGACGAAGGGAAACACAAAACACAGAGTCCGAAAGTTGACGGAGGAGAAAGTCCTTTTTCAGTAAACTACAAGATTGAACCAGCCAGCAAACCAAGTCAGAGACAGAAAAACCAACCTTCTACATTACAAGGAGATTCCATTGAAGAGCAGACCATGAGTTTTCAATGATTTGAGAAAGAACTTTGACCTCATCACTACTAAAAGAGATGGACTTAGGTCTAGGAACTAGAATAAGCAACCCCCCCCCCCCCCCCCCCCCCACACACACACACACACACAAAAGGATTCGCCGCCACGGGCCAAAATGAGCTCTTTGACCCCAAATCTCCTTCCCATTGAACCTTTGCCCTTGATACCCTCTATAGCCTTTCAGAGAGTATCTTCACTTTCCATCCTTACAAAAGCAAAACCCTGAATGGAAGTAGATGTTGTAACACTAGGTATGATCCCCTCCTTCACCTTACCAAAATGCCCAAATACCCGGGAGAAGTTAATCTCCATCCATTCCTCGAGGAACTGGTCGATGTAGATAATCGGCAACTTGGACAAAGGTTCCCCTCTGACCCCCCAATTTCTAAACCGACCTCTCTTTCTACCCTTCTGGCTGAGATCCATAGTCCTTCGTCTCGATCCTGGTTGGAGTCAGTAGCTTCGTTCGGCTGAGTAGAAACTACTCCTTTACCTTTGGACATGCCCCTACTTCGCTCTCTCCCCCTTCTCCTTGGCTCTCTACTTCTGGGGGATACACCAACCTTCCCCTTACCCAATCT
>JAJHSJ010000010.1:25829422-25944422 GCA_021015155.1 Magnolia officinalis | reverse complement strand
CAATTCTCTCTTGCCTTTCCTGACCACCATTGATGTCTCACCTGCACCTTCCTGGTTGCCATCACGCTTTTCTAGCTCTGAAAACAAGATGCACATTGATCCCCTCAAATGACAGGCCGATCTTTTTTCTTTTTTCTTTTTTTTTTTTTTGAACTTCAGAATCATCATCAACTTTGACATTGACAAGAAAAGTCTAAAGACCCCAGCATGTTGCTAATCTCTCAACAGAACTCCAACACTGCTTTCCTTTATCACGTATGCATTTTCTAATTTCTTCGAATTTCCTTTGCCTTCCATGATAACCTTTTGACCTGATTAAACTCCCTTTTCTTTCAACCCATTCATCTTTTGCCTTTGTGAACCGAGGCATAACCAAAAGGTCGAGTGCCCTTCTGAAATGGTTCAGATGAAGGGAATGGGATGAGCCTGAAACTGAGAGGGATCCTCACTGGACTCACAGAAATCCCACCAAATGGCCGACTCTGGCCCCGTAACTCTCCGCAAACAACCCTTCTACACCATGATCATTGGTGTCATGCATCGCCCCTGATGCTTTACTCTGATTGAGCATCTCGCTGTCTGCCTGCCCCTCTTTACCAGCTTGACCTGCTAATTGGTTAGAGACATCCGGAGTCCCGACACGGATTGAATTCCCTTTGGCAGATTAAATAGAGGTTCCTTAGATGAATTGCTTTTCAAGAATGGAAATTGTTGTTCCCTCTCGAATTAGCTTTCATAGATTTTATAGAGGCTGAAGAGTTGCCTTTAGCAGATTAACTTGTCACCAAAGGACTATGAAAGAGGATGCATACTGCACATCGAGCTGAACACACCAAATACAAGTACCCAAAAACACAGCCGCAGCATGCGTGTGAGAGATCCTGTTCATTCATTAGGGAGGTCCTTTGGTGAATGTTCATCTGCAAATGGCCTGTTCACTTGTCAGTAGGTCCACATGCACATTGAATAGTGGTCCACCTGTTGATTTGATCAATCCGATTATTGGACTAGAGGACATCCACCATGTGACCTGCCTAATGATTGGCTTGTATCTTGGCATCTGTAGATGCTTATGTTCCTCATCTCATGCAATAGTTTTTGTCAGATGTATGTCACTTGCTTTAACTTTCAAGATGGTAGGGGTCATTTAGTAGCTTGGATTTTGGGCTCTCTCGATTTGGAATCCAAATTCAGGCCAAAATCTCATGTTTGCTCCCTGAAAATTTGAAATCCATAAAAAGGCCAATCCTCTTTAAAAGACAGGTTGGGATTTTCAGTCCTCTTGAATGGTCATATTTCGAACATTTCTCTTGCTCTCTCTGTAGTCCAGGTTGCCAAACACAATTTCTGAATTCCATAAATTGAAAATCCAGGTTGCCAAACACTACAGACAATGAAAAACTCAGGAACTTCAAATCCTGGATTTGGATTCTTTTAGTATAAGATCTATTTTCAAGCTGCTCACAACCCTTGAGTGTTTCAATAGGTGAAATTTCATTCAATGGATGATCAAGATGCTCAGATCAGTGGTTCTTTTTTACATTGTCTATCCATGATGGGATCCACAATTAGTGTGAATGGGCACAGAGCTGGTTGGAGTGGCTGGTGGGCTAACCTTCATTCTCCCATTGATGGATGCATGATCTAAGAAACATGTAGCTTTTGAAATCTCTCGCAAGGTTCGAAAGATGTAATTGTTTCCTCTCATGAAGGTAATTTGTTCTTCAAATTAATGGACAGTTGGGCAGGATAGGTACTGCCATACAGTTGGAGGATCTGGACAGTCCATCTGGTGTGGCCTACTGTTATGAGCCACTATATGAAAACAACATGGCTCGAGCGTTTCCACCAATCGATAAATTGGAATTTTTTTAGGATGTGAACTATTGACAATCTTTGCCTCCCATTTGAAGGCTGCCTATTCCATGTCTAGAATCATCAATGGGATGTGATTCTTTTATCATTGCTCACCCATAGTTGTGGCCACCAGATGAACGGTTCAGAACCTTCAATGGGCGATTGGCATATGGATTGTGCATGACTGGGAACAACCTCAGTAATATATTTGGAAATTATGCATATTTTGACCGAAGCTCCAGCATTTCCACTGTACAGGTGGTACATGTCCACAGGAATCAAAGCCGTTGATTTATTGGGCTACCATGTCGACAGTTCATATTCTTAAAATCATGGTGAGCCAAGAATCCAGCCACTGTGCAATTTTTGCCCAGTCAATGTGGACCATTTTTATTTTTTTTTTTCTGCCTTGGAATTTTTCTTTACTGCCTATTTCAGTTTGCGAATGCAAAGTCTATGATATTTGCTGTAGTTTCAGCAAAAGCCCTTGACATGGTGGTCCACTAGATCAAAGGTTCCAATTCCCCTAGAAGTTTACTGCATATAATGGAGATGTTTTTGGAAATTCAGTTAATGTATATACCATGTACCCAAACAATCCTTCAACAGTGTGAAATCTTTCATTCTGAGGGCTTTTTTTTTTTTTTTTGGTTCATAAGCTTCCAATCCATGGTGAGACCTGTAATAAGATCTATTGGATTTTAACCATTGGCCTACTTGTACCCAAACATACTCTCAATAGATTTTGTGCATCTTCAGACTAGATGAGCTGTGTTTTATTAAATAGTACATTAGATATTTTTATTAGTCTTTTTTTTTTTTTTCCTTTTTGGGTATATACACCCCTTCCTATTTCTTTTGTTAAGAAGCCTCCCCTCTATTTGCTATTCTGTAAATGAACTCATCACTTTCCTGTATTTGTAAACGACCCCTTACATATAAAACGCCCAAAGTCTCTTCTCAATCCCTCAATTTCCCTCTTCATCACTCTGAACTAAATCAGGTTATTTTTTGAAAGAAAAAGACCATTCTGTCCCACTTTAAACAATATACTTTACCGTAAGTTATACTCTCGAAATTCCAACCATCTCCCAATATCTCTTGATCACTCCGTCCAAAATCCCTCTCAAAACTCACTCCTTCCAAAAGTCTCTTAATCTGTCTGGTGTTTTATTCAGCCCAAGGAGGTAGATAAACGGTTCAGATCTCTAATGTACGTCCTACTTATGACTGTTACATAAAATTCATCATTTTGAAAAGTTATTTAATGGCTTTGTTTTTCCTTTACAAATACATAATATAGACGGAGATTTTATAATATATCCAAAAGGATATGGGTCCTAGTCTGGATGATTTTACATGATCTTGCAAAGCGTAATAGATGATTATAAATTTAACTGTCGAGATTATGGGTCCTAGTCTGGATGTAGAATAGAAGTCATGTACAAGCCAGACATGTGTCAACATGGCACGATAGGCCTGAGATCCAAATCTACACATTAGAACTGCATCACTATATTGACGCCCTAGACCAAAACTCAGGTTGATCCACTGGTCAGATGGGCCACAGTTAGCAAAATAAATGTATGGCTTTGAAAAACTTGGCTTAAGTTTTCCAATTCATCCACCTCTTTCCAATATTGGGGCGCACATTCTGAGTGGACCAGATTTATGTTGGGGTAAACATGTATAAGATCAGACCAACCTGATGGATGAATTGGATCTCACACCCACGTGTGGCGTGTCAGCTTAGGAAAGCTCTTGGATGCAACATGAATAAAGAATTATATTTATTTGATTATCTAATTATTGGATTAGTGGACATCTATGACAAATATATATATATATATATACACACACACACACTTGATTATCTGACTATTGGATTAGTGGACATGTATTGGACAATTAAAAGTGCAACATATACTTGGGACTGTTTAAACAATCTGAGTTTGGGATTGTAAGTGCAAGTTCACCCATTGAAAACGCACGGGTACAGTTTTGTTTCAATATCAAGGATAGGTAGGGGGTTTATTAATATGGGGGTATGATTCAAATTAAGCCGTCCAGATCGTCATTCCTAATCTAATCTAGGTGGATCGTAAACAAAAAGTTACATATATGAAGTTGTTTTTAAGTAGATTGATGGAACTAGTGGATGGCTGGAATGAAAATAATTAATGGTAAAAACTTCCATCAATCTATTTATATCCGACTTACGGCGGCAAGCTCCAACAAATAGGATGTTATCATGATTTAGCACGTTTGTACGGAAGGATACTCATGTAAAGTAAAAGAGAAATTTTGGGAATTCAAAATACACCTTGCCGAAACGTAGTGACAATCGTAGTGACAAGTGGAAGGAAGACATGGGCACCAAGACTTGTCACTATAGGAATGTCGTAGCACCAATAGACATGACCGAAACGTAGTGACAATCGTCCTCTCCGTGACAAGTGGAAGGAAGACATGGGCTGCACATAATGTTCAGAGAGTATGTTATTTTTTATAATGCTAAAGTGGTGATATCTCAGTCACGCATCGCCAAATTTAATTGGCCACATGTAGTTGTAGACCGCTATGCAATGCACTAAGAAGAGCAAGCCATATAGAAACAAAAACATAATTACATATGGCAATGCAATGATTGACTATGTCATGCCCTAAACTCAGAGAATCGAACTTACAAAATTTTCGGTCGTCGAATCTGTTGCCGACAACCTCTGTAGTACCTTATTCTTGGCTCTCAGCTCCCATGCGATAGGTTTCAATTCTAGGATCATACAATTAGGATTTTCATAGTTAATTTTTTTTTATTATTATTTTTTTTTTTGTAAAGAAGCATAACCACAAGTGTACCCAAGTCACAAAACATCATCACCACATATCCACTAATATAATATTTGAGTACAATGTTGAAAGGGAAATATATGATATAATAAATTTTCAAAAGATCAGGCACATGCTCCTGCTTCACTGTTGTTGCGGTTTAGCATAACTTGTACATAAACAACATGCATAAGCTTACTACGAAGCTTAGAGAGTACGTGCATGTGTGTGCAATACATGTGTCAAGCATAAAAAAATCAGAGTAAGCGGAAATGATGGAGGGCTAAACTGGCAAGTCTATAAATGCTATTAGCCATACCTAAGCTATGCGATGAGAAGGCTTACATGGCTAAATGTCATATATTAAATATGCAATGCAATGTGTCAATCCTCTACTAATCCACATGTTAAAATAATTCTCAATTGGATCATCACCGAAGTCTAGTACACTTCTGACACTGGTTGTCGCTCATCGCGCACAAGACTAAGTGAGTGCAAAATACATCACTATTTGCCTTGTACACAAAAATCACTTGGTCCGTCGATAGCGAATCCATTTCACGAGTTGATCAAACTGAACCTTGTATACAGCCCTCTGCACCCGGGCGGGTAAGGTCAAACTCCCTTCCAACTGACCCCAACACAGTGGGAGACGTGGCCTAACGGTATCCAGTCATCTTGCGCTCATGAATCTACTCTGTCTAGACGTTGGAGCATCATACTGGTACCACAAGGTTTAAGGACTTTAACTTAGGAATGCCTGTGACGTCCTGTAACCTCGGTAATTTTCGGTGTCCATTATTTGCCAATCACAACAAGGCTATGGGATCACTACCTTGGTGACTCTAGGGAGTAGATGTACGTGTCACACATATTGCAGAATGCATGAATCACATTATCTAAGGCATGCATCAAACCTACGCATATCGTGCGAATCATGCGGGGCAACCCTGTCTCATCTAGAGTCCTTTAAGTGTCTCAAGCCAAATGGCATATACCATGAACAATTGTCGTACACAACAGGCATACAAATGATGCATATGAGTATATAATTGGGTATGATATCCATTACACTAAGTATGTTATCAATGTGTTCTACCAGGCTAAATACATGAACATTTTATCAGACATTCATGAGATTATCGACCTTAGTTGACACATAAAGAGTTGGAATCGAACGGTAGACCTCACTAGAAATGTAAAGGTCCATGTGGCATGGCCCACTTGAGACTATAATCGGCTCTTTATGTAGCCTATAAGGCGTGGGTAAAATAATATACCAAGGCGGGGTCCACTAAGAGTGACCCGGATGGACACCCACATGTACAACACGTGTGTCATTAGGCTACCAATCCATTTGGGCACATGACCCACTAATGATGTCCCAAAATAATTAGATTATCAATAACATTACTAGAATTACTTTAGTGGGATGATCTACACCGTCTGATCATTGCTAACGTAAATCAACAATTAGATATCATTGGTTAGTCACTAGGATGTCATCCCCATCTGAGTCTTGGGATTTCATCAATTCGGGCAAAGTATATGCTTAAATGGAGTTAATATAACTATAGTTTCAACACACACACCAACTAATTTAAGGATTTGAATTCAATATGTTAAACATAACCAAAGACTCAAGGGATCCCGAATCCAGGGATTCTCAAGTTCAAGGGATCCCAAAAACAAGAAATCCCAAGTCCAGGAGGATTTTACCCCTGCATTTCCTTGTGGTGCGACCCACTTAAGATCTGGATCAGCCTAAGTTTTGGGCTCAAGCCCAAACATGATTTGGCAAGATGGATGAATGGAGTGGATAGGATACATACATAATGTAGGGTCCCACGAGTGTGTGTGTGTGTGTGTGTGTGTGTGTGTGTATATATATCGCATCATCAAAGTGGGCCCTACTTAGATAATCTACTCCGTTCATGGTATAGAACAGCTCGAGAAGGGGTTAATAGGCTTTGACCAGGATTAGTTTAGATAAACAGGGACCCATGGTGGGCCTCGAAAGGTTTTAACATATAAGAATTATTTGATGATTCACTCTGTTCACCGTCTTGGCCAAGTCAAATGAGGTATAATAGACTGACTACAACTGGTTTAGATGATCAGGGACTCCATAGCAGGCCCTAGAAGGTCTTAACAGATGGGCATTATTTCCCTTAGTACGGCCCACTCTAGATTCAGATCTACCTCATATTTTGGCCCATGGCCTAAAATAATATAGAGGAGATGGTGGACGGTGTTGATTAAACATATACGTCATGGTGGGGTCCACGAGTGGGAGCAGCCCAAGGAGGCTTCCGCCCCTCACGTGGCTGGGTAGTAACGCCCAGCGTCACTTATTTATTTATTTATTTATTTATTTATTTACTTATGTGTTTAATGCTGAGTGGGGTCCACAAGTGGATGATCCACTCCATCCATCTTGTCGTTCAACTCTCCTCAGACCAAAGGAGTCCAGGATTGAGCAGGTTTTCATCACACACCCACATAACAGTGGGCCTTAGAAAGTTTCAACAATGGGATTTGTTTCCTTCAGTTCGATCCACTCGGGACTAAGATCTGTCTCATTTTATGGTCTATAACCTAAAATGATCTATAAAAAAATGTGAACAGCGTGGATCTAATATATACACATCAAGGTAAGGTCTAGGGCTGGGACGCCCCCACCCCTATGGCTGACGTGAGGGGGTGCTCCCAGCCCCACCGTCACCTCTGGTTTGGTCCACCTGATTGGTGGATCATCTAGTTTTTTGGGCTCAATGCCTGAAATGAGAAAGGAAATCGAATGGACGGCTGAATGAAACATATACATCATGATGGGTCCTACGAGTGGACCTCACCACTCCGTCCATTAGATTGGCCGGGTCATTGTGAGCCAAGGTCCAAGGAGCTTTAAATCATATCAATTTTAGCATATTTCCACCATTCAGATGTAATTACATAAACCAATAGATTTAAATAGCAAATAAATATCCTGGTGGGCCACACAAGGTGGTCCACATTATGATAGCGTGCAGGGCACGCTTTCCAATAGTGTGGCCCACTTGTGGGCCCCACAACACCGTGAATTTAAAAGGAAAAGGAGCAAAGAAAGGAAAAAAATGAGAAGCAAGGGAAGGGATCTGGCCATCGGGGTGCCCCCCACCACTATGGGGTCCACCATACAAGTTATACATGATCAAGGTGGGTACCTTGATCATGTTCAGACCTGATCTTAATTAGCTATTTCAGCACCTGATGTCACAAGGTATTCAGTTCAGTTCGATTCGAGCCAAATGTGACTCGGGTTCGCATGCCCGGCACATACTAATCATAATTGTGAATACTCGCACACGCACAATCATAATAGTAAGCTATTCACTAAAAATGCAGCCACGTGTCTGAATTGAAGTCTAACACAATATTCTAGCTTAGGATTGTTTATTCCATTGATTTTGCAATGATAACCTATCCAGGATAGGGATGGGTCTCTCAATCTATATCAACCAATGTGTTGCCAGACAACCAGCTCGCCTACAGTGCTGCAACCTAACAAGCCACCCTCGGGTTGCCAGAGTTGTCTAAGGAACCAATAGTCAAGGGGAAAAAAAATACAGCAATTTCCTTATTAAAAGAGAGGAAAAGAATGAAAATCCCACTGTGATGCCAGAGTTGCCCAAGGAACCAATAGTAAAGGGAAAAAACATACAACAATTTCCTTCTTACAAGAGCATAAAAGAATGAAAATCTCCATTTGTGATAACATGAATAGAGAAATATCCAGATCAAACCCTTATTTACTCTTGACTTTGGCAAAAAACAAGGCTTGGAGCAAATTTGTCCGACGCATTGTTATTTTTCCTCGGGTTCAAGTCTGGTGGGAATAATATTTTACGGTTAGCAACTCAATTGATTTTCAAACCAAGCTAGTAACAGCACATGTCGGGCCCACCTTTCAATAATTTAAGTCATTGACCTCTTATATATACCAACATGGGACAGGCCATGCATTTAACAGCACATGTCGGGCCCACTTTTCAAAGCTATCAGATGATCCTACCATTTGATCAAATGTGAAATACAACCAGTGGCCTGCATTTAACAGATGCCAGTTTGGATGGTTAGGATCATCCGAGGATAGGGCATTTTGGTGCAGCAACCATCCTACAAATGCACACCATATCAATATGAACGGTTTCAAATGCCCGAGGAATTGCTCAATTTTGAAAAAGAAAAAAAAATAAAAAATTAACCACACATGGTTATAAATGTTAGTGAAGCAAGAGGTCTGTTCTCTAAAATTGGTAGATGAGACGCTCTTGCACCTCTAAGAATCCAAAATCTCAAGCAACATTTATTCAGGCAATCTGAGCAGCGTTTAACTTTTGGCCTATAAAATCAAAGGCGATCCGAACTGTTCGTATTCTGGGGCTCATCAAGGATGACATTGCTGCAAATCTATCCCTATTAGATGTGATGCGAAATCTCACATCCACATCAACAAATGGAGTTGTAGGAAAATTGCACGTTCCATCTTCAGTCCACCCACCTCAGGTTCTCATTGCAAGAACAAAAAATGAAGAAAAATACAAACATAATGGCTTCCCTGCCCCCTTAAGCAGCATCATGCAGAACCCTCGCAGAATCACTCACAGACGTTTCCCTGCAGTACCCAGTCAGAGTGGCCTAGTACTGGTGATTAGAACCATTTGTGGTTACCTATCATTGAAGACTTCAGCACCAGCTCTGCGATTGAAAGTCACTTTGGCCAGAACCCATAAGAATAAAAAAAAAAAAAAAAGACATCGAACTTCTGTTACTTATTGCTGGATCTCTTCCAGCAAAGAGAAGCATTTGTTGAAGCTAGCACCAAGATGGGGCTGTGGACCCTGCATGGAATTTGTACCTCCTCTTTCTGAGAAATCCAATCCAATTGGACCCAAAAGTTCTTTTAGAAAGCACTAATTGGGTATAACTAAATTGTTCTGTCGCATGGAAATTTGGAATGAACTTTTGATTGAGAGCTAGAGATTTCCAAACACCAATATAGCAGTTTGTAAAAAGCACCACACATCATACGCATGTTATATGTATGAACCCATTTTTATGTTGCAGCTGTTTATGACTGAAAGAAGGCATGCATCTTATCATAATAAAACTACCCAATTAATGACACCATCCACCTGTAGTTTTTTTTTTTTCAAGAGATAATGCAATTACCACCCAGCTATAATTTAAATAGAAGGAATCCAAACTTGCCCAGGAGACCCATTATTGCTACTGCGTACGCATCCTGCTATTCTCAGCAGCCCTCACTTGAAAGAAATAGGGGTGTGCCTGCACACGTGGAGTGGTATAGAATTAGTGCTGCACCGGATCAAAATCTCCTCAAGACTGATACAATATGAATTGATTCTTTAAAAAAAAAAAAAAAAAAAAAAAAAAAAAAAACTTTGGAAATTGTATCCGACTGCACTTATTTCACCATATCCAAAGTTCAACATATCACTCATCTCGGCTTGCAACCTTGAATTTGTAAAATAAAAAATTTGCCTTGTTTTGTCAAAACTGTTCCACCAAACAAAACTAGGAGGCAATTTGGAGTCCCAAAGCAGAGTCTGTACAAGTGGTGAACATGGTTTGTCAGTGATATGTACTGTTGATCTGATGGGCCCACTATTAATGGGGGATGCACCAAAAATCTTCAAGATTGGAAGATCCTAAACCTTTGATGGAGTACGAAAGCAGTATCGCAACAGTCCAGTAAAAAGGCCAAAAATTGGCTGGCTACAAACATATTTGGGAGGTATCCCCAACACAGTGAGGCCCTTGGATACAAGGACAGTTACCCATAAAGGGATATGTTTTTCACTAAACATCTAAATGCAACCTTAGGATTTTCTGCCTTATAAAAAGCAAGTTAGGCCAAAACACACTTGGGAAATGAGAAGTAATGCAGGGACATTTTCACACTGGGCTCGAGTGAGGTCGCTTGTGGGTTGCAGGGGCACACTCGGGGTGGGTGCGGCCCACGGAGGAGGTCTCGTGTTCGAGACTCCTCACCAGGGGTGATTAATGCGCATTTCACACCGGGCTCAAGTGGGGTAGCCTGTGGGATGCGGGGACACACTCGGGGTGGGCGGCCCATGTGATTTGGGGCCCACGAAGGGGGTTCGGCCGAGGTCCTAAAATCCATGAGATGTGGGGTCTGGGCTATGAGATAAAGGGATTAATTCACCATACTCTAACAGTTCGAGCTTTTAGAGCAACTGGTTAATTGTCCTGCATCAAGAAGTTAAAGAGTGGACGTGTTTGGTGCTCCTAAAAGACATGGGCATTCAGGCAAAAACCAAATGACTTCAAGCACATCTTTCTGTTGATCACAACATCACTAGAAGTCTAGATGAGAAAACTACAGAAGAGAAAAGGGCAATCGAATCAGAACTGATCACTAAGACCAGAGCCACTTCTAGACAAAGATTACCATTGCTTCTCGTGCTGTCAGCCTCTCTTGATGATCATAACGAAGAAGCTTATCAAGAAAATCAATGGCCTGCATGTTGCATCAAGTCAAATAATCAATGGTAGTGATAGAAACAGAAACTAAATATGTAGATACAGCTAACATCAAAGCATCTTTCCAGAACTAAAAAAACAAACAAATAACCTCTGGAGAAACTAGATGCTGATTATCCGCATTGATAAATTTGGACCATGGTTTCCTGCTGTGCCTGCAGGCAGATCATTCAAGCATGTCAACAAGAGGCGTATGATGGAGCAGTGCTTTCTTCTTCTATTGAGTTTCATGAAAGTTGTTTCATCATTCAGGATTTGAGCTGCACTTCTCTGGAAACTGCTAATCTTACATGTACCGTCAATCGCACATGTGCACAAGACAAATGCTACTTGCACTCTTCAGCAACAGCCAAACAAGGAAACCGTTCATGGCACATCCGCAAGAGCCAAAGCTGTTCATCAGGCGGGCCCCAGGATGAATGTGCCCTGGTCTAAGAGTCAGGACAGCTCACTCATCAGGTAGGCACATGCACATTGAACGTGACCATTACCAATCCTATTTTATTGTCCAATTTCTTGTACAACAGTGACCCACCTGAGTGGACCAACCTGATTACTGTGTTAGGAGACATTCACCATGGAACCTTCGAATGGCCTGTAACGCACAGACCTGCACACGTGCCACATTAGCATGTATGGGATGTTTGTCTTTGGCACTTGCAGATGCATGTCGGCGACGAGTAGCATCTTGGTGAGCAATACACGCTCTCTTTCTAGTTATTTTATAGTGTAGCAGTTTCAACTTTCAGGAAGCGAGATCAGTTATGGAAAATGTTGATCCTACATGGCCTGACAGAACACTTTCTTAACCTGCAGATGACCTATTTGTACTCAGGACAACAATCACAATTTAAGCCAAACACACCTCCCAACAAGAGCATCAAGCTGAGGATCAAGCTCTAAGCGGTATTTATTCAAGTAGGCATTTAATTCATCAGTCCCGAGTACCTGGAAAAAAAAAAAACATATATCAATCAGGAACTAAAGTAATGACTAATGAGATCCCAAGATGGTTTTGATTTTTAATTTGCATGAACTTAGTCTGTAGGTATGGGGTATCCTCAGAACAGTATCAGGGAACTTGGGCTCTAGCAGTTAAGATGACCATCATCCAGATCATATAGCTAAAGCCCAAAAAAAGAAGAACGATGGAGGAACCAAGCAGACACCACTTTGACGAGAAGAAAGTGTTTCTTCTTGGTTATCGGTGTCTTATTCCATGTTATGTATATTTCAGATGACTCTTTATGGTCTCCAAAAAGGTACCTGGTTTCAAAAATTCAGTAAGCCAACGTTTTCTACTGACTTTCAGTAGAGTGAAACAAACTCTTCTATCGTCTGACTCATACAAAGAGTGCGACAATCATTCTATTGGTTTTGTGGACAAGATTATATCAGTGTAGAATATGATTCAGGTATCTGTGCTCTACTGCTCTTAAGCAGAAAATACAGAGTCATTTCTACATGCATAACACAGAACCAGACAGCACATTGCATGTCTAGCCTAGGAGGTTCAAGAGTGGGCACACATGCACAGGATGAAGATTAATTCCTAAAATAGGCACCCAATTCAACTGTGAGACTCACAAAATCCAATCAGATGGCTCTATATACCAATTGTGATGCAGGATGGAATGATCTAACCTAATATGATGCCATGAAATTAAAAGACATTAATTAGAGCAATGGAACGGCAAAATAAAGCTAATTTACCATAAATTCAAAATTTCATATTCAGGACATGTCCAAATTCAAGCCTATGACAATCCTACAATTCAAATCTCATAAATTACCGATTAACCAGAACATATGGGAGATAGAACCCCCATCCTAGCATAGGGTTAAATCTGATTTCAATAGAAATCATGTTGTCTTGTAAGAGTTTTGACGTGTTAGGCATGTTTAAAGGATAGGGAATGTGGGAAATAAGTTTGGGGTAGTTAGGCTCAGAGGAATTAAAGTTTGGAACATTGGAGTTGAGGTTCGAGGAGGTTTCGGGTTAGGATTTCATATTTTGGATTTGAGGGATTTAGGATTTAGGGTTTCTTAGGACCATTGAATCGAGTGAGATCCTCAAGATACACGAACATGCATGTGGGGTCTTCAACGTGGCTAGAAATGTGAATTGGGCCAAGTGGATCCCATGTAATAGTCGTCTAGCCACAAGGAGACTGGCTCAACCCACCTCTGGTATGATGCTCGGATGTCCTCATCAATTCTTCTCAGCTAAGGAAATTTCGCCTCTAGCGAAATAAAGCTACAGTGACACTCGAGGAGATCAGAGTCTCGTCGCAAAAGCTCGGCCTTTGTGATCCACATATTGTCTGACTTTGGCCTACCTTCCAACTTGACAAGGTACTCCTGTTAACCTCCATGTTGTGTGGAAACCACTCGCTCATCCCAGATATCCTCTATCTTTTCCCTCTCGGTAGGTATGTATGGCAAAAGAGGTTGATATTAGGAAGAATAGTAAGGTATAGGCCAAGGGTCATAGGACAGGTCAGGACAGATATCATCAGGATCAAGGTGATGGTTTGAATAAAGGCTAGTAGGTGTAGATGTTGGACCCTTAAAAGACATAAGATCTTCCACACTGAATATAGATTTAATACCCATGTTAGGTGGAAGATCTACAACATACACATCGTGTTCCAAATTATATAGTATCTTATAAGGTTTTACACTACGGGCTTGTAGTTTCTTAACAGTCTCGTGGAAACCATTCGAGCCTTATATGAACCGTCACATAGCCACCTGCTAGAAACTTTCTGAACCTGTGATGAGAGTCAGCAAATATCTTGTACGTTTCATTGCTCATGCTAATCTGTTTTCTAATTTCAACATGTGAGTCATGGATGTGATGTGTATATGCTGTTGCGGACTCTGACGAACTATGTCAGACTAACACGAGAATAAGATCCATGGGCTTCCTGCTCATTGACTTGTCTTTCCATATCTGCTTCCTCCACGAGACTCATTTGATCATGAGGAAGGTTTGGTAGAGTCAACTCAGGGACAAGATCTAGAGCATGTTGAATGTTTTGCACGGTTGTAAGCTCATCCGGTTTGTCCTCTATGATAACATCACTAGACTCCCCCAATATTGGACTCACCTCAAGACCTCAAGTGATAACTCTACACTACCTATGGGTGTAACCTCATGTGGCACCACCACACTAACCGTAGGTGTGTCCTCACTTGCCACATGGACATACACTGTCAAATCAGATTTAGTCTCCCTTTCAGACTCTTTGGCATTTATTATAGGGGGAACTCAAGCTGAAATTTTCTCACATCTTCAAGATCACGTTTCTTGATGTCCTCCTTTTCCAGGGTGTTTTTAGGTAGGAAAGGATTCAACTTTATCTTTTTACCCTCATGTATAAATGAACATGTATTCGAGCGACCGAATAGTGTCACATCTCACATGGTGATCATATAACCAGGGTCTGCCCAAATAATGTGGCCTATATCCATAATAGGGAAAACATCACACCACAACGTGTTTGTATAGGAACCAAAATGGATGGGAATGGGACAACGCTGAGAAACCAGAATTGAAGATGCATCAACTCATAAAACTTGATAGGGCTGGTGAGGAACGACTATCAAACCTAAGCGATCCACGGTGCTAGCAGAGACCATATTGGTGCAACTACCACTATCAATGATCATCTTGCAGTTTTTGTCACCACACTTCACATAAGCGTGAAAATTTGAATTCCTGCGCCAATCATCACTTCTTATAGTCAGGCCTAAGGCGTGTATAACGATTGCAAGTAACACGGTCTCAACTTCGTCTTCTTCATCACTAGCACCAATTTCGGGTTGATATTCTTCTTCTTTACAATCACCCTAAACAGCCACATCTTTATCCAACTCGCCAATGACGAGGGCCTTATTTCACTCTTTTGTAGGGCATTGATCAAGTTTAACCTATATAAAGGCTTGTAAAGCCATACAAGTGGACCCATGACCATACAATTGATTTTTAATGAAAATTTGATGTTTCTCTTCAAACATGGGCATGCTTTGCATGGGCTCTAGTTTCATACTAGAAGACTGTTGGAACTATTCCACAGTCCATTAATTGGGCCTAATTATCAAGCTTGGGGCAATTAGATGGAGGATTTGAGTCTTCAAGATGGTATGCAGTTAATTCCTTTTAACTAAATTCAAATTCTTCAATTTTCTACGTGTGGTAGCTTCACTCTTTCCTTGGCCTGGGGAGGGGCTATATATCATGTTGGCAGAGCAAGTGTGTATCTAAGTGACCAGGTTCATCTCCCAGACAACAGAAGAGTTGACAGTAACTTCACTTGATTCACGTGTAAAGTGCAGATATGCCCAAACTGTTTCCAAACCCACTTGCTATAGATAACCTATTAGTAGGCTATCTCACTGCCACTTGGCAGTCTACTGCTGACTTTGCATGCACATTTGGTGCTGGCTATATATGGCTGCTCCTCAGAAGCCTCATATGCAGGGTCACCTGAGTATTTAATACCTGTACAATACCTTAGATAGCAGTTTCCTCATGTATCATCGGAAGTGTCTTATAGCTGCTCCTCAGAGCCTTGGGCTGACTCTGATTTGGTTGGAGTAGTAACACCCAGGGGGTGATCTGAAGCTACTGTATGTTTACTGGTTCTTTATATTAGTTGCAAAGTGTGAGAGGAAGCAAGATTGGATGCTAGAGCAGCAAAGTCTGTTTCAAGATAGTAGCAAGGGTGAAAACATAGGGAGCAAGAGTGGGACTGGAGCCCTGATAGAAGATTCCTGCAACTAATCTCTTCATTAGTATTGATGCATGCCTTTATCGTATCTTTGAAGAGCAACAAGAAGTAACCATGTCAAGTCTAGCACAGATTATGAGAATATCATTCCATGTCCACTGTCTGCAGCAACGTTATTTAATTGTGGGTGGGTTCTCAGTGTCATGCTCATTTTTTCCCCTCAATTCCACTGTTTGGAGACACAGATTGGCACTAATCCAGCTTTTTATGAGTGAAGCAAACACATGGATTTATTATTCATCCTGTTTGTGAAAAGCTTGTTCTAGAAGTTATAATACTTTCAAATACTTCCTTTGATCTCCTACTAAATGGTGAAAATTCAAGTGCAATAGTTAATATCACCAGCATGCAACTCTCAGAACCTAAACAGTCAACCAAAGAAATGTATGCAAGAAAACAGTGAGCACTGCATATTGAGATTTGGCTCCAAATCTCAATATGCAAGAAAACAGAAAGCATTGTACATGTAAGAAATATATTGGAAAAAAGTGCTAATCCAGTAACGGCTGATGTCATTATGAAAGATCAAAGGAACACATCAACAAAAGCAGACTGCCTGCAAGACCATATGAATATACCAAAACTGATACTCACCTTGGCAATTTTAACGAGCTGATCATGGTTGTCATGGCCGTAAAAGAAAGGCTCCTTGCGAAAAATCTGCAAAAGAATAATAAAGCACACATGCCACAATCTTAAGCAATGCGAAGGTGGTAAATTAGCACAAAGGAAAGAAAGAACTGGTAACTCAAGAGACTGGAATCCATTATATGTAGACTTTCTAATAGGGAAGACACTCACCATTCCTGCAAACATGCAACCAAGGCTCCAAAGGTCCAACGAGTAGTCATAATCTTGTAAATCAACAAGGAGTTCAGGGCCTTTGAAGTATCTGGGTAACAAGCAATGAAATCGTTAAACTCCTGCAATCAAGTACATTTTCTACATTAACCAACAGAAACCTTTGCTTATAAGCAACAAATTAGAGAACCTGATCATTGTTGGTGTTTTGTACCTAGAAAAGACAATGATAGCTACGATCATGGACCTTAATGACCATTTGAGCTTGGTAAATACCCTGAATGCCATAATTAATGTATGGGAAACTTTAACTATGGTTTTATGGGTTACAGATAGGGGTTCCCAGTTGTCCTAGGGGAAGTTGAGTTTAGACATAACAACCACCGGCCAAGGGAGAGTTGTTTTTTCATGGATCTAGTACCTTAAATTCCATTACTATAGGAATTGGGCAATCCGTGAACTGGCATACAGTCATCCTGCATGTTAGAACCAGTGAAGAGTTGGGATGCAAAGCGTACACTATTGGGCTCCTGGTGCCTTAGCACTACCCCACATAGTAATTTGAGTGTTCAAGACATGCAGGTTTTTATTTAGGCTGACTAGACACTTGCATTGAAGATTTGGAGGATCACATCAAGTCTCTAATCCGGAGGACCCATCATGTCCAAATCAGATTGACTTGACCATGTATTAGCTTTAACTAGTCCTTAGACTTGAGGTCATGCTAAGACTTCAAAGTTTTGTGCTTTGGCTTACCCTGCAGTGTTGTATTAGTGGCTGACAACAGTTGTGGTTGAGGACATTCATTAGGATGCAATAGAAGCTCACATGCTCCAACAAGGGATCCACTGCTTCACCCGGGAACTTCTTAGTGGCTTACATCTCAGTGATCAAACTTTCCATCAATTCGTTTTCTAGCTGAGCTCACTGCTTAAAAGGATTTGGATATTTAATCAAAGGTTTTGAATTGTTGTCTTTTGTTTTAATCATTAAAAGTGGTTTATTGTACTTGATTGATATCAAATGGTTGAATATTGTGGTCCATCTCTTAGGCCGGCATGGGATTACAATTAAGAGGGGAATGTCACTTGGTACCAAAGGGATTGGGTCAATTTCATCATTTAACTCCATTCCATGAAGGGCCAGCCTTAGGCCTGGCTTGGCCCATTGCCACTCCTAGGTATAAAACCATTTTTAAATTTTGTTGTGGTATCTAATCGTTGGAGTGGATTTTATATAATCATCTAGTGTTTTAAATAGCGGTAGCGTGATGCGTAGTGCTCAGGCCCTCTATAGTGTGTAGCGTAAATACATAGCGTGTAGCGTAAGCTACACCATACTTCTATTTTTTAATTTAAAAATAGGACAAATATAATAAATAGTGAAAAAAAATGGAAAAAAAAATATAAAAATGCCTAAAAGATGATTCATTTTATCAATTATAAGCATGTTCAAAAAAGTTATTAGTTATCATTTATCAAAAGCCAATCCACATATATAAGCCAAATCAAATAATTATCACATCAACAACTTTCTAAGCAAACCACTTTAATTAATAATGTCTAAATGAAACCACAAGTCACAATTATGAAAAGAAATAAAAATCTCATAGGTTAAAAGTATCAAGTACAATACAAGTGTTACATTCCTCAACATTAGAAACAATAAAACATGAAAAAATTAATAATAATAAATAAAATAGTAAAAATATACATTGTAACTTACGCTACGGACGCTATGCACTACGTAGCTGTAGCGTACGCTACGATCCCTGTAGCGTACGCTACAGTGGATTTATGCTATTTGGATGCTACGTAGCGCTACGACCACGCTACGCTACGGGCGCTATTTGAAACACTGTAATCATCACAATGGGCCCTATAAAAATCAAGGGGGGGATGTCTTTTTACCAACTGTTGCCTTTAGTGTGGCCCACATGAATCACAGGTAGGCCTAAATTTTTTGCCTTATGCCTAAAGTGAGATTCATGGTGTGTCGTAAAGGCCGTTACGTAAAGGTAACGGTGGCAGCCATTATACGTTACAAGATCATAAGGGTTGTAACGGCCATTACAGAAAAAAAATGACCCATAAAGGCCATTACAACCCCCATAACAGTCGTAACGGTCTATTAGGGAGCCCATACAGGTTCTTCATAATTATTTTTTTTTTTCAAAAAAGAAAAAAAAAAAAAGACACTATTATCCTGGGAGCCGTAACAATCGTTACAACCCGTATCGTAAAGGTAACAGTGGTGGTCGCTATGGCCACCGTACTGTTATGGAATACCTTGGTGAGATTACACATCTAATGGTCAGAGTGGATTTCACATACCACATCATAGTAGATCCCAAAAGAAAAAATTTGAATGGAAGGTATCCTTGATTTGAGCCAATATATTTAATGTAAAAAGAAAATCTGATTGATCCCTTGATTTTTTATGGGGCCCATCTTGATATGTATGTGAGATCCACTCCTACCATCATATGCGTAATCCCACATTAGGTATAGGACAAAACAATCGAGCTAATTTGCGATTCAGGTGGGCCACTCCAAAGGAAACAATTGGTAGAGAGACGTCCACCCTTGAATTTTACAAGGCCCACCATGATGATTATATGAAATCCACGCCAACTATTAGCTGCCATGATAAATTTTAGGCATAATACCCAAAAAAAAGGCCCATCTATGATTTAGGTGGGTCACCAAGGGAAATAATTTGTAGGGAGAGCATTGTTTGTACACTATTTCCAATCATGTGGTCCACCAGAATCATGGATTGGGCTGATTTTTTTAGCCCTGGGCCTAACATGGGATGACACACTTGGTGGTGGGAGAGGATTTCATATAAACATCGTAGCGGGGACCACCTGAGCCGCCATATCCCTATTCACTATTTAAAGATATACATAATTTGTACGTGTACGACGCATACGATGCATGTATAACCCTTATATGCATACACTTAGAAATTGTATACATGTCATATATTAACTCAAATTAAACCAATTAAATTGTGGATCCACTATTGCTAAGTCACAGTCCCAAAATCAGATTGTTTGAACGATCCTGACATCTAATTTCTGGACACTTGTTTATTGAAAATAGGACCATTAATGCAGGGGCATTTTCACACTGGGCTCGAGTAGGGTCGCTTGTGGGATGCAGGGGCACACTCGGGGTGGGTGCGGCCCACGGAGGAGGTCTCGTGTTCAAGACTCCTCACCAGGGTGATTAATGCGTATTTCACACCGGGCTCCAGTGGGGTAGCCCGTGGGATGCGGGGACACACTCGGGGTGGGCGGCCCATGTGATTTGGGGCCCACGAAGGGGTTCGGCCGAGGTCTTAAAAACACATGAGATGTGGGGCCTGGGCTATGAGATAAAGGGATTAATTCGCCATACTTTAACAGTTCGAGCTTTTAGAGCAAGTGGTTAATTGTCCTACATCAACCATTGGATATTTTTTATTCTTAATTGTCCAAGAAATGTCCACCAATCTCATCCTCAGATGAGCAAATAAACCTAACTTCTGGGGTTATGATACATAATATGGACAATTTAATTCCAATTGCTTGTATGCCACGTGTGTAATTTTTAAAAATAATTAATTGATTGTGTTTTCATACATGTCTTATATGATTTATAAATTATATTAGTTGATTTTGAATATAGTTGCATCACTTTATTAGACAACGCATAGTTTAGGACCCTATACAAAGGAAACTTGTCATGAGCACTTATTTTTTTTGTAATCTTTTGATTTCTCAGTGTAATGATGTCTTTTTTAACGTCCCCCAAAGTTTCATTGAAAAATTCGACCACTTTCCTAATGTTTCCCAAAAACAGTGAAACATTATGCGATACATCTGATATTTCCCATGAAATAACCATTATGTTTCCATGTCCCAAGGATGTGACACATCCATCAATATTGATACTGATAACATTGGGTGTATTGGCCCCATAACAGCCAATCTGGACCATTTTTTTAGGGGGGGCATTTCGTTGCCGTATTACATATTGTATCAGGCAATACAAATATGATACCAATGTTCAAAACCATTTTATCAGTTCTCATCATCTTGTTGTTTAGTCCCACATCAGATGGATGGAGAACACAATCTAAGGCTTCTATCTATATAAAGGGGCATACATTCTTTAGTTTGGCATCTAAGTCAAAAAAGATGTTACACCATGTGCACTTAGGAGCTGTAATATGGTAAGAGTGCCCTAGCCCTATTTAAAGTGTTAGCCATTTTCATCTTGCATTGACCTTTCAAAAACACCTCAGTTGACAAGTAGTATACAATATTGTGGTAGCTTTGGGCTCAAGTATCCAACTTCACAATAAACGGAAGCTATTCAAATGACTTTGAATGGTCAAAGGCATGCTTACTCATGGTTTCACAAACCAAAAACAATGTCAAAATAAAAATAAAAATCATGTAACAAACAAGGAAGTTAAATAAAGTCGTGTCTACAAAAAAGGACACAAGTATGAAGGCAACGGTGAAGGTATTAGGTACAACCAAATGTGAGTTGCTTACATTACCTTGAAGCTACGCGAACATTGTACTCCTTACCGGGGTGGTAGAACTCAGCAAGTCCCCAATCAATTAAGCGAAGTTTCCGCAGCTCGTGATCTATCATAACATTGTGAGGCTTGACATCTCGATGCATTATTCCTTGTGAATGGCAATAATCCAATGCCTGCAATTGTAACAAGATTAGACCAGTTAAATTGAAATAGTTTGAAAACAAAATTCTATAGATGTCTAAAATAAGGTTCCCTGCAGTGCAGACTATCATCAATTCACGAACCTACATTAAGCGAATGCCAGGATAGACTCTGCAAAATACCAAACAGTGACAGAAGTAAAAATAATTGCTAGTAGCACGGAACTGAGATGGAACTGGGTTACACAACACTTATCTAATATCATTGCCTTGACCATATTTTTGGACGGTGGTGAAGTTTGCAAATTTTGAATAAGGGATTCGAACTGCAAAGAATTGACCAGAGTTTAATTTGAGGTGCTGAATGTAGTCCCATGCATAGTCGGACACGGAATTGGTTACGAAAATGGGAAAGCATCTGTTTTGAAATGTTAGTAAAATCCTAGGAAGCAATAACATGAAGCAAAGCGGAAGCAACACCAAGATAGAAGATTTGTGCAACTACAGACCTATTAATACAAGGGCACCATTAATGATGCCAGAAGCAAGTAATGAACCACCTATAGACCACAGTACATCTCGGCTGAAGTTATTTCTCCCATGTAGGGTTTTATGAGGAGTTCCCCCCTTCTTGCTTTGTAAGTTGAGCATCCTATGCTTTGTTTTGGTTCTTCTTATCCAATATTTTGATGGATACTGTGTTTTATTTCTGTACTTAATTTCTTCAATGCCTATCAAAAGAAAGAGAAGAGGAACATCTCTCCTCTTTGCTCATTAATTGTATTCTGTAAATTTCTTATTCCCTTGTTTCTTGTTATTTATATCACATTCACTGCACTTCAGAAAAAAGAAGAAGAGTAAGAAGAAGAAGAAGAAGAAGAAGCATGCTAGTTCTGCAAAGCCTTCAGATTCATAATCCTCCAAATGAAAACATAAAATAAAATAAAAGATGGTCCAGGACAAGTCAAGGAAAAAAGGGACCTTGAGAAGTTCATAAATGTAGTAGCGTATATCATAATCCGTCAGAGTTGGGTACAGAATTTTGAAGTCTGTAGTGTTCACATATTCAAAGATAAGGCTAGGAGTTTTTGAGTGCTGATCTCTAACAATATCAAGCAGCTTCACAATATTTGGGCCTCCACAAAGGTTCTGAAGAATTTTTATCTCCCTCTTTATCTGCACACAGCCAATATAGATATTATACTTTACACCATGAGCTTCTGAACAAAATTAATAAGCAAAAGATTTACATGGATAAGTTCTCAAAGGTTCCACAGGAAGAGGCAAAACAAGCAGCGTTTCACATGCACACCAAGTTATGAATGCTTAAAGTCACTATGCTGCATGCGACCAACCAATCTACCGGTTGACTCCCCATTTCCCCAGTTGCATGCAAATAGCTCATCTGTTAATTCATAGCCCATTTTCAAGGCAGATGTCATCTTCCACTACATTTTGTGGGCATCTCTTTGGGAAGGCTGCAGAACACTTCCTGATTAATGAAAGAGATCAGAATCTTCTTCATTGCTCTATTTGACTACTTTATGGTGTATATGTTTCCTAGGGGCTTGCACCATTTTCCTCAATGTGTAACAGAATGAATTAATATGACGAAGGAAAAAATGCAGCTCATAAAAATTATAATTTAAAAAAAAAAAAAAAGGAAACCTGAAAAATGCCCAAAATGTGACTCAGTGGATCCCTTGGTAGTATGAACCAGTGTTCAAAATATCGGTATCACGTTACGTATCACACCCTTGGGATACGGATACGTATTGGTTATCACATGGGATATATCAGTTGTATCACGTAATGTATCATTGTTGTTGGAAACATAGGCATTGGGAAACAAATTTTTCAATGAAACTTCAGTGATTATTAAAAAAGACATCAATACACGCTTATAAATCAAAACATTACAAAAATTAGTGCACATAATAGGTTTTCTTTGTATGGGGTCCTAATCTATGCGTTGTCTAACTGAATTAATGCAAGTATATTCAAAGTCTATTCATATAATTTATAAATGTAAGACGTGTGGAAATACAAGCAATACATTCAAAAAAAAACGAAGAATCACTAGATTAGGTTGCATATATGTTTGATTTTATGTTCGGACACAGATTGCAACTGATTTGCAAGAAATTGCGAAATTTTGATTTTTTTTTTTCAATTTTCTGCAACTCAGCCCATCTCCTCCGAATCTTGAAATTGAAGCTCCCAATCCATAATTTTTCATGTTTATCATGCAAAACATGAAAAATCATGGATTTGTAACAAATCGACACTGATTTAACATGATTTACAAAAAAAAAAAAAAAGGGATTGAAAATAAAAAATGCTCACTGGATCAAACATGTGGGATATATCCCTTTACTTGTGTGTTTTATATCGCACAGGTGGGATACAAGATATATCGTGGGATATATCAGCCGATATGGTCGATACTTATAACATCGGTAGGAACCTTCACAACAGGTGCCACTCTTGCTCCTCCTCAAGGTGTTCCGTATCCATTACGATACACCCGTAAGGGTCAATACGTATAAGTAATGGCCATGACTGTTACACGATACGGGGGTGAAACAGGGCGGTTGGTTTTTTGGGACCATAGCAGCTGTTACAGTGGTCGTAAATGCCGTTACGGGGCATACGACCATTACCCCCGTAATAGTAAAAAAACCACAACTTTTTTTCTATTTAAATTCATTGTTCTCCTCATTTTTTTCACTTTTCTCATTCCAAAAACTCTCCTACATCATTTTACAACAGATTTCGACCACTCTTACAATAGTTTTTTAAGATTAAAACCTGTAGATTAAAGTAATTTGAGTGAATAGAAGCTCCAAAAGTATTTTTTTCAAAAAATTGAAAAAGTAGCACTCATGCCTTTTTAATGATTTCTAGTCATAATGCTTGATTGTGATGTGTAAACATTAGAGACATATAATCATGTTCACAAATTCACTAAACAACCTGATACAACTCTCACCAAAGAGTGGACCGTTACACTACCATAAACATGTTCAAAACAAAAAATGAATAATATTTGAAATATTTACATTATTCTGGATTTTCTAGATATTTTTTCAAAAATTTTCAAGGAAAAGAAAATTTTCAACCGTTACGGGGGTCGTTACATCCCCGTATCGGCCATTACAGCCGATTCCGGTATCAGTAATGGTGGGACCATTACGGCCACCGTAACGGATACGGAATACCTTGCTCTTCCTCTTAAGTGTCATTACAATGATTACATCATGATCAGTTTTATTTTCTCACCCTTTATATATATTATGTTACATAATCACTAAATCAGTTTATTTGTATACTCCCTTGAGTCTTGAATATAAATGCATAATTAAATATTCCACACTATTTGTATGGACGGTTCTTAGGCAGTTGCGCTTACTGAAATTCTTAGAACTGATGCAAAGCCTGGAACCAAAGGAAAACTAAAAAATCATCAAGCATCACTTCAAGACCTTACGGACATGGGTAACCTTAGGCACTAGGGCGCAGGTTAAGGCAACATGAAGACAAACCAAATATCAATAACTCTGTGAGTGTCACTAATAGGGGTGGCAATGGGCTGGGTTTGAGCCAAGCAAGGCTAGGCTTGGTCTGTTCCAACACTTTTAAGGATCGATGCCCAAGCATGACATGAGCATGGCACAACGAGTTCAAACCCAAACCCGAAAAAGTGCCCGGCTCCAACCCTGCATGCCACCTTATTGATATGGCTTGTATGGCTATGATGAGCTACTCCAAAGCTACGACACTCATTCATAGTCACCCAGCTATGGATATAGCTATCAGTTACCTTACTGATGGTAACCCTATGGATATGGACTGTGGTATGGCTATATGTATCTAGGATATGGATATGGGGATGGACGTGTCTAGCCATAGCCATGGCTGCAACCAGTGGCGGTGCCACAGGAACAACTTTAACAGTTGCAGTAACTGCTCAGTATCCATCAATTGGCATACTATTGCACATTGCTGAGAATGAGTAACATCGATATACTCAAGTATACATGGCCTGGTCACGTAACCCCATGAATTGGACACAATATTGTAGTTAAGTGGAGCAGAAATATCATGACTCCCCAATAGGTATAAGATAATGGCTTCAAGCCACCTCGTAACTTCATGTAGATCTGAGACCAGGTTCTTTTTATTTTTATTTTATTTTATTTTTATTTTATTATTATTATTATTATTATTGCTATTTTTCATTTGTATTGTTTGTGTTTTATTGCTTGTATTGTATGAGATGAAATATATGAGATTAGTTTCTTAACTACATTTATGGAGATAAAGCATGGTTGTCTCCTAATCATGAAAAAACTAATATGAATTTTTATTTGTTTTTGTAATGTTTCCAGTTCTAGACCAACCCCAGTTAGTTGAGATAAGGCTTAGATGATTATGTTGATGAATGTTTTGAGTTCTGTGTAATCATATGTCTCTTTTAACATCTCCTTGAGTTTCACTAAAAAAAAAATCTTCATTTTCCTAGTTTTCCCAATGCTTCCCTCAAAATGAGATACTTTACGCAATACCTATGGTACTTCCTGAAATATCCCACAATATTTTCCATTCTCAAAGGAGCGATACTAACACTTAAAACATTGATCATGGCCTATATTATTTTATTGACCAATTCTTCAGACATGTTGGGCCCACCACATATTCACACGTGAGACATTCATTTTTCATGCTTAAAGATGCATGTGGGCCGTTGAAATTAACATTCATAGTATTTGGATACACTAGCAGATTATGACTCACACCCATGCACCTAGCCACGATATACCTAGCATACTTGTAACTAAATCCAACAGCCAAAGACTCACTCAGCATGGATGAACATGGCCCGAAAATGAGATCAATTAGAAAAAATGGCATGTGATTAGTGGACATTTGTTTCTTGAATTTGGACATTTGACTATTTGCCATTTAACCTTCCATTAGATGTTCAAAAAGTGGCCACTTGAGCTCATACATTCAATGTGATTTTTTGGGTTATTATGGACCGTCCTTTTGTAGGGCCCACAAAATCGAGAGGATAGATCTCATTGACCATGTCACTATCTACCAAACCTGGAAAGTCCTCAAAAGATCAAAATTACATGCATTGTGAATAGTAAATGAATAAAAGGATATTTTCAACCACGAAAAAAGGATCCCTAAACCAGGAGAAAGAAAAAAGGTCTTTTTCAAAAGAAAGTATACATGTGCTTTTTCAGCGAAATATAAATGCATGCTAGCAAATTTAATATGAGTCATGTTCCCTGCAAGTCAGTATAGAATAAGCTTATTCTACAAGTGCTACACACGCATGGGCCCATTGGGGGCTGTGTGTAACAACCAACCTGTCGAGAAGGGTTGCCCCACCATGAAAGTTGGACACACCAAAAAAGGAGATGATCCAACCATCATGTCAGCCACCACGTGAATATGAAGGTTTTTGGATGGTTGTCCATTGCTTTCTATGGTGGAGCCAACCATGTTGTGTATATGCCATCCAACCCATGCATTGCGAGAGCCCCACAATGATGATGGCATGCCCAAAAAATCAGACCAATACAATCATTAGGTGGTCACACATAAAACAATGTACAACCATCCAAAAACACCCAAATTCACATGGTGGCCCACACGATGGTTGGATTGGATTGATTTTAGGGTGTCCAACTTTCATTGGTGGGGTCACACTTCTGGACAGGTTGGCTGCCACAAAAACACTTGGTGAACCCCACACAGAACTTGTAGATGTGTCTATTCTACAACAACTAGTAGAGGATCTGGCCTCATCGAACATAATTATAGATTGATAACTTGTTTTGCGATAAAATAGGGATGGAATATCCTGGAGAAATAGAGATCACGAAAATAAGTATATAGATACAAATAACAACATAGAATGAATATTTGTTCTGGGAGAGGTCCATAACGAGGTCTCAAAACAATTTAATAACTTGGACAACTTTCTACACTAGCAAAAGAGCAGCCAAGATATGCTGAGAAATTAGTTGTTAATTTTTTATAAAGCCAAGAGATACATCCTGAAATATGATGTGTGCAATTGTAGCAAATCAAAGCTACAAGAGACTAAGTGACTAACACAAATTAAAAGATATAAGACTTCTACAAATGGCATGCATTGAAGATAGCAGGTGTAAAGACAACCTTCTTTTTCTTCACAGGCTTGAGAATCTTTATGATGCACCGTTCGGAACTGGATGTGTTTATGCCTTCAAAGACCTCACTGTATTTCCCCCTCCCAACTTTGCGAACAACCTCATAGTCGTCCTGATCACTAAAGGAGAAAAAGTGATTAGAAATACATGGTTGATTATAACCACTACAACGTTCTTTTGATTTAGATAAAGAATACTTTCACAAAATTTCATTAAAGGAACTTTTTACTCAAATAAATTGTTTAAATATTTTAAGTTGCTTAACAAGCGTATATTGTTAGAGACAAATCCCTATTCCTTAATGTTTGATTGATTCATAAGAAATGATAGATTGACTTTTGTGTTCTTTTTCTGTTTGGCAAGTGAGTTGGGCTCAACCCAAGACCTCAATGTTGTAACGAAGACGACCCACCAGATATTGGAATGAAGGGTTGTAGGGTTTTTTATGATGATATTTTGAGAAAAGAATCAGGATACTTGAATTTACGAGGAAGAAGAAGAAAACAAAAAAAAAAAAAAAAAAAAAAAAAAAAAAAGGAATTGCTATCTATTAAAGTAATGGATAAGAAGCACTAGTACAGAGGGCAGATATAAAGTGCCTTCTTTGGCTAAAGAATCCGCTCGTGAATTGGTTGCATTGGACACAATCCTAAAAAGGATTGAGCAATGGAAACCTTAGCTTTATGGCCTGTTTGGATCGGAAGTAAACTAGGGGAATGCAAGGGAAAGCATAAACATGACATAAGTGGGAGGAAAACTGACATCAACTCTAGGAAAGCAAACCCTTTGCACCTGTTTATTTTGCTAAGGGGTGTTTGTTTTTCCATTTACACATGTAAATGGTGGTCCATGAGGATAAAAAAGTAATTACCACTTACTAAAGGAATTCATGCCAGCACCTCCACGTGACATGACAGCTACTACCTTTTGTCACTAATACCGAGTATATTTTTGCGGGGCCCACCGTGATGTATGTGTCTGATCCATGTTGTCCATCTGTTTTACCAGCTCATTTTAGGGAATGAGCCCAAAATTAAGGAGGATCCAAAGCACAAGTGAACCACACCACTTGAAACAGGGGAAATTGAACGCCTACCGTTGAAAACTTCTTTGGGGCCACATAAATTTTGAATGAAGTTGATATTTGTGTTTTCTGCTCATGCATGTCTATCTGAACTTATAAACAGGTAAGATGATTGATACACATCACTATGGGCCCTAGAAAGGCTCTCGAGTTTCAATGACAGACGTTATCATCCACCCCATTTCCTGTGGTGTGGTCCACTTGAGCTTATAATTTGCCTCATTTTTGGGCTCATGAACTAAAATGAGCTGGTAAAATGGATGGACACTGTGGATTAGACAAATACATCATTGTAGGACATATTTCACCCATGCAATCCCCATCCGTTTTCAAAAAGGCAAACTTGAAAATCTAGGCATAAATACACGGCAGTTGCCATTTTTCCCAAACAACATTGAAAGGTTATCCATTATTCATTCACCACCATATGGTGGTAAATGAAAAAACAAACGCCCCCCTAAAGGAAAGTCCTGGAAAATGCTTTTCCTTTGCATTTGCAACTGTTTTGGATTGAAATCCCACAAAAGGAAACCTTTTTCTCCAAAATTTTCATTTAAAATGTACATCAGAGGCAAACTCTTTTCCCTCCATTTAACATTCCGAAGAAAAAAAGGTTATACTCTTTTGTTGAGGAGGGAAAAGTAACTGCAAACGCTTTACTGCAGCATTCTCTACTTCGCAAATGGGTGCAAACATCTTGCCAATGCAAACTGGTTGCATTCCCCAGTTTGCAAACATCTTGCCAATGCAAGGGAAGGGGCCTATTCAACAAAGGACTTTACAAAGTTTTTGACAATTGACCAACGAGAGGAAAGGGGCCCACAAGTGCCTATAATTTTAAGGTGTAGACAAACCCCGTCAAGCACCCAAATTGTTCCTATAAACTATGTAATCCTAAAGTTCCTTCTGGAACCAAATTTGACACCACCCTTCCACCCAAACACTTCATACCAATCTTTTATGAGTTTTCTTTTCTTTTCTTTTTTTCTCTCTCTCTCTTTTTTTTTTTTTTTGGAAAGAAGCTTTTAAGGAAATCCATTCCCAAGAGCTTCCTCCCACACACATATATCATCCCAAGATCTAATACTCTCCCCATTCCAACTTCAAATCTACCCTCTTAGAAAAGATGACACCAGCAGCCCTCTATGTTACAAACTTCGAAAACACCTTGAAAAAAAAATCCCTCTTACAACAACTCTTGGTGACCATCCCCTTCTCTTGATCCCATATTTGCTAGCTATAACTCTCTTCTAAAGTGCATCTTGTCAATAATCTCCACCACCATTTAGATACTAACACGTAACTTGTCTCGAATTCTCCCAATCTTTTGCAGATTCTTTTGAGTTCCTAATGGAAAGGTGTGCAAAAATGTTGGGTGGGCTGTCCTTCTACTAATCAAAGAAGGATCTTGTGGTGGATGCTCCCTTTGGCAATCATATGAGGATCATGTCAGAAAAGGAATAGTAGAAGGATATCCAATAATGTTCTGCGTAGTAGAAAAAGTTAATAGAACATTTTGAACTTTATCGTAAGTTGGGTGATGGGGACATCACGCGCACACACGCACGCACGCCGCCCCCCCCTACGCACGTATGCACGGAGGAGGACCCCACCATCGATCTGGCTCGATGAAGACGTCCAGGGAGGGCCTCCTGGTTAGAAGACGGAGTTTTGGTTCAAAAGAGTGGGTCCGATAGTCAAGTAAAGCCAATCATGGGAGTTTATGATCGTGGCCCACTAGTCGATTGATTTCATATTTTAGGTTTTGATTATTTATGTTATTTAGAATATCATGAACGCTTTAGATTTCTTTGATTAGTTTTTATTTTGGTTTACTTCATCGGCAAGTAATAGGTTGCGCACATGGTGCAAGTTTTGGGGTATAGAGTTTTCTTATAAATAGGCACCCCTTGTAGTTCTTTTGATTCATTGAATTTTAATAAAAATTCCTGCAAGTTTTTTCCTACTCTTGATTTTTGAGTTGTGGAAAAATTCAAGTGAGTGCGAATCCCTCCCTTTTTGAAGGGCTAACTACCGTGGTGCGAAGCCACATCTATCCTCATCCGCCCCTACCCTCTATCATCCATATATCTCACCTTCTACAGCCATCCTTGCCTCAAATCCATCAGTTTTGCAACGGATCTTTTCCCTACAGCCAGTTTCCATAATTTGGCCTTGCAGATGGGATCCAAACCCAACCGAAGTTTCAGCCCTCTTGCAGGACCAGATTCTAGAAACTGGCTGTAGGGAGTAGAACCCCTGGCCGACCAGGGCAAAGGAATCGATCTCCGGGTGTGGGACCCGCTCGCACGTGCATCAGGCCCTGGCCCGCTGTCCGCTTGGGGATTTGTCTCCCGGTTCAGGTTTTCTCTTATTTTCCCATTTTCATATCTATTTTCATATATCCTAACCCTAGATTGCATTACACTTAATTTATTTGACCATTTTTTTCTCACCCTAGGGTTCCTTGAATTGAAATTGGTGAATCCCTTGGATTAGGGACTAGTTATTGTGCATGTGTGGATGAGTTCTATTTCCCTTTGAGCATCGTTTGGTCCATAATTTTACTGATCCAGTCCTACCCTGTGTAGGCCTGGACCCGCACAGATTCCCCTTGTTTGAATGTTTGAACTTTTGTGTGGGATGTGGAATTTATGTTATTGTTTCTGAATTAGTATGATCTAAGCCTGAAATCTTGCATATCATATTTAAATTTCATGTCCTGCATCAAATTTGGTATCAGAGCTTAGGGTTCTTATAGGGGAATACATTACATGTTAGGGTTAGTTTGTTTGAGTCCTTCATGCATCCAGTTCATCACATATAGCTATTAGAAGTCCGTAGTCCCTGATATTAGTTGCTGAAATTTCTGTTAGCAGGAAGTTAGCAATTCACATTGCTGTAATTTTTTGTTATTCCCTTATTTCGACAACTATGTTGCTGGATTTTAGTAGCACTACATAGTTTCCCTCATATAGAGTCTCATAGGATCATTTAGTCCTATTTAGTTGCATATAGTCGTCATAGAAAGTCCTTAGGTGGAGTTAGCAAGTGTATGCCCACACGTACGGGTCATGGTTTTGGCTTGTACCCTACACTAAACATGGAGCAACTGCTAGAGTCATTAAACAAACTGTCCCAACAGATTGAGTCTTTGGGTAAGCGCTGGGAACAACATATAGACCAACACGCTTTGATCAATTTGATGTGCGCATTACCCAACTAAAGGCCTCCACCAGGCCAAACCCCACCATTGAGGTGGATGTCCAATCTCAGGCAAGTGACCAGGAGGATAGACCAATGAATGGAGTTGGTCAAGGAATTAGTTATGGGCATGCACCCACCCCATGAGGGACATTAAGACCACTATTTTGAGGGGAATAACATATGAGGCCTTGTAGCTGGAGAGAGTGCACCAGAGGCTAGTGTAGAGTTACCCACTGAGGTCATTCCAGTAGTGGATGAGTTTCGTGATGTCTGTCCTGATGATCTACTAGATGAGTCCCCCCCTAGGAAGGATAGAGAGAACACCAGAACATGGGACACCGTAATACCTACAGCCAAGTTTGCGTTTAATAGTTCTGTCGATAGGTCCACAGGTCTCAGTCCTTATGAAGTCGTTACTGGTTATAAACCTGAGAAACCTATTGATCTTGTCCCCTTGTCACTGTCCATAGGCAATCAGAGCCAGCAAGTCTTTTGTGCATCACTTTCATTCATGGCATCAAGAATTCAGGCAGAAGATCACTACTAGTAATGAACATTACAAATTTTCTGTAGACCAGCATAAATGTTTCAAGGAATTCAATGTAAGGGACTCTGTGATGGTCCGCATCAGGCCCGAGCGGTATCCTCCGAGGCCGTTTGTAAGTTACAAGCGCGTAGCGCTGGACCCTTTAAAACTATAAAACGAAACTGTCTCAATGCGTATGTGGCAAATCTTCCACCCTTCATGGGAATTAGTTCCACATTCAATGTAGAGGATTAGTTGCATTTCAAGGGGTCATTGATGCATTGTCTAGCCTTTCGCCTAACCATCCTGATTCCCCAGACCTTTCCCTTGATCCATGGCCCCTCCCGACCCATCTTCCCAGCCTCTACCTCCCATACCTACCCTTCCCGACCCATTTTCCTAGCCTTTACGTCCCATACCTACCTGTCCCGGGACCCATTTTCTCAGCCTCTACCTCCCGTACATACTTTTCCCGACCTTTCTTCCCAGCCTCTACCTCTCATACCTAGCCTTCACACACTAAGAGAGGAAATAGAGGATATCCTGGACCATCAGATAGTTTCAACGTCAGGGCGGGTTTCAGAAGTACCTGGTTAAATGGAAGTCACGCCCAGCTTCAGACAGCACGTGGCTTACTGAGGAGCTTCAGAGACTTGATCCTGACGTTTTGGAGCGGTTCAAGAGTTTTATTTTGCCAATGTCGAAATCTTCACATCCGGGAGAGTTGATGGGGACATCACGCACACACGCCGCCCCCTATGCACGTACGCACAGAGGAGGGCCCCACCGTCGATCTGGCTCAATGACGACATCCAGGGAGGGCCTCCTGTTTAAAGACGGAGTTTTGGTTCAAAAGAGTGGGCCCGATAGTCAAGTAAAGTCAATCATGAGATCTCATGATCGTGGCCCACTAGTCGAATTGATTTCATATTTTAGGTTTTGATTATTTACATTATTTAGAATATCATGAACGCTTTAGATTTCTTTGATTAGTTTTTATTTTGGTTTACTTCATCGCCAAGTAATAGGTTACGCACATGGCGCAAGTTTTGGGGTATAGAGTTTTCTTATAAATAGTCACTCCTTGTAGTTCTTTTGATTCATTGAAGTTTAATAAAAATTCCTGCAAGTTTTTTTTTCTACTATTTGAGTTTATGAGTTGTGGAAAAATTCAAGTGAGCGTGAAGCCCTCCCTTTTCGAAGGGCTAACAACCGTGGTGCGAAGCCACATCTATCCCCATCTGCCCCTACCCTCTATCATCCATATATCTCACCTTCTACAGCCATCCTCGCCTTGAATCCATCAGTTTTGTAGCGAATCTTCTCCCTACAGCCAATTTCATAATCTGGCCCTGCAGGAGGGCTGAAACTTCGGCGGAACACTGCGCACAGTCCGTAGCTCGAATTGCCACCCCTGGCCGACCAGGGCCAAAGAATCGGTTTTCGGGTGTGGGACCTACTCGCACGTGCGTCAAGCCTGGCCTGCTGTCCGCTCGCAGGATTTGTCTCTCGGTTCAGGTTTTCTCTTATTTTCCCATTTTCATATCTATTTTCATAAACCCTAACCTTAAATTGCATTACCCTTAATTTATTTGACCTTTTTTTCTCACCCTAGGGTTCCTTGAATTGAAATTGATGAATCCCTTAAATTAGGGACTGGTTACTGTGCATGTGTGGATGATTTTTATTTCCCTTTGAGCATCGTTTGGTCCATAATTTTACTGATCCAGTCCTAGCCTGTGTAGGCCTAGGCCCACACAAATTCCCCTTGCTTGAATGTTTGAACTTTTATGTGGGATGTAGAATTTTATGTTATTGTTTCTGAATTAGTATGATCTAAGCCTAAAATCTTACATATCATATTTAAATTTCATGTCCTGCATCATTGGGCCCTTGTCAAGAAAGAATTCCATGGTGTCTCCATGATGGAACCATGAAGGATTTGAAGGTGGCTGCATGGGGGTCACAAAAGTTCACATTTTTTTTTTTTTTTGAAAGGTAAGTTCACATTTTATGTTTTTTATTCCAAGTGTTTTATCCACTCTAGGTAATGAAGAACTTGCAACTCTTAGTTCATTGGTTCAGAAATTCCTTGATTTGCTCAAAAATTGACAAAGGTACCAAGGCAGTCTAACCCACTTACTTGCAAGTCGCCAAAAAGAAGCCATCTACAGTACATTTCCAAATTATTGTGTCATTTCCTTCTTCAATCAAGCCCTTTCTACCGAATGAAAGATGACCTCAAGAAAACAAATTCCATCATTACTAAGATTCTGCTTGAACATGGATCTCAACTACCGGTGCCTTCTATTAAGTTACTTCAACACTTCTCCCTTGTTGAAAGACCGGTAAGCATCTGAGAGGCCCCCTTTTAGGAATTACCTTGCTAGTTGAAGCTACACCTTGACAAAGCATCAAAGGGTATTCAAGATGGGCCAAACTTAGGGGAGTTGTATCAAACAAGGATCGTGTGGTTTCTAGTTTTGCTAACTAGACTGGCATCAGATACGCAACCAAGCATAGGGTTCATTTTTATTCATAATGACTACCAAACCCTAATTGCAATTCCATGCATTTCAAGCTAGACTTTAACAATCTTAATTAATAATGCTTAGCGCCATTCAAGAAAAAATTTATGGTCCGGTAGCTACTCCCTCATTATGAATGCAGTGGGCTAGCCCTCACATCGGTCAATTTCCTCTTGACTGACCTGAGTTATAGCAAGTCATTTCAATTGAGCACCTAAACAAACCTTTGAGCAAATGAAATTGTGTTGAAAGCCTCCCTAAAGCACCCATTGCAGGATGATTCTCCAAGCATGGTCAAACAGCTTAAAAGGGTCTTCCTTTTTTTAATGTCTTACATATAACAAGAGTAAAGCATATTGATATTGTCCCTTCCTATTCAATCAAGCAAATATCTAGGTATTTCAATGGACGTAGCCTAGCCGAGCTCACGCTCGACTGAACCTTGACCCACAATTACAATACACAAGCTCGACGGAAACTAAGGCTTGCCAAATTTTTAACCCAAGTCAAACCCAATAAAAGTTTCACAAGCCTACACACAAAGATAAACTATTTTGCATCATGACTTGTGATCATCATCATCACCATAACCAGCATCATCATCATAGCCTTGTCCTAGACATTTTGGCTCAGTTTTGTGAATCTTATTTTGCCAAAATTCCTATTGAAGGTCCATCTTTGTCAAATGAAAAGCTTTTGCATTCCTTCTTATCAAGGCCTTTTAAGTCTTCCTCTTGTCCTCCTTTCAAGCCCTTCAACCATATTAAAGTTCCATTACTCCTTGGAGCCATCTCCAATTTTCTTAATACGTGGTCAAACCATCTTAATCAATTTGCCATCATTTATCTCCAATGGGGACAACTACTAGGTTGCTTCAATCAATTAGACTTCTAATTATAATCGTTCCTAGTCTCCCATATCAACATCCTCATCTCTGCAACATTCCTCTTTTCATGTTGCCTATTTATTTCCCAACACTATTCCATATAGCACAGTTGGTCTAACAATTGTTTCATAAAATGTTTGCTCAAATTTCATTTGCAAACAGCCAGCACTCAAAAGGTCCATCCACACTTCATGCATCTAGCTCTAACTCTATTGGAAACATCCTCCTCGACCTCTCCATTCTTTTGAATGATATAGCCAGGATAACGCAATAAATCACTTTGATTACTCATGGTGATCGATTTAGAGAGAGAGAGAGAGAGAGAGTCATCTATGGCTGTTCTTACTAATGTTGCAATCCAAATACTACCTTGGTCTGTTTTTTTTTTTTTTTTTTTTTTTTTTTTGAAAGATCACGAAGATTTATTAAAGCTCACGAGAAGTGAGACAAGGCAAACAAAGAAAGCCAGCAAAAACTTAAGACAAAGTGCCTGAGGGCACACACTTTATATACATGGCCCACTCTGACACCATACCCTTAACCCTCAAAATAACTTAATCCTGAGACTCACAGACATTTCCAAAACATCGCCCATTTCTAGACCCCCATATGGCCCAGAAAACCGCCAAGATGATAAGCCTCCACATTGCTTTACCGCCCTCCCCCATGTCAGGCCCAGAGTAAATCTTCCACTGACCTCGGCATCACCCAAGCGCTATCAAAGGACTCCAAGAAATAGTGACACACACTAGTAGCAAAGGAGCAATGAATAAATAGATGGTCTATCGTTTCCTCATTATCCATGCACATCAAGCACACATTCGGAAGAGGTAATGCCTTTCGCTAGAGGTTGTCAATAGTTAGGATTCCTTTTCTACCCACAAGCCAAGTGAAAACTGCGACCCTAGGAGGTGCTACATAGAACCAGTGGTGGAAGGAATGATCGGTAGTAGAACCCTGACTCCAGCTAGAGATCCTGTGACAAAGCAACTTGACGGAAAACTGCCTAGACTTATGACAGTTCCAGACCATCCGATCCTCACCATAAAAGTCAGGAGTAATGTTCTTTAGATGATCCATCAGGGTGACAAAGTCGGCGATCTCCTCATCTATCATGTTCCTGCGGCAAGGCGAGGCCCAACAATTTGGTTCCCCGTCAGAAGAGAAACCATGAGCCACTACAACAAAACGATTGGGAGCCGAGCGAGCAAGTCTAGGGAATGGATCTTGTAAGGCCCTATCGCCACACCATCTATCTATCCAGAATTTTATATGATTCCCGCTTCCCAATGCAAAAGAGATACCAGCCCGAACAAAATGTTTTGTATTTGCAATAGCCTTCCAAACCACGGAAGTTCTACATCTAGAAGAAACCTTCACAAACGAGTACCATATTTAGAAGCGATTAATTCTCTCGATTTGTTACCCTCTTTTGACCCAAACATCCATGTCCATTTTCCAAGCAACGCCATGTTGATGTCTACCAAAGGCCTGAGACCAACCCCTCCCTCCTTAATTGGCCTACAAACCTCGTCCCACTGAAGCAAATGGAACTTCCATCATTTGAGCTTCTCCAGGAAAAAAAAAAAATCTCTTCTAAGCTTCTCAAACCGCTGCAAGACTGATGCAGGGCATTTAAACATAGACATGAAGTACATTGGCATATTGGAGAAGGCTGTTTTGAGAAGAAGACAAAGACCCCCCGAAGAAATATATCTACATTTCCAAGATATCAATTTCCTTTCAATTCTCTCGATGACTTTATCCCACAAATGCTTTGGCGGCTTCTTAATGCATAGGGGAAGGCCTAGATAAGAAGGAAAGGCTCCCGATTTGCATCCAAAAATGCTCACGAGACGATTAAGATCTCCGTTGTCGACATGCACTCCCAACATCTCAGACTTGGCCGCGCTGATTTTCAAACCCGAAACTGCTTGAAAGCATACTAAAATCTTGTGGAGGTTGTCGATTATTTCTCCCTTAGCTTCACAAAAAAGCAATGTGTCATCGGCATACTGAAGGTGGTTGATACAATCCTCCTCACTAACACCTCCGAATCTGCGAAACAAACCATTTTCTTCCCCTTTTTGCAGCATTATGTTAAGGGCATCTACTATAACAACGAAAAGGTATGGGGATATCGGGTCACCCTGTCTAAAAGACCCAGTGAAGCGTTCAAGTACCCTTTTGGCGATCCATTAACAAGCACCAAGAAAGAAGCAGACCGAACACATGATCCAATCCAATCCCTCCACTTCTGACCGCAACCCAGCCTTTCTAGCATGGAATCTAGGAAGCCCCAGTCAACATGATCGTATGCCTTATGAATATCCAGCTTACACACCAACTCTCTCCTTTTTTCCTCATATCTAGTGTTAATGCATTCATGTGCTATTAAAGCATTGTCCAAGATTTGTCGACCCACCACAAAAGCCCCTGATTTTTCCAAAATCACCTTAGAAAGGACCTCCCTAAACTTGGTTGCCGAAATTTTAGCCAAGATCTTGTACGGCCTTCCAATGAGGTTGATCGAAAGAAAGTCAATTAATCTAATCGCCCCTTCTACTTTTAGAATCAAGGCAATGAAAGTAGCTCCCAACTCTTTAGATAGTTGACCCCTCTCAAAGAATTCATTCACGAAGTCCATCACGTCTTTCTTCACTACATGCCATAACTTTTGGAAGAACGCCATAGGGAAACCATCGGGGCCCATAGCCTTATCTCCACACATGGAATCGAGAGCATGTTTCGGTTCTTGTTTCCCAAAAAGATTTCTCAAGAAACGCAGCATCTTCCTTCGATAACCGCCTGAATTGAAGGTTTATCTAATCTAGGCCGACTCCAGCTCTCCTCCGTGAGCAAGGCACAATAGAAGGATACAATTGAATTGCAAATCTTGTCCTTGTTCGTAGTGTACACGTCGTCCACAACCAAGGAAGAAATTATATTTCCCTGAGCTTGGGCACTTGCAATGTTATGGAAGAATTGTGTATTCATGTCCCCTTCTTTCAAGCAAACCGCTCTAGATCTTTGGCGCCATTTAATTTCTTCAAGTTTTTCCTTGGAAGCATATTTAAGCACAAGATAGGCCCGTTTCATACTATCTTCGGAGGATAAGTTGCCAAATTCTTCAAGGACATTGAGTTGATGAATTTTTCGTGCCATCTTATCAAATTCCTCCTCTCTAATAGCTAGGACTTCCTTCTTCCATAGCTTTAGCTTTTCTTTCAACATTCGAAGCTTCAAACTAATTCTGAAACCTGCATAACCTTCAACAGAAAAAGAAGTCCATCAATCTACTACAAGCTGGTGAAAGTCGTCCAATTCTACCCACGCTAATTTGAACCTGAAAGGACATGGGCCCGACTTATCATCATCTACCTCCAATAAAACTGGCCTATGGTCGAAAGCGACTCTTGGTAGGCCCCCTTGAACAGCAAGGGAGTACTTTTCAATCCAGTCAGCAGAGACAAGGAATCTATCTAATCTTGACATAGAAGGGTTTATCTGGCCATTAGACTAGGTAAATCTAGCCCCAACAAGAGGTAAATCGACCAGAACATGACGGCCAACCCACTCAGAGAACGGAGTTATACTCTTCGTTACCTTACCACCTCCCAATTTTTTGAAAGAAAAACGAACCACATTGAAGTCCCCAGCTATGCACCACAGAGCAGCCCATGTCTTGCTGACCTCGTCAAGTTCCTCCCAGAACAGATGTCGATCCTTGGGGGAACACGGACCAGACCATATACAATGGTAAAAACCCACCAGAATCCAGAGGAAAGATCTGTTAGAAGAACTAAAACAAAAAATCTCCCAGAAAAAGAATCACTCCAACTCCAGATATTCGATTTCCAAGCAAGCAAAATTCTCCCTATCGCCCCCACAGCATCCAGGGCTATGTCTTGTTGACCTCATCAAGTTCGTCCCAGAACATATGTCGATCCTTGGGGGAACACGGACCAAACCATATACCACGGTAAAAACTCACCAGAATCCGGAGGAAAGATCTTTTAGAAGAACTAAAACAAAAAATCTCCCAGAAAAAGAATCACTCCAACTCCAGATATTCGATTTCCAAGCAAGCAAAATTCTCCCTACCGCCCCCACAGCATTCAGAGCTATGTCTTGCTAACCTCGTCAAGTTCCTCCCAAAACAGATGTTAATCCTTGGGGAAACACGGACCAGACCATATACCACGGTAAAAACCCACTAGAATCCAAAGGAAAGATCTTTTAGAAGAACTAAAACAAAAAATCTTCCAAGAAAAAAAAAAAAAAAATCACTCCAACTCCAGATATTCGATTTCCAAGCAAGCAAAATTCTCCCTACCACCCCCACAGCATCCAGAGCTGCCACTCCAAGTTTTGAACGCCCTGGATAGAATCAATCATACCTTTATTCCTTAATTGGATCTTGGACTCTTGGATCACAATGATATCGACCTTCGATTTTTGGTTTGCCCGATCTTGCCCTCTTCATGCCACTTGTGTTGTTCATCACGTCATAGTTAACCGAACATTCCAAATTTATCAACTCTCTCCATCCGCTTAGGGATTTCCCGGGTCTCGCGATCTAATTTGGTTGGAAAGTTTGTGTAGCCTTCGCCCTAAGAAATAGGTAGAAATCGTAGACGTCCTCATATCTGGATCCGTAGGGCATTCCAACCAGACCCCCAAGCCTCTCGACGACATCCTTTGTCCATTTGAATTGTTCTTCAGAAATGGTGAAGCAACGCCCATCCGTCTTGCAGCAAGCTCCCCCGTAGATTACTCCTGATTAGAGATATGCCTCTATTCCGTCGTAATTTTTGTTGCACACAACGGAGTTACCATCAAAACTTCCTCCCTAAGCTCTTTTTCACTAAACTCTGCATCAGAAGACTAAGCCCCAAATTCCGAGGGCTCCACTAAGAGCATCCCTTGATCTTCTTCGTCTATGTCTTTCTTAGAAACTATTGCCAGCTCAATTCCATTTCATCTAAAGTGGGCAAAAGAAGTTGCAAGTCTGCACCATCAGAACTGGATTCCCTCAAAAATCGTCAACCGTGCATTATCTCCCTTCATATTTGGCCAAGGTCTCAATGTTGAACCCATTTCGCTAAATGGCATTCAAGGTAGAGAGAAATAAGGGCTCTCACATGTGACAAGAGAGGGAGCTTGTGCCGGCAACTTAAGCAACTCATCATGTGTTGAAGTCTCGTGCGAGACATCTTCATTCGCACCTGCAAGTTCATCCACACACAAGTGATTATCCCCTCACTCCACACGTCAGGCCGGGAATTTAGAATTTTGAAATGTATGTTCGAAATTAGGCTCGGACCTTCCGCATTAAAACATAGCTTACATGCAACCCCCTCTCCCTCAGAAATTGTTCCCACGTGTTGCTTCGGGACAAGTTTGATGGCCAAGGCTGCATCTAGGCCTTTGCTTGGGTGCGGGATCAACAATTATCCTTCCCCCGTAGAACCCCCAATGCCAATTGTCGCTTCAAGCTCGGTTGGATCTCCACCAACCGCATCTCCAGCATTCTCATTACCACATGTATCCCTCCCGACGTAAGGAGTTCCTCGGGAGCAAAGGAATTATTGTGCTCTATCTTCTTCCCCCTACCTCGCCTCCTAACCATCCTTCTCCCTCAGCCTCCAGGGATCCCCCCATCGCATCAGAGCTCCTCTTACGGCCTCTTTCTGCACCGCCATTGCCACCCTCCTATCTCCAACCAAAGTTGAAACGGAAGTAAGGTTCTCCAATCCATTCCTTCACCGCACCTAGATCCTCACTACCGCAAACTCCTCCCCTATCTCTGTCGCCTTGTCCATTTGGATGACTTCCCCTATAGACATTTTCCCACTGCTACAAAGAAATCCTTGAACCATAACTCAAGCGGTATCCCCCACACTAGAGACCACGGTTCCTCCATTCCAAAAATGGAGTACTCTTCCCACCTGAGAATGCTTTTGATCGAACCATCTTTGTGAAGCACACATGCCATCAGCACGAGATCTCTGTTAGTTGTCTGTGAAAGGCATATCCACACTTCATTGATGCCAATCGGCTTCAAAGTGTACATCTTCGGTCTGAGTCTGCAACAATCATTGAGCCACTCCCTAACTTGTGAGATTGAGGTTTCAACCTCTATGATCACCACCACCGAGTATTGCAACCATTCCCAAGACTTCTTGATGGCCCCGTGATGGAGACGAACCAACCGTTCTCCCCCAATAACCTCCGATGAGGCCCATTTCACAACATTATCACAGTCCGTCAGTTGGACTTTGCTTGGACCTTCTTCATGATCTTGAGTGGTGGATTTCCCTGCAACTACATCTCAGAACAACATCATTCCTTTGGCTGTAGAAATTGGAGCCTCCTCCAACGGAGGAGCAAACGTTCTGTTTTCACACCTAATATGAACTCTAGCCATCTTCTTCTCTTCCACCAACCTCCCTTTCCTATTTTTCCTATCAGGACCAAACCTCTCTCTTTGAACCAACAGCTTCCTCCCCCCAAAGGTCTCCCCGTGAAGCATCTTCATAGCCTGGGCGAGCTCCTCCGAACTCTTACGGACAAAGGCAAATCCCGTGTATTGCGCAGTGCTTCTGTCCCTTGACAACACAACATCCATGATAGCTCCCACACGCTTGAATACTCTAGAAAAGTTAACTGGCGCCCAACCCCCCAAGTATCCTTCAACAAACAGCGTCGGATATTCCGGTATGGTTGAACCCCTTCCCGGTTTTACAATTGCCCTAGATTTTCGGCCCTTAACGACGGTCCACGTCTCTTCCGACTCCATATCCTTCGCTCTATCCCCACCATCTTTTGTTGTTAGCACTTCCTTTCATTTCCTTTGTTAGTCAAGAACAGATGTAGACAAGTTCTATTCTTTTGTTCCTCTTCCTTTGCTACAGTTGGTGCTTGCTTATCTTCGCCATCAGTGCCTTCCATTGTGTTCGTCGCCTTTGAGCTAGACTCGTTGCCGCCAACAGTTTTCCTTCACTACAGTTGGTGCTTCCAGTTTTCCTTCGCCATAGATTTTTAAACATCTAAATCCCAAAATCTTCCTCCAAACATCCAATTATCACCAATTCCCTTCTATCTCTAAAAAAATAATAATAAAAAAAAAAATAAAAAAATTCCCTTCTCTAGTCTCATCCCCCAAAACCATGTCAATGGAAAACAATATGCACCAAGGGAACCATCATAGATACCGGAATCTAATTCATCTACATATATAAGTACTAACATATATTATTTACTATCATGGACTATGTCCAGGCACACCTAACTCAATGCAACAGACCAATGAACCTGATCCGAGCCCCCAACCGACCCAACATACATAAGAGTCTAGGCTCGGCAGGCCAGCCAGCAGCCTTTACAAATAGACCACATTCATAGAGAAGCAATCTTTTTGGTGGATAAACACCAAAGTTCTAAATATATGTACTTTGCCAATTACGACTTGGCCTTATACACCCAACCCAAACAATTATATGTATATTCATTGAGAATCTGATTCTAGTACCCTCCCAACTATATTCCATCTAGTCCGTCATAACCGATCAACGGCAAGTCTTTGCTAAGCAGTCAGGTCACAAATTTTAGCTATGAATGTGTGCGTGTATTTTGTATTATTTTGCATTGAATCTAATGCTATTAGAATTTCTTTATAACCCAATTGTCAGTGGGAAAGTGGGAGCTACATCCAAACTCTCCACCTGCCGCAACCATCCACAATCTGAGCCATCCATCGGGTGCATCACACCACAGATTGACCAGCGACCACTATCAATCAGATCAAATGACCTGCACCTGTTCGGTGATAACCGATGCACTGTGGATCAGAAGGTTAAAGCTACCGAATAGGAGAGACACTTGTACAATGATCGATCCGAGATGGGACCCACCAAAACGATTCATGACGTGTTAGCAATCACTGCTATTATAAAATAAAGAACATCGACGATCTCGTAAGGAAACACAAGAACAAAAAATATAATAATAATAATAATAATAATAATAATAATAATAATAATAAAGAGGAGGAGAAAATATAAGGAGCAGAGATTAGGGTTTTGGTTGACGAAAATACCCCCATTGGACGGTGAGGGACTCGTAGTCCCAGTAATCCTTGGGGCGGAGGACATTGACGTCGGTGTACACTCGAGCCTTCGACATGGGCAGATTGGTAATTAGGAAAGGAGATCTTCGATGCTGAATCTGGTGTCCGTGAGGTGCTGAAGGTTATGGGGTGCTACGCCACCGGCGTATGGAAGAGATGAGCAGAGAACGCCCGAGTAGGAAGGATCGGTCGTGTACACGAACAACGAACGCCCCCCCTCTCTCTCCCTCTCCTGAAAAGCTGGTGATGGTGCGGTCTGTGTCTTGTTTCCAGGAGGGTTTCTTCCAAGGCTCTCCCCTAGAGGCTCGCCCAGTATTGCTCGCCCCTTCTGCCCCACGTGATGATCCAGACCGTTCACTTGGATATTCCTATCGTGAATGCTCAATTTTGCAAATTTTGGACACGTTAGAGATCTCTTCGTCCATACTAAACGACTTAGAAATGACCTGTCCAGAAAAATGTTTATCAATTGCCTTCGCCTGAACGATCAAGATTTTCTGTCGGTGAGATAAGTCCTAGTCTGCTATGGGAGGTTCTAAATGAACGGTCAAGATGATTAAGGGTGGGGCAGAGGAGACGAGCCTGCACGCGGGGAAACGGATTGGCTACTCCCCCTGCCATCAGCCCGGTGACTGGTGGTCGGTGCTCTGCGGGCCCACCATGATGTATGTGTTTCATCCATTCCATTCATCCAATTTTACGGATCATTTTAGGGTTTGATTCTAAAATTTTAGTTATTTAAATCTCTGGTGGACCACACCACAGGAAAACAATAGTGATTAGATATCCACCATTGAAATCCTCCTAAGGCCCACTGTACCATTTATTTGACGTCCAATCTGTTTATTAAGTCATGCAGGCGAGATGAAGGGAAAAAACAAAGATCAGCTTAATCTAAAACTTTTATGGCCCCAAAAGTTTTTTAATAGTCACGCTCACTGTTTCCTGTAATGTGGTTCACTTGAGATTGGACATACCTCATTTTTGGTCTCATACATCATAAAATGATGTATGATGAAATGCATACATCATGGTGGGGTCATGGAGCACCGCCAAATTTGCCGGTGGCAGGAGGAGCAGCCAATCCATTACCGTACGTGGTGAGGGACGCGGATTGCGTCCTATCCCGTCCGGACGGTAATCCGTCCAGGCAGGGCTATGTAGGGCCCACTGTGATGTAAGTGTTTTATCCACTGTTCTATGCCTTTTTCAGATAATTTCAATACGTGAACCAAAAAATAGGCAGGTCCAAAGCTTAAGTGGACGATAAAGTGGGGATTGAACATCCACCATTAAAAACTTATTGGGCGCAGGAGAAGTCTCGGATGAAGCTGATATTTGTGTTTGCACTTCATCCACGCCTACATGACCTTATGAATAGGTTGTATAGTAAAAAAACATCATGTTGGCCCTTGGAAAGGTTTCAACGGTGGGTGTCATTACCAGTATGGTTTCCTTTGGTGTGGTCCATTTAAGCCTTGGACCTGCCTCATTTTTTGGTTCACATGTTAAAATTAATTATATGAAAAAAAGGGTTGAACGGGGTGGATAAAAGACTTACATCACGGTGGGCCCACGGAGCCCTGCCTGGACGGATTACCGGGGGTAGGACGCAATCCGCGTCCGGTAGAACCTTGCTCGCAAAACTGCCCGCGTCACTTTCCGATGTCCACAGGGAATATCGCGACGTACCACAATAGTATACGTCGGGACTTCAGCCCTTGGATCGGGGATCCTTTCAATGATCCATACCGTTTGTACCTCGTGCCAAAAATACTCTTATATTCAAATAAAACTTATCCCTCTGATTATTCAGGGCTAAGGAGATCGTCCAAATGAAATGGCAAAAAAATTAAATGATCGAAGGGTTAAAATACTCCAATTCAAGATATATTATTGAATATTCCCATCCGATTTGAGGCCCATCAAATGAAAGGTTTGGATCATTGAAAGAAGACCCAAGATCCAAAGTATACAATCTATGCATGTCGTCTTGCAATACAATAGTATGTATTTTGACAAATTTCTCCATTTCTGCATGTGATGTTGTGTGCGATTTTTCGTTTGATATATGCTAATCCAATTCGCGCAAGGGGAGGTTGAAACGGAGAGTCTCAGTTGGCCTTCAGACCACGGACTACGTGGGGCACACACATACGAGATGTAGGCTCTACCTGATGGCTCTCGGTTTCTTTTTAATTACGTCGACATGCGCATACAAGATTTGGACCACCAATTATCAATCGATATAGCGGCTGGATCCAGATATATCAACTTTGACCGCAAGCACAAAATAAGTAGATATGTATATATATAACCAGACTGAGAATATCGTTCCATTCCATAGTCACCCATAGAAGTTTACAATGGGGATAATCAAAGGGTAGAGTTCTTCCTCTAAAAATGGAATACTTCGCAAGAATATCTTTCTTGAAAAATTGATTGACATTATATAGAGAATAAATTTAAGTTTGAGTGGAGACTTGATAAATGGTAAATTCAACTGCCTTGGTTGAATTTAGGCCTTTTTAGTTGAAAAATGGCAATTTTAGCTGTATTGGTTGAAAAACGGTAAATTTGGTCGTTTAAGTCGAATTCAGTCGTTTTGGTCAAAATATGGCAAATGCAGCCGCCTCGGTCAAAAAATGGCAAATTCTATCGTCTTAGGTGAACTCGGTTGTCCTGATAAAAAATTGGTAAAGTCGGTCATGACAATAGAGACTATCCGTCAATCCATTCCGAATAGTTGATCAAGGTAGTAATACGGCCGAGACCTTGACTTGGTATGTCCTGGAAAATTTAAATAATTTGGTCATGATTCAAATAGCGAGATTCGGCCATTGGAGGTGGTTTGCGGCCTACCTGGTTTTGTTTTCCATGATACGGCGGATTCTTAAATAATGATTGCACCCTAGCTGTACCCGGTTGTCTTCTTTAGGCACGACATTCCCGACCTCCCATTCTAATCGCCTAAATTTAGCATATGGTGGAAGATTCTGCACTTCCTGTACTGGAAGAGATGTATTCTATTATGGAAGAGGGACCTGTAGTATCGGTTGTGGTATTGGTGCTACGGGTGTTCTTTCGGCAAAGAGAGTCATCATCTTATTCATATTTTCAACATGACTGGCAATCCATCTACCTAAAATTTCAGTCTGAACTCATGACTGTTCGGCAATATGCTGAATTCCTCATTGTATATCGACCATTCTGGCTGACATAATCTAAATAAGATCCGATGGGCATCTTACTTTCACCTGACTTTCGTATTGGCTCATGTTATACTAGTATGAATATTCATACTAGTTGATGTTATAATCCCACTGGGCATGCCAAAATTATTGTACGACCAGTGTTCAATAAATATTTTTGGCAACCAAGTGCAATAACAATAGCAATAGCAGCAATTTAGGGGAAATGTCCAATACCCCCATCAGAACCGGCAGGTGAATAGGGAGTTCAGGAGATTTACTCCAGTCACACAAACATACAGCCAGATCATGGCAGCATTAGTGTAAGAACAACTCCTCACTCCCTTGCAACCCAGACCACCTCCAAATTCTTTACTGATGAACTACAACGAAAATGAGTACCGCGAGTTCCATCAAGGCCGAGGTCATTTGACAAATAGATGCTTCTCTCTGAGGCATGCAATCTAGGATCTTATTAATAGTTAAAAGATATTTATCTCAACCCCTAGGACTACACTAATGACTCCCGTAAATATCCTTTAGAATCCTCTGCCTCAACATCCTTCAGACCCCGGCTCATCACGAGGCCCAATAGTCAACGTCCTTGAGAGGGAAAGTATTGATTGTTGTATTTTATGTCTTAAATCTAATCAGATTCTGCGCAGATTTTTTCGCAAAACTGCGAAAGTGCGGGATTTGTTTCAGATTTCGTTTAGGATTCTTTCCGATTTTGTTTGAGATTCTTTCTACAACTATATATATGGGTGTAAATGGGATTGAGAGGTATTTTAAGGGATTCTAAGGCTTTCTAAAAGGGTTCTAGGGTTTTTAAAAGGGTATAGCAAGGGAGATATTTGAGGATTGCTCAAGTCTGGTAAGTCCTTTCTCTTTGTAATTTCTTCTTTCATAGTGAAGATCTATCGCTTTGTGCTGTGGTTTTTCCCCGAAAGGGTTTTCCACGTTAAATCTTTGTATTCTCTTGTGTTTGCTTGATGCTCTTGGATTACCATCCTAGATCCATCTCTGTGTGATTCCGCAGCACAATCCCCAACAAGTGGCATCAGAGCAATCGTTGGGGCTCAGACATGGATCTACAGGATTAGCATCAATGGGAAACGCCAAGTTTGATATTGAGAAGTACTTAGGCAAAAATAATTTTGAGTTATGGAAGATCAAGATGATTAGTCTATTAACCAAGCAAGGCGAAGTTAATGCTCTTAAGGAGCGTAAATCGACTATGAATGACGAAGACTAAAATACTCTTGACATGAATGCTTTAGCTTCCATCCGTTTATGTCTCACGGATGAGATTCTCTACAATGTTTTGAAGGAGAAAACTATGGGTAGTTTATGGACGAAGTTAGAGGATATCTATGCGAAAAAATTCTTTGAAAATCGCCTACACTTGAAGCTACAGTGGTATACCTTCAAGATGGTAAAGGGTGGAGATCTAGAGGTCCACATCAACAACTTTAATAAATTGGTTTATAAACTGTTGAATATGGAGGAAGTTATCAAAGATAAGGAACAAGCATGTATGTTGTTAAATTCTCTTCCGGCATCGTATGAATCATTCAGGGACACAATGTGCACCGCAAATAAAACCTTGAGTGTCGACACCGTTATCTCAGCCCTTCAAGGGAAGGCCATGAAAAAACTAAATGGCGGCATGGGGACATCTTTCGATGCACTAATTACAATGGGCAGGAATACTGATCGAGGTACAAGATCCTCAAGACCTATATCTAAATCGAAGGGCAAGGGCAAATGGAAACTAAAGCACTGGAACTATGAGATGAATGGACACATGAAGAATGATTGTACAAATCCTAAAGCAAAAAAAAAAAAAAAAAAACTCAGAGGTTTCTTCCACGGAGGCTGATGTTGTCACATCTGATGAAGAAACAAGTGGAGGTGATGTTCTGTTTGTATCTATGGTCAGATACTTGCATGACAATCTTAGATATGAGTGGATCCTTGACACAGAAGCATCATATCACATGACTCCTCATCAGAGTTAATTCGTCAGTTATAAGAAATACGATGGTGGACAGGTCTTTATGGGCAATGACAATGCTTATAATGTTGTGGCTATTGGTATTGTGAGCATCAAGATGTTTGATGGGATGGAGCGTACCTTGACTTATGTTAGGCACGTTCCTGATATGAAGAAAAATCTGATTTCTCTCGGTGCACTCGAGGCTAAAGAGTGCAAGTTCATTGGTATTGATGGTGTCCTTAAAGTTTTAAAAGGAGCACTCGTGGTTATGAGAGCGCAAAGGCACAGAAACCTTTACAAGTGAATCAAGAACACTTCAGCAGGTGGAGCGGCAGTGGCTGTTGTAGATTCCACGTATGTACGTATGTGGCATACTCGTCTGAGCCACATGAGTGAGCGAGGCATGAAGGTACTATCTGATCATTGTTTGATTCTAGTTTTTAAAAATTTTGATTTAGATATATGCGAGCATTGTATATATGGTAAATAATCTAGATTATCTTTTAAATCTAGAAAACATGTATGTAAGGGAGTGCTTAATTATGTGCACTCTGACATATGAGGACCATCGTCAGAGGTTTCCATTGGAGGCTCGTCATGGTTTGTTTCATCCATTAACGACTACTCCAAGAAAGTTTGGGTTTACTTCATGAAACGTGAATCCGAAGTTTTCACCATATTCAAACAATGGAAGGCAATTGTGAAAAAATGGTCATGGCGAAAAATAAAAGTTTTAAGGACTGACAATGGTGGAGAATTTACTTTTAGGCACAACACAGTGCGCCACACACTCGAACAAAATGGTGTGGCTGAGCGGATGAATCAAACTCTCTTGGAGAGGACCAGATGCATGTTAAGTAATGTTGTGTTGGGCAAGGACCTATGAACAGAGGCCGTTAACATGGCTTGTATTTGGTGAACCTGTCCCCGTCTACGACAATTGAATGTAAAATCTCATAAAAAGTATGGAGTGGTCATAAGCTGGACTACTCACATTTGTGCATATTTAGTTGTGAGGCTTACTCTCATGTATTGTTAGTTGAGAGAGATAAGCTAGACAAAAGAGCTAAAAAGTATATTTTTGTTGGTTATGGTGTTGGTGTGAAAGGTTACATGTTATTCGACAAGGTCACACGCAAGGTCATTACTAGCTGTGATGTCAGATTTGATGAAAGCTCCCTATTCCCAAAAAATGATCAAGAGGAGCAAGAGGAACTAGAAAGGTTGATCGTGGACGTCCAGATTGACACAAATGATACTTAGGTAGAAACAAATGCGCAGACAGAGGTACAAGAGCAGGTGGAGCAGCCACCTATGAGAAAGAACCCACCGAGTAATCATAAGTTACTGGCAAGATACAGGGACGACTCGAATATCGCATATGCCCTCATTACAGAAGAGAAGGACCCATCAACTATTTAGGAGGCTCTTCCTGATACAAAAAAGTATAAGGCGGTTGTGGATGATAAGATGGACTCGTTGTACAAAAATCACACATGGGAGCTGGTGGAGCTTTTAATGGGCTAAAAATCGATCGGATGCATGTAATTATTCAAAAGGAAACATGATAGATACAAAGCAAGGCTGGTAGCGAAGGGGTATGCTTAAAGAGAATGAATCAACTTTACAGAGATATTCGCGCCAGTGGTTAAGCAAGTATCCATCAAATTCGTGTTGGCACTGATTGCCCAATACGATCTTGAGCTGGAACAGATGGATGTCAAGACTGCATTCCTACATGGGGAGTTGGAAGAGCAGATCTACATGAAGCAACCAAAGGTCTACGAAGTTAAACGGATAGAGAAAAAGGTTTACAGGTTAATGAGGTTGTTGTATGGCCTGAAACAGTCGCCTAGGCAGTGGTATAAAAAATTTGATTCTTTTATGTTGAGTCAGAAATTTACTTAGAGTGAATACGATCATTGTATCTATTACAAGACACTGAGTGATGAAAAATTCACCATCCTAGTATTTTATGTTGATGATATATTGATCGCCTGTCATGAAATATTTGAAATCAATGTACTGAAGACTCAGTTATCAGAGACATTCGAGATGAAAGATTTGGGAGCTGCAAATAAGGTTCTCGGCATAGATATTCATAGAGACGGGAAGATGAGTAGGCTTTAGTTATCACAGGCAGAATACCTTGAAAAGATGTTGATCAAGTATGGGATGGACCAGGAAAAGCTAGTGAGCATTCCCCACGCGGCTTACTTCAAGCTTTTCTCATAGCAATGTCTGAAATCAAATGAGGAAAAGCAGGTTATGTCTCATGTGCCTTATTCGAATGCGGTTGACAGTTTAATGTATATCATGGTCTGTACGAGACCAGATATTTCACAGGCAATCGGTGTTGTGACCAGATATATGTCAAACCCCGACAAGCAACATTGGGAAGCAGTGAAATGGCTACTTCGATACATTCGAGGTACAAAAGACCATATCTTAACTTTTGAGAAAACAGGGACAAAGTTAGTAGGGTATGTGTATTCAGACTATACAGGCAGTGCGAATTCGAGAAAGTCAACTTCATGATACTTGTTTGTACTATCGGATGGAGCAATTAGTTGGATGTCGAAGCTTTAGTCCGTGGTGACACTTTTCACGACCGAAGAAGAATATATAGCAGTGACGGAAACGTTTAAGGAAGGTGTTTGGTTAAAAGGCATGATAAATTAGTTAGGACTTCAGCAGCAAGCCGTGCCGGTTAATTGTGATAACGAGAGCGCTATCAATTTGGCTAAAAATTCTGTTTATCACTTTTGTACTAAACATATTGATGTTCGTCATCATTTTATCCGACAGGTGCTTGAGGAGGGAGGCGTAACTCTGGAGAAGATTCACACCAGCGTGAATCTAGCAGACATGCTCACCAAGGTTGTTCCTACAGAGAAGTTCAAGTTCTGTGCAATTTCTCTGGGCTTAGTGATGACGTAATAGGAGAACAGAGTGTGCACGAAAAGCATTGATGAAGCTATGATGAGAGACAGAGATAAAAGAAGAGGACAAAAGACTATATATTTGAAGATTGAAGACATGACAGAGATTGTTGTATTTGATGTCTTAAATCTAATTAGATTCTGCGCAGATTTTTTCACAAAACTGCGAAAGTGCGGGATTTGTTTCCGATTTCGTTTAGGATTCTTTCCAATTTTGTTTGGGATTCTTTCTACAACTATATATATGGGTGTAAACGGGATTGGGAGGTATTTTAAGGGATTCTAAGGCTTTTTAAAAGGGTTCTAGGGTTTTTAAAAGGGTGGAGCAAGGGAGAGATTTGAGGATTGCACAAGTCTAGTAAGTCCTTTCTCTTTGTAATTTCTGCTTTCATAGTGAAGATCTATCAATTTCTGCCGTGGTTTTTTCCCGAAAGGGTTTTCCGCGTTAAATCTTTGTGTTCTCTTGTGTTTGCTTGGTGCTCTTGGATTGCCATCCTAGATCCATCTTTGTGTGATTCTGCAGCACAATCCCCAACATCGATCGCTTCTTCATTCCTCCACGGTCTATCCATGTCATATCAGGAGACCACTTAAATGCACCACTGGTCTTACAAGGGGCACCCCAGGCCCATCTCCTAGCAGTCGAGCCAGTAGTCCTTCAAGAAAGGAACATTCCTTATCAACCATATGAGCTAGTGGTATTGGAAGGCGCACCCTCCAACTTTAAGCCAATTATCTTGGAAGGGGTACCCTCAGCATACAAGTCAGTCATCTTACAAGGAGCATCACGAGCAATCACTGACAAACCGCTAAGGACACCTTTCCGCATGCCACATCAGCTAGCGCGTCACAAGAGGATCCATCGACAAGCACCGGTAATGGAAAGAGGACAATTCTTTATCCTATGGCAGCCTCCGATCACAAATGCAATCAGGTCACAATCTAATCCTCATATCATTTATGAGGACGAACCTCACTGTACAAGCAACATAGTGGTCCTACAGGCAAGGGATTTATATGAAGAATAAATAGTGGTTATTCCCAGAACGCCAGCATAGCCAGTGACGTTTAAGGAGAAGGAGCCCCATTCTACTGTTGAGACTCAAATATTGCATATTTAACCCTTCAATCACATTAGTTTTCTTGGTATTTAAGTGTTAATTCGATTTAATTATATATGTTTTTATTATGCAGGGTAGTTTTGGACCTAAAGATGAATATGTGCCTAAAAGAATGGATTTAGAGCTCAAAAGAAGATAATGAAGAATTGGAGATTTGTAAGTCATTAATGAAGAATTTACATGCCAAAGATCTAAGGAAACCAAGTGAGGAATGAAGAGAATTGAAGATTTGTAGTGAAGAAAATGAATCCTGAAAATTGGCCAAAAAAATCATATTATGAAATTATGAGTCTAAAAAGACAAGTTCTGAAATCATTTCAAAAACAGACTTCGGTCCGATCGATGCCAACTTCAGTCCGACTGAAATCACGCAAAACAGTCTAGCCAAAAAGTGGGATTTTCAGCCTTAATTCGGTCCGACCGAAGCTAACTTCGTTCCCACCGAAATCAACTTTGGTCCGACCTAAATTTGACAGATTCTACACAGATTTTTCATATGCGACTTCGGTCCGACCGAAGGCAACTTCGGTGCGACCGAAGCGTAATAAAAATGCATTATTCCAAGGTCGATTTGCGAAATCTCTAAGTCGGTGTGAAAGTTGGAGTTCCACAACTATAAATAGGAGTCCCTAGGACGTTTCAAAGCATCTTTTACGGCTTGGAAAGTGAGATAAGGCCAAGGTCAAGCGCCGACAATGTTATTCCACTTCGATTTCTTCACGGATTTTAGTTGATCGTTTTGTTTTCTTTTAGGATGTTAGTCTTCTCGGGCTAATCTCTTAGCTAAGGCTAAGGGATGAAACTTGTAGTTTATTTTGATGTTTATTTTACTTTGATTCAAGTTTATGGTTGAACTTCCATTAATTTCTAGTTTAAATTAAGGAATATTTTTAGTTTTCCGTGGTTTATTATGACTCCAATGACAGTAGATGCTTGGAAAGCTTTTGTCACGCCCCGAACTCGGAGACTGGGCTCACAAAATTTTCGATCGCCGAATCTGGCGCCGACAGCCTCCGTAGTACCCCATTCTCGGCTCCCGGCACCCATATACTAGGTTCCGATCCTGGGATGTTACAAGGAGGATTTCCAATATCAATTTGATTCGTAATGAGCATAACCACAACATAACCCACGAACAATAACCACAAGAACACCATCACAAAATCCACTATGAATAAAAACTTTGAGTACAGTGCGTATAAAGCGAAATACAAGATAGTGGTAATATCAAAACTTCAAAAGCTCGGCGACACGCTTCAACTGCGGCGAGACTACAGCTGCGTCCTGGCGTCACCTGCACGCATCAATTGTACATAAGCTTATAGAAAGCGTAGAGGGCGGTGTAAGTGTGTGCGAACGTGCTCAGAATGCAATGCCGGAGTAATGCAGAATCATGCTGATGAGTACGTAAATGCAACCAGCCGTACCAAGGCTATGCAGTACAAGATGTGAATGTTATTAGCCATACCAAGGCCATGCGATGCAATATGTAAGTCAAGCATGCCAATCCTCATACCAACGCAACTCCTCACTAGAGCATCAAATCAGTACGGTTCTCAGTCTGGATAATCACTGGGGTTCAGTACACTCCAAATGACACTGTCTCTCTCCAAGCAGCACGGTCCAAGTGAGTGTAAGAAACCTCACTATCCGCCTGGCCAATGGTCAGCCAATACCTATCCGGCACGTCGATAGCGAACCCATTTCCGAGCTGGTCAAACTCAGCCTAGTAATGCCCCCTGCTCTCGGGCGAGTAAGGCCACCACTCCTTTCCAACCGACCACGACACAGTGGGAGACGCGGCCTCATGGTATTCGGCCCTCGTGCGCTCATATATCCACTCGGTCTCGACGTTGGAGTCATCCTCTGGTACCATCAGGTTCATGGACTCTCACCCAGGGACATCTATAGCGCCCCAATTGCTTGAAACAAGATTTTTCGGTATCCAACCAGCCACCCACGATATATCTGTGGAGGCTATGGCCCTGATGTCGCTAGGACATATCTCAATCACACAGATGCAAATGCATGAATCATACTGCCAGACATGCGTCAATCCTGTGCATACTGTGCGCTCATCTAGGGTAACTCCGCATATCGGGGAGCCTGTAATCAGTCTGCCCGAAGGCACATGCTATGATCAGACACTCCTTATCTCAAGCATACATATGATGCGTATAATCATGAATCATGGGGCTGTGCTAAACATGTTATAAAGTAATAAACTATCCTCTCAATGAAGATGGGCCTAGATGGCCTATACGAACGGATACGGGCCTATCAGTGGCCTTAGGGAGAGTTATAATGTGGACATCTAACCAGCTTACTCATACAATGTGGACGTCAAACCAACATTGCCCCCAAGGTTCGGCTCGCCTCAAATACCATTAAATAAATCCTGGTGGAATTACACATTGCAATGTGCCTTAGGTACATCCCATGGGGCCCTAAATACATCAAATGGGTCGTATCTCATGGGCCTTATATTCATCAAGTGGGCCACCTCAATGAGCCTCATCGATGGGCCTTAGGTTCATTGCAATGGGTCATTACCCATGGGCCTTAGAATGCATTAAAAATGAGCTCAATCACATAAACTTTATGTATATCAAATGGGCCTAATCACATAGGTCTTATATATATCCAAGTGGGCCTCAACAATGGACCACAAATACCTCAGATGGGCCTCATAACGTGGGCCTATATATATATATCAAGGCAAGCCCCAACAACGGGCCCATAAACACATCAAGATGGCCTACATACATGGGCCCATATATATACCAAAGTGGGCCTCAATGATGGGCCTATATACATGCCAAGATGGGCCTATATACATGCCAAGATGGGCCTAAATACATGAGCCCATAAATATCCAAGAGGGCCTTAATAATGGGCCCTAAAAAAACATCAAGAAGGGCCTAAGTACATGGGCCCATATGCATCCAAGTGGGCCACATGTGAAGCCCACCAAAATGTTTATTTTACTATCCAATCAGTTGATAAGGGCATGTGGCAAGGGGCCCACCAAAATATTTATTTTCCATGTAACCTGTTGATGTGGTCACATGGACCAAGGGGGCCCACTGTAACATTATTTATTTATTTATTTTATTATTATTATTATTCTTCTTTAATTTCAACGATGGGTATTCATTCAACACTGTCGCCTGCACTATGGGCCAACACACATCACGGTGGGGCCGTGCACACACATCACGGTGGGGCCAAGGTAGGGCCCACTGTAATGTTTATTTGCCAACCAACCAACTGAAAAGGTTGCGCGGGCAAGGGCCCACTGACATATGGGTCAGGGGGGGCCCTATAATAGCCATATGGGCCAAAATTCAGCCCACTAGGGGCATGCATGCTAGAAGAAGGGCCCCCAAGTGTAACATCCCGGATTTTCGCCAACCTGGAATTAGACGTCCTTGGGCGATGGGTCAATCCTAACACAGGTTTAACTTCCCAAACGCTCAATTAAAGCCTCAAATCCTTTTTTAAACATTTTTCTTTACAAATCCCACCCTTCACTACCTTGTGCTTTCAATTTTTCAAAACACTTTCGCCCTAGACACTATCTTAAACTAGCTAAGTAGTAAAACTTGAATCACTTTATATACAAACTGCAAAGGCCTAAGTACCATCTCAACCAGAAAACAATTAGGATTAAATCCTCTAGAAATTTAACAAAGTTAACTAAGTGCAAAACTCGATTAGCCATGAAATCCGTTGGGATCGCTTTAAATACGATCTGCAAGACCCAAAACTTGCAAAATCAGTGACTCTAGGTTTCCCTAAAGTTTAGAACCAAACTCATTTCCCGTCTGCTCTCGGGAATGAAACGAAACTTCGTATTAGGTCTAGACCGCACATCTGGAGTCCGATTAACACGAAGCTAAGGAACTAGGACCGCCTCACTGGGCTTGACAATCATCTCAAAAATCAGGTCCAGCCGATGTCCCACGGCCATTCGTTTGGATCCGGAACGAGGGAGTGTGAAAAACACTATTCCTATTCCAAAATAAATATCAGGAATAGTGATCTGGCACCATTCGCTTGCGCATCAGTATTAAGCAACCAGACCGTTAGAATCAGACCAAATTACACCCTCGGATCAGGAAAAATTTCAGGAACATTTACATGTACTTGGAATTTCGGATCGTGGCCCACTGACCGTTGAACTGAAAGTGGTCCGCCACGTGCGATCTGGGAATCCGATCGAGTCGAAAATGTAATCCCACATAGATCTATGTGTGGTGAGCTTAAGTCTGACGTTTGGCTCAAGGAGGGCCACCAGAACCTCTCTTTTGAGCTGGAAAAGTGACGAAATACCTATATTAGCAGTAACCCTTGAACAGGAGTCTATTTCGGTGAGTTTTGAGACTATATAAGGACCTTAAACCCTCTCTCATGGCAGTCATACGAATTTGGGATTTGAGAGGGGGAAAAGAGAGAGAAAGTGAGGGAGAAGTGGGAGAATCTCCCTGCCGTCCTTCCCTGTTGCTATCCATGCTCCACTGCATCGTTCCCATCGCTTTCCTGGCGATTCCAGCCCCGTTTCTAGGTAAGAAACCTTAACCCTAATCTGATTTGGGGCTTGGGTGGTTGTAGGTTATGAAATAGCTAACCTATTTCGTTCTATAGGTTGCCAAACTGCCGAATATGGAAGCTTAGCAAACCTATCGATTCCGTTGCGATTCTACGACAAAAGGTGCGGACTTTAGGTGTATAGGTTAGGGTTTTCAATGCTTCCAATGTCAGATAATGATAGATTCATGATCTGCATGCAATTGCACATGTACAAAGTGCTTTCCGTTTCCTGTTTCGATTAACGTTGTAGAATATGGATTTTCACATACTCTAGGTATACGTAGAAATACCGTATACGTATTTTTTTTGGAGAAATGTTTGACATGTTTATTTAATGTATGATTATACTATATATGGATAAAATACTAGTTTGGAGAAAGGAATCGCCGTAATACATGTTCACTTGTAAATGCTACATATGTTGAAATTGTGTATTCTAGAAATACCGTATATGTGTAAGTTTTGGAAATGTAATTGTCATGATTATTTGTTGTATGATTATGGTATACATGGATAAAATACTCGTTTGGCTAAAGGATAACCCTAATACATGTTTTACTAACATACACCATGTATGTTGTAATAGTGTATTCTAAGTGTTTGTGGAAATGGCTGAATGAGTATAGAATTCTCATTCGTGCTCGTCATGACTAATTGTCATGGATTTATGATTGATGTATTGGCGATACCCCCCTTTGACGAAAGGATTTGCCCTAAGTCACGCCACGGCCAATATACACTATATATGCTAAAATGGGTGGCCCAAGTGTTTGTGGAAATGACTGAATGAATATGGAACTTGGATTCCTGCTTGCCATGACTATCCGTCGTGGGTGTACGCGTGTTATGATTGGGGCAACTCCCTAGTGAAAGGATTTGGCCTAATGCCTATGTGATCGACATATGTCGTGTATGTTGATGTATGTTTGTTTAAGTGTTTCTTGAAATGTCTGAATGAGTAGTAGTTAGCAAATTGTAATGTATAAGGGTGTTGAGATATGATTCTCAACCTCTTTTAACTATGTGTATGATCTCCTTTGATAGTTGTGTGATTAGGAATTGAACATGTACAAACTCATGCTTGTGTTGTGATTCATAACATGCTCAACTGCTTTATGATTTTAACTATGTAATGCATATGTTTAAATTTATATTTACGTTGTATGATCCGTCATGGGTGATGGGGGAGCGGAGCAACGAGTGCGTGCAACAGCCCTGGCAGCCCTAAAAGGATAATACTAGATCTTGATTGTAGGAGTTGAATCTTGATCCATTACTGCTTTATCTATCTGCAATTGATTGTGTTTGGGGCTATGATTATGGCCCAGGTAATCGGTAACGGGATTGAATTCGTGGCTGAGATTCATTTGCCACGTGGGATGTGTTCGACGAACTTGTGTCGTGCGTTGCCTGTCGGCAGTGGCTAGGCCACACGAAGTTGTTTATGCACTTCATGTCGTGCAGCTCAACGGGCGATCGTGCTAGTTGAGCTCGTCAAGTAACCCGATCTGCCTTATGCATGTTCACCCTATTTGGACGCTACTGCTTGAACCTAGGGTACCAAAATTACTAGTGAAACCCCCTTTTAACCATGGTACCTCGATCCGCTAAGACGCATGAGCCGGGCATGGTGGTATGGGACACCGTGGTCGAGCTGTCGGCCTACGCTGGGGCCATGTGCCTCCCCGTAGTGACCATTGCGCAACCAACTCGTGAGCCGAATATGGTGGTATGGGACACTGTATTCGAGTTGTTGATACTTACGGCGAGAGCCGAGTACGGTGAGACCTGTGCTAGTGCTGACGGGCGACGAGTCCTCCGTAGTATCTTCGAGTATACTCCAAGGGTCTGTGATTGGCGACGAGTCTTTCACAGCAACTAGAGTATGAGTGGAGCCGAGTACGGTGAGACCTGTACTCGAGCTGACGGCTAGTGATTGAGCCGAGTACGGTGAGACCTGTACTCGAGCTGACGGCCAGCAATTGAGCCGCATACGGTGAGATCTGTATCCGCGCTGACGGGTGACGAGCCCTTTGCGATGCCTTCACTACGCTTCTCAAACCATAATATTGTATGAGATTAACTAGGATTGACGACCCTCAAATGGATCATGTTTGGGGAATGATACAAGGGAGGTACCTTAGTTTCCCAATACTGCTGTTTGAAATGGACTAATAAAAACTTGGTAATCATGAGCATCATCGCACCGCATGTGCTTTGTAGATGTGGCGCACTGAGGGAGTAAGCATTCGCGAACGTAAGATGATGTCGCTTGAGGGTGGTTTGGCAAGGGCATACAGCATCATGTCATTTCATTCTCGCATTTAATAAGAGTAGTTAAACTTGTTTGATTTGTACTGCTTTATCATTACTGTTTGATTGAATTGATAACATGTTAACCTATGCTTTACTGTTCCACTGAGTTGATCACTCACTCCCACGTTACGGGACGGTGTTGTACACACCAACCAGATTTGTTGAGTTTCAAGTGGTGGCGATGCTTGTAAAGCAGAGCCGGACTACTTCTATGATGATAGGAGGAATTCTCCTATCTGTATCTCTCTGGCAGGTCAATGAAGACCTGATATTGTATTGACGGGGCTATGGTACATGGGATAGGAGGCATTACACTTCCTCACATTTGGTACATTTTAGAACTGCACTTGTATTTATTTAACCTGGTAATGTTATCACACTCTGGAGACTCATCATAAGTTATATATTTTATCTATCTATCACAGTCTTCCGCTTGCAAATTTAACTGTCTCTGGAGTATGATATGTTGTTTTGGCTTAATCTCACTCATGTTCAATGCACGAATACAGTCAACATTCAATCATCATTCATTTTGTTGCATAAGTGATGTTCTGGAACTCGGGAGTTGAGTTTATGTTCGACCCCCAATTTTTAGGGCGTTACACCAAGGCCATTTGGACATAAAATCTGGGTTATATAAGACCCAAAAATTCACTCCCTCACCCCCATACGAATTTCCAACTGCAAGGGAGAGAGTGAGTGATGAGTTTTGGAAGAAAGAACACCTTGGGGGAGCTGATTTGGGGAAATCCCCCTTGCCGCTGCCCACAACGGATCCTACAACCGCGCCCCACCATAGAGAGCGGCCCACCGACAATAAAAAGGTAAATCCTCTAGCCATCTTCAAATTTCAGCCTTGTAGGCCATTTGCATGCACCCTTACAAGCTAATCCTATTGGTGCAGGGTTTCGATACACCCATCCACGGACCCAAATCTTAGTGGCGGCGCTAGAAACCCAATGGACTACTCCTAGGTGTGGACCATTACCTCTAGGCTGCCAATTATCGAACCTATGTCACGAATAATGGTTGTGTAGTAAAAATTGTGAATTGCATGCTAAGTGACATATCCTTAGGCCTATTATCCTCCATGAAGTGAAATTTTCATTTATGGTTGCCGATTATTGATTACATGCTAGAATAGACTGAATACATTGAAATTTCATGTCCACATGTTCCATATTTTTCCCCAATACATGCACTTAATTAGCTGATTGTGGTAAATTGTGCGATGATTGAATAATGCGCTTACATGCCCATTTGTTTGCCCACATTAGCTAGAATATCCTGAAATACTGTTTAGTTGGTTGGCTATTCTTGAATAGAATTGATTGTGTCATGCTGTAAAATATTAGTCTATTGGTAATTGGGTTGGCCAGCAAACTGGAAAAATTCACAAGGGCAGCCCTACTGGATCGGCTGCCCTGGGCCAATCCGACCGATTTAGGCCGAAGACGGACAACGGACAGTAGTTGGACTACACAGGATGCTTGCACCCAATGTCGGTTGCGCCGTAGTTTGCTTAAGTCAGCCGAATTAGTCCAATAGTTGGCCAACCATGTATGTTCAACATGGATGATCATGTCTGCCTGAATCTAAAGCACCCCATACCTTTAAGAGGCCTACCGATACCTACTAAGACTCATGAGCTGGGCATGGTGGAACGGGACACTGTGTCCGAGCTGTCGACCTACGTTGGGGTGACGAGCCTCCTCATAGTGACCAGTGAGCAACCAAGTCTCGAAAGCTGGGCATGGTGAAATGAGACATTGTGTCCGTGCTGTCGGCCTACACTGGGGTGACGAGCCTCCCTGTAGTGACCAGCAAGCACAGGAGGTGACAGGTCCTTGTTCAAACGACCCCCGTCAAATTACCCGGCCGATGGCTCCGTGGCCGAGTATCATTCGAATGACCCGGTCATGAATGGAATTGGGTGACGAGCCCTTCCCTATGATGATTTGGTTATGTGACAAGTCCACACCTTGGAACTGAGTGATCATACTCGGTGTTTGGTTGACGACCCATACTGAGTTGGTCCTCATACCTTTGGGTATCATGCCTTACCTTTAAAATTATTAATTTATGAGACAGATGGATGATACCTAAATTTGGATCATGGATTGCAAGCTCAGAGCCGCTACGGCTGCCCTGGGCCAAGTGATCTGGATAAGGCCATTGATTAAATGGAGGTGTTTTAGCTTCCCCAATCTTGCTGGATGAATGGACTTAATTAAATACTCAGCTAACATGAATATTCATGGCATTGCATTAGCATAGGTTAGCGACTCGGCAGTCGAGGTCGCATTGAGGGAGTGTTGGTCATATGCGTACGTATAGATAGTGTCGCTTGAGGGAGTATTGGATGGTGAGGGCATGCATCATATCATAATACCATGCATGTGCATTAACAAAAGTGTCTAGGAACTGTATGCTTACTTTGCTTTTCATTAATTGCGAATGTGGATTTAATAACTTGTGTAACTTAATATTAATGGAACCACTGAGTTGATCACTCACTCCCACTCTGAGACAGTGTTTTAAAACACTAACCAGACCTTATCTTAGATGCAGGTACCACAAAGCCTGATGAGCTAGATGAGGCGACCATTGCATAGTATATTTTAATTCCATGAATTGCTCAATGCCAGATAAAATGAACTATAGAACTCCGCTTCCGCAAAGCATAAGTGGCAAACGGGATATCGGGAGTCAAGTATCTACTCGGTCCATGAAATTCAGGGTGTTACATATACATATCTATCTGCATCATTTATATGAAAACTATTTGATTTTAAAACACCAACAAATTTTTTATACCATTGTTTAGGAGCTTGTTTTAGATCATATAGCGATTTAATTAGTCTACATACTTTATTGTCTTTACCTGATATCTTATAACCCTTAGGTTGCTCCTTAGGTTGCTCTATATATATTTCTTCTTCTAAGTCTCCATTTAGGAAAGCCATCTTAATTTTCGTCTGGTGTACTACAAGTTTATATATGGAAACTATTGCTATTAAGACTCTGATAGTTGTAATCCTAGTTATAGGAGAATATGTATCAAAATAATATATTCCTTTATTTTGTTTAAAGTCTTTTACTATCAACCTAGCCTTAAACTTATCAATAGTCCCATCCGGTTTTAGGTTTTTTTTTTTTTTTTTTTCTAAAAACCCATTTACAGCCTATTGATTTGTTTTTAGGTGGGTAGGTCCACAAGTTCCCAATTGTTATTGGATATAATATATTCCAACTCATCATTTATCACTTCCTTCCAAAAGGTTGCATCTGGAGAGTTAATCGCTTCTGTATAGGCTATAGGATCATCTTCTACTAAGAAGGTGAAAAAACCATCTCTTAGGTTAGTTTCTATTCTAACTCTAGTACTTTTTATTGGTTCTATCTCTTCTACTACCTGCTCTTAAGTACTATTACTTGTAGACACGATATCAAATTCATTAACTTCCTCTATTGCTATAGATTTAGATTTCATAGGAAATACCTTCCCAAAGAACTCTGCATCCCTAGCTTCTATAATTGTATTATGGTCTAGAATATTATCTTTATTCTTTAAAACTAGAAACCTATGGGCTGCACTGTTTTGTGCATACCCTATAAATACACTGTCAGTCGTTTTAGGGCCTAGCTTCCTTTTCTTAGTTTCAGACAATCTTATTTTAGCAAGACACTCCCACACTTTAAGATATTTATAATTAGGAACATGGTTATTCCAAAGTTCGTATGGTGTTTGTTTAGAAAACTTAAAAGGAATACTATTTAGGATATAACAAGCAAACATAATTGCTTCTCCCCACATATTTGAGGGTAAGCTTGAACTGTTTAATATAATTGGTTCTCCTTACGAGTTCCATTCTTACGCTCTGCTATTCCATTATATTCTGGTGTGTAAGGAGCTTTAGTTTCGTAAATTATCCAACTCTTTGCACACAATTTTCTAAATTGAGAAGATTTATACTCATATCCTTTATCTGTTCTAAGTCTTTTAATTTTTATATTTAACTAATTTTCAATCTTAGTTTTATACTTAAAGAAAGCTTCTAAAGCTTCATCTTTGTTCCTTTACAGTTAGACTCTAGTGAACCTAGAGTAGTTATCTACAAAAGTTATGTAATATCTTTTTCCACCTCTAGACAAGTGATATCTAAAATCACCTAAGTTACTGTGTATCAACTCTAATAGAACAGAGTATTGTTCTATTCGTTTAAATTGTTTTCTAATGAATTTTGATTCTACACATGTTTCACATTTATCGAATTCTTCATTTGATATATTAGGTAATAAACCTAATCTTTTCATTTTCTTCAAAGATACTACGTTCACATGACCTAATCTACTATACCATAAATAAAAGGGTTTAACAATATAAACAAAATTGGATGTCTTATTATTATTATCATTGAATGCATTTACAATGAAAAGACCATCACTACAATATCTCTTACCAATAAAAGTTTCATTCTTAGTCATTACAAGTTTGTCTAAATCAAATACTAACTTGACAGTAGCTTTATTGAGGAGCAAATCATAGACCAAGTTTCTTCTAATGTCAAGTACATGTAAGACATCATTTAACATAAGAGCCTTTCCAAAAGTGAGTTTCAAAAGTACTTTCCCTTTCCCTACAATTGGAGATGTTCCATGAACACTTGTTCGTCATCTCCTGATACTTGGTAGGAGGTAAACATGCTATGATACTTGCACACGTGCCGAGTTGCACCAGTGTCTAGCACCCGCTCCAAGTTGTTTACAGAAAGACTTTTGAAACCACAACTATTACCACAGTTATGATATTTGTTCTTTTTCTTCTTATTGTTTGCCCGACTTCATTCCACAAGATTCGCCTTTAAATCTACATCATTTACATTTTCTTTTTGGTCCCTGTTTCTATTAGCATCTTCTATTCATATGTATACGATTGTAGTTTTCAATAAGATACTGTTTTTTTTTATGTTTCATTTTATTCTTATATTCTTTTCAGGAAGGTGATAACTTTTCTATTAGCGCTCATGACAGAAACACTTCATCCAAATTAATTCCTTCTGACAACAGTTCATGAACTAGATTTTGAAAATCATGAATCTGTTTTGTGACAGATTTATTATCTGTCATTTCATAGTGAAGGAAATTAACAATTGCATGTTTCTTACCGCCTGCATCTTTCAAAACGTATTTCTTTTAAAAGTAGTCCATATTTCTTTAGTAGACTCATAAGAAGCATACACATCATATAATTCTTTGGACAAAGAGTTCATAATATAATTTTTGTAATTATTTTCACATACTACTTCAATTTGATTTGTTGGATTTATAATAAATGATTCAGACAATATATATGGAACTTTAAGGGTGGTCAGTGCGAGCATAAGTTTTTGTTTCCATCGTTTTAAGTATTGTCCAATGAACGGTTCGATTTTGGCTAACTTGGTAGAAGTATTAACTGTTATGGTAGCCATAGTTTATTTAATTCAACAAAATTTGATTTCAAGATTGCTGGAATATTTGGTTGAATCAAATAGACTATTTGAAATCGAGAACTAAAAAGAAAATAAAATTTGAGATAGAAGACTTATAGAGTTGAGTTGAGGCGTGATGTGAGTCACTCGGCATGAAATCGAATTTGCTCCCATTGGACAATGTCCCAAGTGCAACAGGTTTCCTGAGCAATCGACCTCCAAGATATAATGAGTATAACCCGGTCCCAGCGGTGCACTCACTGTACGCGGGCTCGAACTACTTGCACTTTAACCCAAAAGTGTCGAGTTAACTCAGCAACCAAAAACTTGTATACTAGAAGACAAGGTTTTCACAAGAGTAGAAAGGATTTTCGTTATTTTGAAAACGAAATGGAAGTCCTTGTATAGACTGACAGTGCTCTGTGGGCCTCACATGATATATATGTGTTTTATGCAAGCCGTCCATCTATTTTTAAAGATCATTACAGAGCATGATCCAAAAAATGAGGGACATCCAAATCTCGAGTCGACCCCACCACATGAAAACAGTGGCAATTGAATGGCCACCATTAAAAACATCCTAGGTTTCACTGTAATGTTTATTGGTCATCCAACCTATTGATTAGGTCACGCACACCTTGATGAAGAGAAAACAAAAACATCAGCTTAATCCAAAACTTTTGTGGCTCTTAAAAAGTTTTTAATGGTGAGTGTTCAATCACCACTCTTTCCTGTGGTGTGGTCCATATGAGATTTTGATATGCCTCATTTTTGGTTTCATGCCATAAAATAGTCTGGAAAAATGTATGGATGGCATGGATAGGACAAATACATCGTAATGGGGCCCACAGAGCACTGACACTAGCCACCTCACTACTCACACTGTCAGTAGGCAATCTACGTCCATCAGCCTGATTTTTGTGTAGAGAAAATGAAATGATGGGACCCACCTGATGCTCGTTTTGGCACCTGGTGGCATGCCTGTGGGCTGAGCAGAGATAACCTTGGAGTCCTCCAAATGGAGATACTACTATTCTTATCAAAATCTTCACCCTCACTAGATTTTCACTGACTAGATGAATCATGGGCCTTAGTTCAGTGATCTAGATGTTGGTCTGTTGGACTTGGACCCCATTCTAGATGAAACTTGGCTCTAAGATCTCCAAAGCTGGAAGGTCCTGGCCATTAATTGGTGCTTTCTTCCATCAGTTGAATACTGACTGTTGTTGCATTCATTCTCAACCATCTATGACAATGAATAGAATAGTCCAGAGTCAGGTCAGTCTGGTCAAGGAGGTTTATGGGCCATGGCCCATCCACAGACCAATGGTCTGGATTGCTGGACCACCCCTGCCCACTTGTACAATATGCCATTCTTATCCCTTGGGTTGAGGTCCATGTCTGTAGGTTCCTATGAAGAATGAAATGAGAAACAAATTTGTATACATGTTATAGCACAAAATCCTGTCTCAATTATGCATAAAAGCTGCTAATCCAACCTCAATCTTGACCATCTGGCATTTCGGCCACCATGAATATCAGAATAATGCCTTCCTGAGTACCTTGGTGCTGTTTATTTGGAGCATTGGCTCCATGACCGATGTCACACGTACTTCATTGCAGCATTTGGTGGGACATGCCCCTGTGATGTGTATGGACCATTCAACGCCCTGATCGCTTTGTGGATCGCTCAATCTGCTTCCTTTCTGTTTGATCAATTTGGGAGGATCCGGTGGCAGATGAAAGCTGGGATTAGTCCTTGGGCTGGTTGGGTCCTTGAGTCTGTTCAAAGGGGAGGTTTGATCTTGCTCTATTTGCAGGCTGGGTCCCATGCAAGGATTTATATTTGGGTAAGCTGTAACATGGAAGAATATGGTTATGCAATCGCAAAAGTTTGAAATGCCATAAGAGTATTTAGGACTAGGATTTTGAACTTCAATTGGTAGAGGTAGAGCAGATTTCAGAGAGATGCAGTTCCCTTCCTCCTTGCAGTACACATGGCAAATATATGCTGTTGCTGCTACCATTGATGTGGTGGCCCACCATGTTGATAGGCTAGATCTGATGAGCCACCATCATGCTGTAGAGAGTCACAACTGGATGAGCCATTCAATCATTACGAAATTTTGACATATAACCACATGGCTGCCACCAGATCAACGGTCCCAATCATCATCCATGTTTGCCACATTTAGTGCTAGGAGGAAGCGGCATGGAGAACTTCCATGATACAGCCCGCAATGCATAATATCATTTATCTTTAAAAGATTGGGGAAGCAGAACCTCTTGGGATCGCTTGGAAGAGGGTAAGTAAAAAAATAAGCCTCTTTAAGTGCATCCTTGGCCGATATTCTCTGCATAGAGGGGAGAAAGAAAAGGAATGATTCAAACACAAGCAGCTCCAATGAATCACATGGAAATTTTCATTAGTAAAAATTATAAAGAACCAAACTTTCTAACCCAAAAAATAAATAATCAAGAGTGAAGCAGACCACGATTTACCCAATTTGTCCATAATATAATGGTAGAGATAATAGGTGGTCCATCATCCATAAAATGGATGGGTTTAAATGAAAGGGAAGAAATATCAAATCTTACAAACTTGGAGATTTAAATCTGTTGAAAAAGGTCAAGTTGAAAAATCCATGTTGAGGAAGACATTTGAGAAAGATCTATCTTGTGAAATCTTGACAAGAGGAATTCCATTCCCAAACATGCATCTCAGAATGTTAAGAGAACCCCATTGTCACATACATGCCATTGTGGCATACTTGTGAGAAAAAAAAACATTCATTAAACACAACCCTTGATGAATGCCATATGCTAAAAATCTGGGTGGTCTACTCATCAAGCAGGCCATAGATGCTCATTGAATTGTGGGGTTTTCTTATTATTTTCCCTCATAATCCGTTTTGATGATACAAAGACAAGTACATCATGTGGTCTGTCTGCCTGTAAATGGCTCAGACCTTTCACACATGATGATGTTGTGTTGGGAGCGTCCCAACGTATATCTGTCAAAAATCATGGATTAACCAAGGAGCCAAATGATAGACCCCAAACATCAAAAAGCTTTTGAGAAACATAAATGTGACAAACAACGCAGTATAAAACATCATGTTCCTGTAAAAGACAACAATAAAGTATAAGCTCCCACAAGTTTCAAACATATAGCATTTTAGTTATCAAGGAAGGGTTCAGAGAATTTGCAGATCTACTTCAGTTTGATCGTGATGAGTAAAAATTGGAAATAAAATCCAGCATTAAAGTAAAATGAACCATATAGAGATGACAACAATAAGACAAAAACAACAATAAAAAAACTTCAACAGACCATTATATGATTTTGAATCCTGTTGTGTGCATCTCCTATTGTCCTTAGTATTTTGAGTCATTCAGTCTAAATGTAGGTTCATTCTGTAAAATGAAATTTCAATAAAATAAAAAAGGAAGCTTTACGAAAAGAAGTTATTTTGAGGTACTTATATTCTGATTCCGTAGTGGACCAATTCCTTAACATACCACTGTTCCATTTTTTATTAACACAATGAGACCAAGCCCTTATTGCAGCTGATACTACTGAATCAGGTGCTTTCTTTTTTGGTACCAACTGTTAATGATGATGCAAGCTAGATAGCACACATATAGCTAATAAGCGATGCATGCAAGTTAACTGGCTTCCCCACTGCAACTTCATTGCTCCAATGACGGAATCTAATCCCGGCCCCACTTCTTGCAACAAATATTCAACATCGATATGCATCTGGCATTGACAGAATCCTGGACGAGACACATGCCCAACTCGCCCACAATATCACGAAGGTGAGAAGAATGAATGGTCTTAGTGAGAATGTTAGCTAGCTGATCTTTGGAATGAACATGAGGCTTTGAAAAAATCCTAGATGAGATCTTTCCAGGATAAAGTGACCAAAAACCTCTAAGTGTCTTGTCCTTTCACAAAGATAGTATTTGAGGAGATATGAATCACAGCTTGATGATCACAATATGGTGAAACAGGTGTAGACAGTTCAACTAATATGACTTCACACGTAGCATGATCTGTAGTACCATTTAGTGATGACTATCGTTAGATGAACTGGACTAGTTAGCACCATAGTAGGCACTAACATGAACATGACTATGATCAAAGTACAAAACACAATTTCCTGGTGCGAACTTTTAGATATCGGAGAATCCAATAGACTGTTTGAAGTTGGTGAGCAAAGGGAGCTTGCATGAACTAGCTCACGACACTAACGTGTATGCAATATCAGTTAGGTTATTGACAAGTAAATGAGTTTACCTACCAAACAACGATACATGCTTGGTTTGTCAAGATAGTCCAACTTTTATAATGCAGGTGGTGATTCACCTCAAAAGGAGTATCGGCAAGATGAGAACCAAACATGCCAGTTTCTTGAAGGAGGTCAAGAGCATACTTACATTGTGAGGTAACTATGCCTCTCTTGGACCACGTGACCTCAATGCTAAGAAAACCCCAAAGGAGGCTCGGGGTTCACTTCAGAAAGTGGATTCCATCAGGCCTCGGGGGCCACCGACTGGCAAGTTCTCAATCCATTTTGTAAGTCCACAAGACCGTTTCTTGTGTTTATGGAAGCAGCTGTCCCTAGAATCTCATTGAGCCAAGTTTTTTCAACTACAAAGAAACATCATGGCTAACTGCGACCATGTAAAATGGTTCTTTCATTCTAACTTCACAGTTGCAATCACCAAGGCCGGGTGCTGATCTTAATGTCCAGACCCGCCGATCATGTTAACTTTCTAATCCCCCATTCCAAGAAAGAGCCTTCATCTTTCCAGGATGAAGGGTCAAGACAAATTTTAGGCGGTTTCGCAACTTAGGTGGGTCCCGGTGCAAATCAAGGGTGGGCATCCCCACCGGTTCAGATGATTTTTCCCTAGAGGTATTGGTTTGGATGATGTGCTAACGTCATGTGGGCCCAACAACAGCCCAGTACCACTAATAGCTATGATGATACCGGTAACAATGGAGCATGCCTCATATATATAAGTATGTATGTACATACATAAGGAGAGATTTTTTGGATTCAAGAAACCACAAAATGCATCTCTGTGAGAGAGAAGAGAGGCATAAAAAGAGAGAAAATTGATTGAAAAGAGAACAAAAGGTAGCCTGCTTCCCAGCAATCTGGCCTGTTCATTAAGGCTGTTCTCTGCTTGGTTGCCACTTACGCCACTGGATTAGAGGTGCGGAACTTGTCTTTCCTTCTCATGGTAGTTGGATTGTGGATCAAATCATCGCTGTAGTTGAGTGAGAAGCCTCTGCTTCATGATTCAGATTGTGCCTAGCTCTATTCATATTTGTGTTATATAAATATGTACAGATGTTGTCAAATATAGGAGAGGTTTTCGAGTTAATCACCCCATGTTTAGGTACCAAAAAAGATGAGTATCCATGTTCAAGTTGCATGCATAAAGAGAGAATTCATCAAAACAATAAAATGTTAAAGACAGAAGCAAAGAATTGTTATATAATGAATATTCTAATTGGTATACTAAAGTTCAAATAAGGAATACTAAGATCAAAGAGTTAACTTTGGAACAAGAAGCTAGCTCATAGTCATGATAAGCATTGAGGACATTGAGGTTGAAAATCCCACCATTCATCACCAAAAGAGATATATATACATTTAGATCAGTCTGATAAATGGAGAAATTGAAATAAGTACATTCATTTGAAAAGTGATACCTCAGATGGATTAAGAGTTAGCATTTTGTCCAGTAAGGCCAAAGCAGCAGGTTCAAGACTGTTGAGAAAAGGGTACAGAAATTAAATTTCACAATTTAGAGGACTAAAGACGCAATAGAGACTACTGTGTTTGATTGATAACTGTTTCAGTGCCATCTAATTGAGAAAGCAAAATCGAACTGAAACTTATTGTATGAAAAAGGACAACTAAAAATATTAACTACTTACTTTTGAAAAACCTCCCCAATGCGTCTCTTCTTTGGACTTCCTGGCTTGATTCTATGATAATTGGGTAACTTGGAAACTCCAGGCCAGTTGCCTTCATTAGCAGATCCACACAACTCATAAATTTTAAGCAATTGATCAGCCTACAACAAACAAAAAAACAAGAACTAGCATCAACCTTCTCTTCCATGAGCGCAAAGTAGAGGGCTTATTCTTCAAATCGGGACAACCAAAACCCAAACCAAAGTTTCTTACAGTAGACAACAAAGGATAGAATCAGAAATGAATGCATAAGAGGGATCATATGAGTAGCCCCAATAGTGCTAAGATAATGGGATAAGTACACTTAGATGGTTTGGCCATGTTCAATGGAGACCCAGAACTGCGGCAGTTAGGAGTGAGTGGTTCAAGTTGAAGGCTCTAAAAGGACAAGGGGAAGGCCCAAAATGACGTCAGTGGTGGTAATAAGAAAAGACCTGAGGACCAATGGTTTAACAGAGGATGTGGTCTGTGGTAGAGTGGAGTGGCAAAAGAGGTTTCATGCATCTGACCCCAATTAGTTGGGATCAGGCCTTTATGATGGTGGTGGTGATGATAGGTGATAGGTGAACTAGGCTTGAACCACCATTGATCTATAGGTGAACTAGGCTTGAACCACCTTTTATTGATTACAATCACAGAATTAGGAAAGCCTAATTCATATTCCGCCATGCAAATCATCCATTTAAGGATTTAGAACATAGAAGCCTACCTCGTCTTTCCCATGCATGACTTGTTTTCCATTCAGCCTTGCAAAAATACAGCCAGCAGACCATATGTCAATAGATGGGCCATAATCACAGCGCTCCTTGGTTTGTAGCAGCAACTCTGGAGGTCTACTTATGCCATCATAACCATGAACCAGTTAAGAAGGAAGATATGTGCATGTTCTTCGTAGGAGAAAAGGCTAACTACTTGAAGATCAACACTCTTAACTACTATGGTGATCAAGGTCTAAAAATACCTATACTCCAAGGTAACAACTTCTCTTGTAAGATTTCTGTTGTTTTGTGTTGAAGAAAGAGCAGGTCTGCTGTAGTCCCTGTCAGTTAACTGGCATGAAATACTAAAATCTGCAAGCTTTAGAATTCCCGAGCTATTGATTAGAATATTGGATACTGCATGAATAGATGTAGAAAATCGATATCAATGACGCTGCAAAAAAAATAAGATCCTAACCAAGAAAAAGATCTAGCTCAATATTTGATGATAACCTTTGATGTCACGATGAAGTACTTGATTATTATGACAATAACAGAGCCCCTCCAACAGCTGCTTCATATAGCACTGACAAGGAAAATTGGAAAACAACTAATTTCCAAGAATGAATTTAACAATCCAAATGAGTGTTTTTAAGCGATTGAAGTACATGATACCTTCACATGTGGAACTTTTAATTCCACATCCAGGCGATTTAAAAGACCTTCCAAATCATGATCCATGTACTCAAGAACCAAGTAGATGCTACCAGTGAACTTGTTGTCAACAGTTCCCCACCTAAAGCCATCTGAAGCCCACATGGAAATGCTAAAAGCATTAGTAATTTCCTTCAACTTAATAGTGAGCCTCGAAAGCAAATGTTATGACACTACATTTAACCTATCATCATTCGGCCCTTAAAATGCCCCTAAACTTCTGAAATCACTCTTTTAAATTTTATTTATTTTATTTTATTTTTTTAATTTTTTAATTTTTTTTTTAAATAAGACTTAAGAAAGGAGAAGTAACAATACATAATCAAAGGTTTAGGCAACCCTAAAAAATGGAGGCGTAGGCCATCCTTTTTCTGAAAGCACTCTTCAAAAGAATGCAAACAATCATAGCCACATTCCCTAAAATCTCTCCAAAGAATAATTATGAAAAATGGAAGTAAATTTGGTTGCTGAATAATAATTATGAAAACGTAATTAATGGGACTTGGGTAGGCTTGATTTCCAAGTAGACCATTTGATTATAAATGTGAAAAATGATAAGAAACAAATTAATGTATCCATCAAGCAAGATGAAATAAATTGGATGCAATGTTGACAACTCATTCCTTGATCATCATCTCTTTCAAGGTGTGAACTAAAATATGAAGAACAATTTGTTAGTCATGATAAGATATATGTACGATCAGAACCACTAGTTAAGCAAAGAAGAAAGGGCAAATGTGAAAATTCAAATGGAACCTCCAGATGTTACAATCTCCTTCAAGTGAATCACATTTTTATGTTTAAGTCTGCTTAAAATTCCAGTTTCACGTTTTGCATTGCGTTCTTCCTGCAAAACACAAAACAAAAAGCCCACCATATTGCATTAAAAAAAGAAGAAGAAGAAGAAGAAGAAGAAGAGTGAATTTATAATTAAAACAACTTTCACAGATACCTGTCTCTAACTGTTTCCTGATCATGAGGTGCGGTTAATAGCAGTGTTTTAAATATCGACAATATCAGCCAATATATCCCATGATATATCTTGTATCCCACCAGTGCAACACGAAACGCACAAGTAGTGCGATATATCCCACATGTTCGATCTAGTTAGCATTTTTGAATTTCGATCCTTTTATTTTTTATAAATCATGTTAAATTAGTGTCAAATTGAAAAATCATGGATAGGGAGCTTTAATTTCAAGATTTGGAGGAGATGGGCCAGGTTGAGAAAAATTGAAAAAAATAAAAAAATTCCAACTTCTCGCAAATCGTTTGCAATCTTTGTGTCCAAATATCAAATCAAACATGTATGTAACCTAATCTAGTGATTCTTCTTTTGCTTTTGAATATATTGCTTGTGTTTCCACACGTCTTCTTACATTTATAAATTATATGAATAGACATTAAATATACTTGCATCAATTCAGTTAGACAACACATAGATTAGGACCCCATACAAAGAAAACCTATTATGTGTACTTGTTTTTTGTAATGTTTTGATTTATAAGTGTGTATTGATATCTTTTTTAACAATCACCGAAGTTTCATTGAAAAATTCAACCAATTTCCCAACGTTTCCCTATGTTTCCAACAACAACGATACATTACACGATACAGCCGATATATCCCATGCGACAACCGACACATATCCGTATCCCAAGAATGCGATACGTAATACGATACCGATATTTTGAACACCGGTTAATAGATTATAGATCAATAGAAGAAAAGCACCATACCAATGAAATGCCTTTGTCAGAATGCTTTTTTTTAATCTCTTTTAAAGCAACAAATTCCCCTGTTTTGATATCCTCAGCCTTATATACTTTACTGCAATTTTGGAAACAGAGCAAGAAAATATCATCAAGGAGTTGTCCATTTAACAATCATACATGAATTGTAAAGTAATTACTTAATCCTTTTTGCATTGACCAGCAAAATCCAAGAATAAACTCAAAAAGAATATCATGGTGTGCTCGGACAGGCAATTTTACATTAAAAAATTTCAACCAATAAAAAAGCTGTGTATTTATTTATCAAGAGATAAAAAAGGAAACATACAACAATGGGACATGCATGTTACAACAGAAAAACCATCAAAGTATAGGAAAGGTCCAACTAAATGAAGGAATGCAGATTCTTGGGTGTCTGACTTAATTGCAATTTTGCAACAAGCATAGGCAAGAATCATGACAGGCTAACGCTCCCCAAATGCATGTTTCAGAATTGGTAGAACATAGTCTTGTTTCGTTTTCTTAATCAATACTACCAAAAAAAAAAACATTTGCTACACACTTCTGTATTGTATGAGTCCATTATGATAAGTGACCAGAACCAAAATGAGAATAGCTTAGATTCCCACACCTTCTATTGTTTTATCATAAAAATTAATTATGGTAGTAGTTTTGCTAAATCCAAATACAGGCCTGTCTATCTACACAGTTTTGCTAAGTCCAAATACAGGCCTGTCTATCTACACCACATTGCACATGCCAATGTTATACACATGTAAAAGATCATAGCAGTCCTCCAGTTGAGCTACCCTCTTTTGATCTCTAAGCTAGAATAAGTCAGTTTGCTTATCAGGTGGTCCACAGTGTATAAAGCAAGTGGATGGCTTGGAAAAACTTGTTTCATACATACAGTCTTTTAATAAACTGTTGCAGACCTGTAAGTGGACTGGCCTTATTTTGGGCTAGATTATCTGCACACTGTGGCCCACTTGATGCACTATTTGGAGCTTGCACATGTTGCTACATTGGGAAATGCACTGTGATGAAGATGCACAGTGTTTTACATGCCATAGTGACAAATCTCATTCTCAGACCTTTCTCTTTAAACAGTAATTTCTTGGGAGATTTTCAAAATACGAGGGTTTTCTCAGGATAGTATCAAGAAATCTCACTAAAAATAAAAATATTAAAAATATTTACTACAAATTAATAAATAGTTATAATTTTTTAAGTATATACTTATTAATGAGTTAGTTTAAATCCTAAATAATTTCTACGATAATATTGAGATAATAACGCGATAAAATCACGAGAAATTGAATGTTGCTGATATTTTGAAAATCTCATGATAATATTGTTTTGTTATTTTTTCTCAAAAATATCATGAGATTTTCAAAATATCAACAATACACTAATAATAGTTTTCTTTTAGTAATTCAAAGGCAATTGAGCTGACAAATATGAACTTCACGGTAGAACTCGCATAATCATTTGCCAACGATTTTAAAACAGATATCATGTTTTTGTTTCTGATGATCTCTTTGTCACATCTTTAGTATAGATGTTCAAACTTCAATACTTAAGAGAGAAAATGGCAAAATATTTCATGTATGATTTTCTGTTTGTTACCCAAAATGATATAAATATAATCTTTTGGCAAGTATTTTTAATTGCATGGAAAAAAGCATTGATTTCTGATAGTTATAAGACTTGAAAGGGATCAATGTTATTGTGTTGCAGTTTGAGGTTTTTGTATATTCTTTTATAGCTAATCCCCATGCATATACCTATATGTATCTGAATAGTGTATCATGGAATGCAATGTAAGTACAGTGGATTTACACAATGAGAAATTAAAATCCCAACACCAGAGCAATGCAATCAACAAGCTAGTTTCACCAGTTTTATAACAATGATTCATATCAGAAGTCCATACATCTGAGATAACATACATCTCATATGTTTAAAAGAACAGAAATAAATGCAATTAATAATCAGGTTTCCAGTTTGGAATGACCAATAGACCATAAATCTCATAAGTCCAAAGGAAAAGGGCCATGTCATGAAAAAAGGGAAAGAATAATCACAACAATGTAGCCATTTGACAAAATTTCAATGAATATTAGGAATCTAATAGAAGAGGTCTGTTTTCCTACACACCCAAGGGAAAGAATAATAACAGCAAAGTAGCCATTTGATAGAATTTCAATGACTTTTAGGAATCTAATAGAAGAGGTCTGTTTTCCTACACACCCATGTGTTCCTTCCCCAATCTCGAATAATATCTTAAAAGAGTTGATGCTTCGACATCCCTTTGGGGGCCACTCATCAAGTTTGTCTTTCCCCAAGTCTGCTGCATCCATAATTCACTCTTCCTACTGCAGGAAAAAAAAAAGATTATATAGTAATAAAAATAAAAAGACCCAAGGCTTGGAAAAGAAAAATTGTATGGATCATAAAAACATAAAGCAAAACTATAACCTCAACATGAGAGATAGAGAGAGAGAGAGAGAGAGAGAGAGAGAGAGAGGGGGGGGGGGGGGGGGGGGGGGGGGGGGGGGGGTCAGAAACTAAATTTCATGTGGGTGGTCAGAAACTAAATTTCATCTTCAACTTCCTTTTAAGAAGAGAAATAAGCAGAGAATTCACTAATGCTGGAGCAAATTCAATTAAAAAGCAGAAAATAACATTTGGGAGGGAGTGACAAATCAAAACTTTTTTTATATGAATGTTTTTTGTTTATTGTTTATATATGTACACACACACACACACACACACACACACACACATCTTTTTGCAATTCTTGTAAAATCGGTGAGACGGCATTTAGAATTTCAGGGCAGGAAGCTGGAGTAGTGAAAACTACAGAATTTCTAGATTTTTGGAATTTCTTATCTTTCTGAAGACTCTAAAACAATCCCGATGTAGTTTATCTTGCATTTTTACTCCCATAAGACCTTTTGTTACTAATTCAACATTAGGTCTTTTTTCTTTTCTTCTTTCATTTTTAATAGATCGATCCAAGACATCATCTGAAAACAGTTAAAAGAAGTAAATAAGCCCTCAAATCACCATCTCTCTCTCTCTCTCTCTCTCTCTCTCTCTCTCTCTCTTGTGTGTGTGTGTGTGTGTGTGTGTGTGTGTGTTTCTTTCTTCTATCTTGACAAAACAAACATTTTAGAGAGCAAGTAATAGAGATCAGCATTTCAAAACTCCCAAACAAAGACATGTTTTCTCCAATAATACAATGAAATACAAGAGAAGAAACCACACATGATCCTAAGAATGGATAAACTGGAATTAAAAAAAAAAAAAACAAAAGATATGAGAACGATCAATATCTCAAATTGGGCATGTGTCGAAACAGTCCATGATACAGACCATTCTTCAAGTGGGTCCTTCCATGGATGGACCACCATCCGAAAATCATAAAGATCTCTCATCAGAATGTCAAGATCACTCATCGGTGGGACCATGGCTGTTCCACAGTTATTTCCACCAGATGAGCGGTCAAAATCATTGACCTTCCATGTATCGATTTTTTGTGGGAGCTCAAACAAGGATTCTCTCTCTCTCTCTCTCAAAAAAAAAAAAAAAAAAAAAAAAAAAAAAAAAAAAAAAAACTAATATCATCTGCTTCTTTTGTATCAAGAATCTGAACCCATCAAATGAAGTACTGAAATTTCAAATGAAAATAGGCAAGATTGCATACTGGAATTTGGATTCTACACCAAAGCCACTTGCAATTTTGAATAAATCAAGAATTCAACGTGAAGAGGGTAAAAGTAAAAAAACCAAAAACCGACCTGGTCGAGGGACAGTGGTGATCGGATTGACCGCAGCTGAGAGAGAGAGAGAGAGAGAGAGAGAGAGAGAGAGAGAGAGAGAGAGAGAGGAAATTTCACTTCTTGGACTGAGAAGAGGAGGAGAGAGGAAATCTTCTCTTCTTCTTGGACAGAGAGAGAATAATTCAAATGACAGTTTTTCGTTACGCAAACGGTCGGGAGGGTTTAAAAAAGAGAGGGTCCCTCATCCGTGTATATGAGCAGTATACTTGTGTTTTCAGTTTTTATTTTTATTTATAGTGAGGCCCAGTTTCACCAATCCAGGCCTTTGGTCTGATGAGAGAGAATGGATAGATGATTCTCCAAAAATCTCTGAGAAGGAAATATCCTAGCCTCCATTCTTATGTCCTTTGTCCATTTTAATGTGGATCTTTGCTGCATGCATGTTCTCAACCGTCCATTATTTGGTCATAAATGGGACAGTTACTGTTACGTTTACGGTCTGGATTACCGTAAAATTGGCTCCGCTGACTCACACGTGTGAACGAGGCACACATGTGCGGGCAAAGATGTAATAAAAGAAGATTAAAAAATAAATAAATTATTGTGTCCACATAATTTGTAATGACCCAAAATAATTTTTTATATATAATATGATAATTATAATTAATAAGAATAATAATAAATATGTATATAGACAGTTATACGCACATAACACACACCACACGCATCATATGCCACACACGTGCGCTGCACACACATGCATGCCCCCCGTGTACCTGCATGCTCGTGCACACACGCACGTGCATGTCCAACTATAAAAACAGGGAGAGAGCGAGAGAGAGAGGAGTTTTGTTTTCTTGCGTGGCGTTTTGTCTTCTACCTTCCACATGTCCTTTTTTATTATTTATTTTTCTTTATTTTTTATTTAATTACTCTTTTATTGTCATGTATATATATAATCTATAGAATTAGATTTCTGTCCATCTTTTTTTTTTTTTTTTTTAGTTTTCTTTTAATTTTTTTTTTTTGAATTTATAGTTTTATTTTATGAACATCCAGAAACTCCATATTTATTCCGAAAATTTTTAGATTTTTTTTTTCAGAATTACGGTAGAAAATCTGAAATTCCATATTTATACTAAAAACCCTTGAAATCTCCAACTTAATTGAAAATAATTCTGAAATTACAGATTTAATTTGTAAATTACAGAAATTTCCAAGTTTATTGTGAAGTATTCCAGAAATTTTTAGAATTGACTCATCACAATACATGTGTGTGTAATGATGGTGGAAGAACGTTTGTAATAATTATAATATTCCTAAATCATGGTTAGATGGATTTATGAACATTACATGCGCTATAGTGTTTAGTTGTTTCGATCTAAGTAGGAATGATCGTGCAACAATTTAGGAAATATTGATTTTAAAAAATGTCTTCTTGGTTGAATACCCCTCTCATGTCTTTTTTATTATTATTTATTTTTCTTTAATTCTTTTAATTAATTATCCTCTTTTATTGTCATGTGTATATATAATCTTTAGAATTAGATTTTGGTCCATCTTTTGTTTTGTTTTGTTTTTTTTTTTTTCTTCTAACTTTATTTTAATTTTTTTTTTATAATTTATAGTTTTATTTTTTGAAAATCCAAAAATTCCAAATTTATTCCGAAATTTTTTAGATTTTTCCATAATTATTCTAGAAATTCGGAAATTCCATATTTATTTAAGATTTAATTGAAAATAATTAATGAAATTATAGATTTAATTTTTAAATTATAGAAATTTCAAGGTTAATGTATAATTTTTTATATTTCAAATCTATTGCAAGTACTTCTAAAATTTCAGATTTATGTTTAAACTTTTAGAATTCCATATATATATATATATATATATATATATATATATATATATAGTGTCAGTCTCCTACAAACTGTACTGCATGGAATTTATGTGCAAACCTTCATGTACGCCGTAGGATGAGGAGAGCCGCTGAGATTCCACTGCATTGCGAAAGAGAGAGTCTTTGGAAAAAAGACTCTCTCCTACACTCATGCTGAGGGAGGCGGATTAGCTACTGCCAAGTTGAGCAGCAAGACTTAAGTGATGTCACCAAGTGATGTGGGCCCACCTTGATGCATTTGTTGTATCCACATCATCCATCTAGTTTTAGAATCATTTTGGGACATGAGAAAAAAAATGAGTATGACGCCCCGTCATTGTTGCACATGTGGGCGGGCACACGTGGGTGGACACTGATGTGGGCAGGGCCTAAGGGCCTAGGCGAGCTACCAGTGGTTAGCAGACTACTGTGCTGACAGGCTACTGTGTACGCAGTGGGGGGTTGAACTTGTCCCACATCGGAAGAGTCGTAGGAAGTTGGTGTGGTTATATGTGAGTTTGCACCTTAAGGATACAACGTGTTTTGGGGGGCAACCCTGAGAACAAATCCGTGAGCCCTCTGGGCAAAGTGGACAATATTGTGTCCTTGGGTGAGTCGTTTCAATGAGTATATAGAAAGTAGAGTGGACCCCACCACAGAAAACAATAGGGAGAGAGACACCCACTATTGAAACCTTCCTAAGGTCCACTCGGATGTTTATTTAAGATCTAACCTGTTCATAAGTTAACTTAGACATTAAAGAAGGGAAAACACTAATATCAGCTTGATCGAAAAACTTTTGTGGCCATTAAAAGTTTTAATGGTGAGCATTACTATAACACCCCGGATTTTTTGCCAACTTGGAGATAGACGTCCTTAGGTAATGGGTCGATCATAACACCTTATTAACTTATCAGAATTCAATCCCAAAGTCTAAAATCTATTTTTAACCCATTTCCTTCAAAATCTCATCTTTCACCACCTTATTCTTTAAAATTTTTAAGTACTTTCATATTAGACATTAATCCTAAAGTTTAAATGATGATGAACAATACTTAAACTAAAATTTATTATAAATAGGAAATATATAAATAAAATGAGTTTTTTACCATTAACCTTATGGAATCTCACAAAATAAATAGGTTATTTGAATAGATCAGTTTCTCCTACCTCAAAATCATATATTTCATGTCGAATAACTCATTCCAGGATGCAAGATACACTCATTTCAAAATCCCATGGTAAAACACCACCAGACAGCACAGCAAGCGGGCGGCGCCACCGCCGGTGCACCGAAGTTCGGTGGACACTCGCTGCGATTTTCTGCATTGTTCGACCAACTTCAAAAAGTCACATCTCCCTCGTTATAACTCCGATTTAGGTGATTCAAAATCCATCTTAAAGTTTGATAAGTCTAGTTTCATATATAAATAAGTGAAAAATATAATAAAAAATCTTAATATAGTTAAATGTAGGTTGTTGTGACAACTGTCCAAAATTTAATCGTTCGAACAGCTGCTACTTCGAGAATTTTTAGAATTTTTCTACAACACGAAATCTAATGAAATTTGGTAGAGTTGAAGTAAACTTAATGATAAACTACTAAAAAATAATTAAAATAATATACTAACTAAAAATGCCAAAAGGGGACATAGAACTATCCTAGGACCTTATTCTGTCGTAATTAGGGCATAATTTAGTTAAGTATTGAACTAAACAATCAATGGAATTAGCTTGAACCTCTTTCTATACGAACTATAAGACCCAAAACTAGTAGAATCGTTAATGCTACATTACCTAAAAACGTAGGATCAATCTCTAAACTCAGTTGCTCTCGAGAGCACATTGAAACTCCGTATCGGACCTAGACCGCACATCGAAAGTCTGATTACCACGAAACTATACGGTTATGACTGCCTTATTGGGCTTGACAACCGTTTCGAAAATCAAATCCAGATAGTATCCAGAAATGCATAACTTGAGCTCGGAGTGAAGTGTGTGAGAAACGCGAATATCTTTAGAAAATGAACTCAAATTTAAGTGATTTGGGTCGTTCGCTTGCGAGCCAAATTTAAGGTTTCAGACTGTCAGATTCTGACCCAATTACAACCTCATATCAGGAAAAATTTCCAACACATGTCAGTATACTAGTGGCCCTGATCGAGTAACGATGACTGTTGAACTGAAGCTGATCCTCCGCGGTCGATCTGTAAATCCAATCGGATCGAAAACTTAACTGGACCTCGATCCAATGTCAGGGGACTTGCTCCGGACCGTACGTAGAAAAGGGGCTTTCAGATGTGCCCCATGGGACCGAAATGACCACTATTTGGCTATAACCTGAGTATACCATGGCCCTGGGGCCATTTGAACCAGTTCTGGGCCTATATAAGACCCTTAGCCCACCCCTCTCTCATTCCATACGAAATTCCTAAACCCTAGGAGAGAGAAGAGAGAAAAGAGGAGAAAAGGGTGAGGAGAAGTGAGAGAGAGTGAGGGATAGTTGCCGGGATTCGTTTCTGCCACTCCATGGGCTGAATTCCTTCTCCCGTGTCGCTACACCGACGAATCCGAATCCATTTATAGGTAACAAATCCTAACCCTAATCTATTTTAGGTATCCAAGTAGATGAATCGACGAAATATCTAACCTATTTCATGATTCGGGTAGCCGTTGTGCCGTAAACAAAGACGTAATGTTCAAACTGAGCTCGGTACGAGTTTACCGGCGAAAGGTGCGGACTATAAACGTTTACTTTATAGTTTTCAAGGCTTTCAATTTCAGTTAATGATTTATGACTGACTTCACTACTATCACATGTGTTTAGATACGATGTCTTCCGTACAATATATATATATATATATATATATATATATATATATATATATATATATATATATATATAATATATATATATATATATATATAAACTATGTTGATTTTTTAATGCATTTTACGTGTTTGTTGAAATGTTTGAATGAATATGGAATTATGATTTGTGCTTGTTATGATTGATGTTTAAGAATACATGATTGTTGTACGTACGACAACTCCCTTGTGAAAGGAATTGCTATAATATACGTTATAACTGATTGATTACATGTGTGTTGATATGTGTAGTCTAAGTGTTTAGTAAAATGCCTGAATGAGAAAATGCTCATTGAAGTGTATTTAATGAGGGTGTTGAGATAGGATTCTCAATCACCTTATCTATAGCTACAGTTTCCTTCATGTAACCTATCTTACTATTACGTTATTTATGGATGAAATGCCTATGTATGATAACATGTGTTATGTGTTTGTTAAAATGCTCAAATGAGATTTATATTTGGATTGTTTGTCACATGCTATTTGACTATCACATATGAATGCATATTGTGTTTGGATATGATTGGGACTACTGCGTAGTCCAGGCAATCGGTAACGATTCCCGAAGTAGTGGTCGAGGTCGATTCGCCACACAAGACATGTTCGATGAATCCGAGTTGTACCCTGCTTATTGATAGTGGTTAGGCCACGCGGAATGCTTACGCACTCCATGTCGATTAAGTCAACGTATGTTCGTACCAATCGAGCTTGTCAAGTAACCCGATTGGCCCAATGTATGTTCACCATGTATGGACGCTACTGCTTGAACCTAAGGTACCAAAATTACTAGTGAAAAAGCCCGTTTAACCTTGATACCTCGACCCGCTAAAACTCATGAGCCGGGCATGGTGGTATGGGACACCGTGTTTGAGCTGTCGGCCTACGCTGGGGCGACAAGCCTCCCCGTATTGACCAGTGAGCAACCCAAACTCGTGAGCTGAATACGGTGGTATAGGACACTTTATTCGAGCTGTCGGCCTACGATCAGGTGACGAGCCCATAGTGACCTCGAGTGTACTCTAGGACTACGCTAATGCGACAAGCCTTTCCATAGTCACCTCGAGTATAAAATAGGCCTACGATCAGGTGACGAGCCTCTCGTAGTGATCTCGAGTGTGAATTAAGCCTACGCTGAGGTGAAGAGCCTCCTATAGCAACCTATGGTATAAACTTGTGAACTTGTCTATCGTATATGATTAACTAGGACTGACGACCCTAGATGGATCATTGTTTGGGTCAATGATATAAAGAGATGTACCTTAGCTTCCCAATCCTACTGTATGAATATGCCTAATTAAGAACTTGGCTAATCACGTACATGCACTGCATTTACATGTGCCTTTGGCGTTGGAGTTGAGCACAGCGGGAGTGTTGCATGCTGCGATTGTGAGATGATGTCGCAGAAGGAGTGCAGGCGAGGGCATACATCATTATCGCATATCATAATTGCATTAACAAGAGTAATTAGGACCTGATTGTTGTGCTGCTTTATTATTACTGCTTGATTGAATTGATAACATGTTAACCTTTGCGTTATAGTTCCACTGAATTAGCTACTCATTCCCACCTGGGATGGTGTTTTAAAACACCACTCAAATTTCGTTGTAAATGCAGGTAATGACGGAATCTATGTAGCTGAAATGGACTTTGTGGATTAGGAGGAAGAATTCTCCTACGTTTAGCTCTCAGGCGGGTCTATGTAGACCTCGTGCTGATTCGACGGGCTTACAGGGCTATATGATTTAGTCAAACACTTTATATTTTTGGTATTTGACACAACTTAGAAACAACACATGTATATGTTCAGCCTGGTGACATACTCATACTGAAATTGTCAAATACTTATGTACTTTATATATCTTTCGTAGTCTTTCGCTTGCCTAATTACGTTAACTCTGGAGTATGATATGCCATTTAGCTTATTCTCACTCATGTTTAAATGCACTCATCATAATCATTATTATCTATGTTGCATAAGTGATGCGTTGGAACTCGAGAGCTGAGCTTTGCTCAACCCCTGATTTTCAGGGCGTTACAGTTACTCTTTTCCACTATTTTCTATGGTGGGGTTCACTCAAGCTTTTGATCTGATTCATTCTTTGGCTCATGCCATAAAATGATTCCTACAAATGGATGGACGGTGTGGATACAAACATACATCATAGTGAGGCCCACATAATTAGGTGACATCACTTCAATACAAGTCTTCTCAACTAGTCAGTTTTGGACGTCGAATTGGGTCCTAGCCCCATGTGAGACCTGACCTAGTTCTCATGTGTGCATGTGTGTGTGTGTGTGTGAGTATGCATCTTATTCATCATGGTCTCGTGGTCCTACCGGTCGAATTCCAGTGACCCGCGACCTTCAGATTGTGTTTGCGGTCATCCTTTAGTCTGGTCACATAGACCCGACTAGGATCGACCCGAGACCTATGTCATCTTGTTCGCATCGTTGCTACGATTCCGACAATGTGTATTGTGCATCCATCCGACTTACAAATCCTATGGAAACATCACCCATATCAACAAACACTACCAAAGCCTAGCCTAAAAGCCTAAGCATTCTAATCTCCTCCCTATGATAATGATGACTTCTCTTACAAAATAATGATGACATTTTTCTCTTTTTATTCTCTCCCTCCCTCTCATTTCCCTCCATTGCTAGAATTTTCAGCAACTTTCCTTCCATCTCCCTCTCTTCTCCAGCCCCCTAATCCTCAAAATACTCCCAATCCCTCCATCAAAAGTAGATCTCCACCATTAAAACTTCTTTCTAAGCTCAAGACGTTCATGGTGTAGGAGTTTGGAGGCTTGATTTGCAAGTGGGTGATTATAATTTTTTATTTTCTTTTCTACCCTTTGATCTTATTTTTCTTCCTAGATGGATCCTATGGGACCCACCAATTTATGGTGGGGACCCCATTTGACCTCATGGATGTAACCTTTTGGCCCATCCTACATGCATATCATGAAACATGATGAGGCCATTCTCCATGGACCCCGTCATGATGTATTGTATCATCTACTTTATTTCAAGGGCATTTAGACCCTAGAAATCATGTTGGGATAGCATCCCAATCACCCATTCTAGTCATAGATCATGCATGCATTAGTATAATGTTGCATGTTCAAGTAACATTGTTGTATGGTTGAGATTGACTCTTGGGATGGCCCATTAGTGGCGGGGCCCTACCCCCATGGCCGGATTATTCTCTTTTCTTCTTCTCTTTTCTCTGACATGTGGATGATGATGTGTGTGTGGCCCATTTAGTGGGCCTAAGATGTCCCAAAATAAATAAAAATAAAAATCCAGCAAGGTGGGACGCTCTTACCACTCAACTCCATGATCTTTGGACACCTTAATCAATGCATGCAAGTGTCCTAGTCTTAGTCTGTGATCTAGACTTATGTGGGGCCCACTGAGGAAGGCCACACACCCTTTTTATGGCTGAGAATATTGAGATATAGGCTGATGTGTCCAGCCATGTATTGCTGTCCAAAAATCTAGACTGTTGCATGGACTATCATGTTCAATCTTTGACATGGATTTTTGGATCATGATTTCCATTATTTTCTTTATAATTATGGGGCGTAATGAGAAGGTGTGGACCCCACCTTAAGGTGTGGTGGGTCATACTTCAGATGGCCCATGAAATGGTACCCAAAAAGGAGGCCCATAGGGGTGGGCAGTCCACCTTGTTGGGCTGTCTAGCCAACATGTATGGAGGGAAAACATACACTTCAGCTTGGTTTCTCTGAGGGATGGGCCACTTTTGTGGACCCCACCTTACTGTATTTTATGAAGAAAATACTAAACCTCCATTTTTCCCCTCCTGGATGAAGTTTGGGCCCACCTTATTGGGTAAACAATGCATGGATAGCAACATCTCTTCCTGGATAGATTGAAATTCTTAATTTAATTAAAATATTTCTAAGTGTCCAAAAATCCTGAAATTTTGTGGGGGTGTGGGCCACCTATGGAAGTATCACCCTGCAAAATTTCAGACCCAACGGACATTTGTGCTGGCCGTGGTACGATTGGAAGTGGCCTGCTAGGCAGGGACGCCCAGGCTGGGGCGTTCAGCCTACTTCGTGGGCCCACCTTGATGTGTTGTATATCCCACCACCCATCCATGTGGGATCCTTAGGGGATTGATCATCCTTTTTTTTTTTAAATTTTATTTTTTAATTCAATTGGGGTCCATTGGGTGGATTTTTAGGCTAGATACCCCGGGCCCATAGGGCTGCCTACACATAAGACATCCCTGCCTTAGGCTACTGCTGAGCCTGCATTCCAACGGCCTGGCCTACTTGATATATGTGTTGCATATCTTCTCTCATCTGGTGGGGCCCATAGTGATTTGTGTGGGCTATTAAAGATGAAATATACTAAGAAATACTTCTATTGCTGGACTCCAACCAACCCAGAAATTTGGGTAGGCTGGAATTTAGCATTGAGCACAATAATTGTTGCCTATAAATGTTCTTTTGGGGTAATATGGCCCACTAGATTTAAGGAGGTTTTATGTCAGTTATCTTACCATTCTAATTTTAGTTTTGGGCTTAATTAGTGCAAGATTAGAGGCCCATTCCAATTGGATTCTTCTTGGGCTAGTCTTCTTGTTAATTAATGGGCCTTATAGCCTTGGTTGGGCTGGAACTTTTGATAGGCCCGTTGGACCCTTGGGTCCTATATTTACCACGCCATTGTGATGGGTCTTATGGGCCAAATACTCAAGTAGTTGGGCCCTTGCTTACCCACTATAATAAATCCATACTTGGGCCGAGATGTGAGGCCCAACTTACTTGTGTTAAATATAAGGATTTCCATATGTTGGGATAATGGGCTGCCCATTAGGCCCACCACAATGAGTGAACCCATGACCCTTATGGTTGGGCCCTAACCTTGCTTAAGGGCCCACCAGGTTGCCTATGTCTTGGGCTTAGTGTATGGCCCACTAGGCCATGGATTGATTGTGTCTTGGACTTTTCTTTGCATACGTAGCAAGCTACCTTTTGGGACCCAGTTGAGGTTGGATGTCCTCCTTGGTGGCCCGAAGGTAGGCCCATAGAGGCCCTTATAGGTGGTTGAAGGGCCACCTTGGGCCTGGCTAGGACCGTTCCTCCTTGAGATTTTGACTCTCTTAGTTTGTTGGCCATCCCAAAGTACTGGGCTTCCACTAGAGGATTTTTCTTCTCATTAGAACACCTGTCTATGTGCCTAGACCTTAACCCTCCTTGGGACGGAGGATTCCATATTCCACAGGTAGCACACTTATATCATCGTGACCCATATGCATCATCCGTATGACTTGCTTGCATTGTATGGTGGTTATTGAGGGATGGAGTTTCTCCCCTTGTGCACATTGAGTGCCTGAAGCTTATACATGATCTGTGTGTGCGACTCATGTATTGGCATCACATTTCATGATGATACCGCCCTTGCTTCATCAGGGCCTTGCCTTCACAAGGACATTTGTGGATGGCCGTATGTGTGGACACCGAAAATATTACTTGAGTATACCGGGTGCATAGGATGCCTATGGGTGAAATTCTCAAAACTTCCATGGTACCAAGGATCTGCTCCAACACCATGACCGAGTGGAAATTATGAGCGCACGAGGGCCTTATACCATTAGGCCGCGACTCCCACTATCATGTAGTCGGTTAGATTGGGGTATGGCCTTACCTTCCTGGTGTGAGGAGGCATTGCTACGCTGAGTTTGACCAGCTCGTAAATGGGTCCGCTACCTTCAGGTCTTGTTGGTGATTGGCTGTCCACAGGTGGGTAGTGAAGTCTCTTACGCTCGTTTGACTGTGCGGGGTTTGTAAAACGGAAGTCATTCAGCAGTGTAGTAGACCCCGGTGATTTCCTTATGATTGGAATGTACTTGGCATATCGTTTGGATATGAACACTTGTAACGCCCTGAAAATCGGGGGTCGACCAACAGCTCCACTCTCGAGTTCCAACGCATCACTTATGCAACGTAGATAATGATGATTAAATGTTGTCCGTGTTAGTGCATTAAACATGAGTGGGATTACACCAAAATAGCATATCGTACTCCAGAGATGATTAAATTAGGCAAGCGGAAGACTGTGATAGATATATAAAATATGTAAACTATTATAAGTCTCTAGAGTATGAACATGTTACTAGGTTATATATACATGTATACTCCAAAAATGAACAAAAAGAATATACATGGGTGCTTCAAAAGTACAAAATAACAAGTGTAATGGCGTCTGATCAACATCCCTATAACCTCGTCGATCAGAACATGGACTACATAGACTCGCCTGAAAACTGCATGTAGGAGAATGCCTCCTCGTCGTCCTCGAAGTCAAGCTCCGCCTCAGGAGTCGCGTCATCATCTGTAATCAAGACAGAGTCTGGTTGGTGTTTAAAACACCGTCCCGTAATGTGGGAGTGAGTGATCAACTCAGTGGAACTATACAGCAAAGGTTAACATGTTATTAATTCAGTCAAGCAGTAATGATAAAGCAGTAAAATCAAACATCCCTGAATACTCTTATTAATGCAAGAATGATATGAATAATGATGCATGCCCTCGCCTACACTCCCTAGTGCGACACCATCTTACGGTCGCGGCATGCTTTCTTCCCTCTGTGCTCTTCAACCTGGGGCACATGCAGTGCGATGTTATGAGCGTGATTACCAAGTTTTTATTAGTCCCTTATATCAATTCCCAAACAATGATCCATCTAGGGTCGTCAATCCTATTTAATCACATACGATAGGCAAGTTCAGGTCACTACCACCAACACCTTACCAACTGACAGTTTATTTTCGAAGGCTTGTCGCCAACTCGATTGGGGACCACAGCCAGGCTGTGCCGGGGTAGGCTTATTTTGTACTCGAGGTCACTCCACCAACGCCCTACCAACTGACAGTCTATTTTCGAAGGTTCGTCACCAACCCGACTGGGGACCACAGCTAGGCTGCACCAATGGAGGCCAACAACTCGAACACAGTGTCCCATACCACCGTATTTGGCTCACGAGTTTTCGGTTGCTCATTGGTCACTACGGGGAGGCTCGTCGCCCCAACATAGGCCGATAGCTCGACCACGGTGTCCCATACCACCATGTCCGGCTCATGAGTCTTAGCAGATCGATGTTAACGGGGTTTTCACTGGTGAGTTTAGTACCTTAGGTTCAAGCAGTAGCGTCCAAACATGGTGAACATACATCGGGTCAATCGGGTTACTTGACGAGCTCGACTAGCACGAGCGCACATCGAGTTGATCGACATGAAGTGCGTGAGTACTCCGTGTGGCCTAACCACTGCCGACAACTTTAGTACGGCTCGGGTTCGTCAAACACGTCCTACGTGGCAAATGAATCTCAGCCACGAACTCAAAGCCTGTTACCGATTGCCTGGACTATAGCATAGCCCCATACGCATTCAACCTTAACCAAAAAGCATGTGGAGTAGTTAGAACAGAAGTAACCAAGTAGTCCAATCATATTATCAAGCATGTTATAAGATGCAACATAAACAAGAATCCATACACATGCCTTTCAAAAGTAAAGCGAAGAAACTAAACAACTTATATGGAGGAAATCATACACATCCCTAAGGTAGTTGAGAATCCTATCTCAACACCTATATACAATACAATTCACCAAATACTTACTCATACAAATATTTTATCAAACACTTATACTACACCTATCAACCTACATGACATATGTCAATTTTTAACATGTACTTGGACAAATCCTTCTGACAAGGAGTTGTCACATACACAATCATCATGTACTTGCATCCCATAGCCACGGAAGGCACAAATCATAATTTCATATTCATTCAGTCATTTCAATAAACACTTAGACTACACCCTCCATCATACATATTATATATTAGTTATCATACATGTAAGGGCAAATCTTTTCGTCAAAGGGTGGTCTCCTATACGACAATCATATATCCACAACAATTAGTCATGGCGAGCACGAATGCAAATTCTATACTCACTCAGTAATTTTCAGAACACTTAAGCTACACATAATAACATACACAACGTATGTTGATATAACATGTATTAGGGCTAATCCTTTCACCCAGGAGTTATTATACATACATCTAACATACATAGACGGCAGTTAATTATGACAAACACCCTTTCAAATTTCATACATATACGGTACTTTCTACTAATACAAAGAATATGCTAAACGCCACATAGTTCGTATATAACTGAAACGCAAAACAGACATCGCATTTTGCATGTGAAATAGCATCCACGTCAAGAATAAATCATTAACCGACATTGAAAGCCTTGAAAGCCATAACCTATATGTCTATAGTTCGCACCTTACACCGGTAAACGCGTAACGGAGTCATTTTAGACACTTAGTCTTTGTCAACGGCGGATTGGCGACCTATAGCATGAATTAGGTTAGCTATTTCATAACTTACACTATTAAAATAGATTAGGGGTTAGATTTCTTACCTAAGAACGGGATCGGTATCGGCGGTAGAGCGGTGCGGAAGTGGTGGTAGGCACGTGGAGTGATGGGATTGAATCCCAGGGATGAACTCCAATTCTCTCTCTCTCTTTCTCTCTCTTTCCTCTCTTCTCTCTCCTAGGGTTTCCCAAATTCGTATGGGATGAGAGAGTGAGGGCTTAAGGCCCTTATATAGGCCCAGAACTGATGGAAATGATCATAGGGTCAAGGTATACTTAGGTTATGTCTAAAGAGCGTCTGTTTCAGCTCAACGGAGCACTTCCGGAGCCCCCCCTTAAGCCTAAGGTTGGACTTAAACTCTCTGACCATGGATCTAGGTCGAGTTAAGTTTTCAGTCCGATCGGATTTATAGATCGACTGCGGCGGATCAGTTTCCGTTCAACGGTCACTGAAACTCGATCAGGGCCACAAGTACACTGCCATGTATGGGAAATTTCTCCTGATCCGAGGGTGTATTTGGGTTAGATTCTGACGATCTGAATCCTTATATTCTGCCCGCAAGCGACAAGTCTCAGATTACTTAAATTTAGATTTTTATTTCTAAAATATCCATGTTTCTCACACACTTCACTCCGGGCTCAAGTGAATAGCTTTGGGACACTATCTGGACTTGATTTCCGAGGTAGTTGTCAAGTCCAGCAAGGCGGTCTTAATTATATAATTTCGTAGTAATTGGACTTTCGACGTGCGGTCCAGGTCCGATACGGAGTTTCGGTGTGCTCCCGAGAGCAACTTGGTAATGAGATTGATCCTAAATTTCAGGGTAATGTAGCGTCGATGATTCTGAAAGTTTTAGGTCTTGCAGTTCATATGTAAAGTGGTTTAAGCGACTTTCACAGCTAATCTAGTTTAACACTTAGTTAATTTCGTCTAATTTCTAAAGGATTTCGTCCAGAGTGAATTCTGCCTGAGGTGGTACTCGGGTTTGTGTACGGATTTTTTCGGGACGTTACAATCTACCCCCCTTAAAGAAAAATTTCATCTCCAAAATTGTCTAAGGGTAATAAGTAAAGGTTTTTAGGTTAGTTTTGTTGGTTTTAGGTTTATATACGTGTTAGGCTATGTACAGCTACACTAGCCTAGCTCATATCGGTCTACCCCCCTTAAAAGTTTCTACCTTTGAGGTTTGAAGATAAATGTCCAAGTCATTATTATCGTGCTAAGTGTCTGATGTTAAAGGTTACCTAAGGGTAGTATGTTCTACCATTTATGATTGGGTTAATAAGGAAAGTCAGTTGTGGTAGGCTCGAACCCGATATGTCGATTGCCCGCCTGACCAGGGCAGACAACACATTGTATCCCTTCCTAATCCTGATGGATCCTGGTCTTCTGCTCGGTCAAGCAGTGAGTCCTTTGGTAATCATCCAGGATTGAGAATTGAGTTAAGCCGCGAATGCCTTATACGGATATGGTTCTGAAATTCTGAAATCGGATCATCCTAAGTATTTAAGGAGTATTATAATTCGCTAGGAGGTTCAAGCCACATGTCTATAAGGTTGTCCTTTGGATCTTTTTCAACGAGTGTTCTTGTTTAACCTATGTTTAACTTGGTGGATAATAAGTTATTTCCTGGTGCTCATAGTCAAAAGACTATACTAGAAGGGTTTTCAATCTCCTAATATTATAGTTGTAGGTCACCATTTCAATCATACGGCTAGGGGGTTGTGAGCAGATTGGCACTTTGGTTTCATTAACTTCGGGAGGTAGGGAAGAGTCGAGAGTCCTAAAATATTGCAGAAGTTTGGAATGCTAGCAACATAAGGCCGCGGGAAGGGAAAGAAAATGGACATCATCTCGACGCGGTATGAACCTTGAATTTATAAGGGAAATAAGAAACTTATAACCTTACTGTGGTCCGCCTCTAACATGATCTTACGGAGTATTAAACTATGAAACTCAATCCTACTCGAGGGTTCTAATTTAATTGTACAAAAATAATAAAAAAAATATATATATATATATATATATATATATATATATATATATATTAATCACAGGATAATTCCTAGTATGAATATAAGAATTTCTAAAAGATACGACCAACCTATTAGTAACTTGAAGTTGTAGAAATTTTCCGTTTCGACCTTTTTATTATTTACAACATATTTGTCCCCTCTAGTTACCATATTATTATTATTATTATTATTTTATAATGAGGATAGTAATCCATTGTTAGGCCTATTCTTTCATACGAATTGGTTTCATAGACCCAGTGTCTGCCAATAAGAAAATAGGTGTACCTTGAATGTGAGCAATGATCTCAAAGGTCAAAGGCGCTGCAGTTGTTGACTCAGGTGCTTCAACTGTAAGTGCATGCACACGGGCTTGTTGAGGATGGTTTGGTTGCGCTGTCATAGGTCTTTGAGGCGGCCTATTCTGAGGTACAGGTGGTTGGTAAAATGGCTGCGCTGGTGATGAAGATCGTAGAGGTGGAGTCGCTACATCACGTGGTGGCTGACGGTCAATCTTCTGAGGTGGCGTGACACCATTGTCTTTTATCTTAGTAAAACAGAAGGGGTCAGTGTGTCCGCCTTTATCGTAATATGTACACCAACGTTTCGCTCGCCTTTGCTGGGTCGGCAGAGCCATGGGCCTTGGAGGCAAGTCTACATGTGGCCTCCTACTTAGGACTGGTCGGTCCTGTGATTCAGGCTGAGGCCTCGGGCCCATTGGTATACATGTTTGAGAAACTCTGTCTCCATCTTATTCGGCTTGCAGAGACGCGTTGACTAGCTCGGCATAATTGGGAATGCTAGCGCAACACGTCTTAGTCCGGATATCGGGCCGCAACCCATCTGAAAAATGCCACATTTTCATCGGTTCATCAGTTAGTATTAAAGGAGCGTATCTGGCTAGCTCTGTGAACCTGTTCTCGTACTCAGCCATTGTCATGCCCCCCTGTCGAAGGCGAAAGAACTCTCCCTCATTCTTATGGCGGTACGTGAGGGAGAAATATTTCTCATGGAGGTGTGTCTCAAATGCACCCCAAGTCCACATGTGCCCTGTGGGAACCGTTTGTAGGACGTTGTCCCACCATAAACTAGCCTCCTTCTCGAACATATAGGTGGCTAGCTCAACTTGTTCTACCTCAGTGCAGTGTAACAGCTTCAACATCTTAGAGATGAGATCTATCAAGTACTCAGCCTCCTCGGGTCTGTGAGTACGCATAAAAGTGGGAGGACGGAAACGCTGAAAGCGCTCAAAAAGCCAGCTGGTATGTATGTTCCCAGCAGGGTATGTAGGTGATGCAGGCGGAGCAACACTCATCTTCTAGGCGAGGGCCCCTACTATAGTGGCGAAAAACTGTTGCTGCTGTGCCTGCTGCTGCTACATCAACACCATCATCTACTCCAGCCTATTAGTAGGGGAAGCCAACTGAGGCATGGGTGGCGTCGACGTTGACGCACGGTTCTGCTCAGGAACCGATGGTGTAACAGGTGGCACCACAGGCGGTGTCATATGTGTCGGCCCAATGGTAGGGCCAGTGGCCGACTAAGAATCCGGCATGGCAGTGTGGGTCAGGGCCAAACTAGGGTCCATCTGGCAATCACTCAGGGAAGATACTCCATCAATCGGATCGCCAAAAGTGAGACGCGCCGCAACCCGTGCAGCCTTAGGTGGCATACCCTATATTTAACATAGGGTGCAACCTAGGTCAGATTCAGCATACTCACAAACTTATTTACGCAGCATACATACACAGGTTAAAGCAACTTCATGCATTTCATTTACCAAAATTGTTATAATACATGAGACACAGTGTTACATGAATCATGACAGAAGATGCATGTGAGCTAATACAACCAAGACTTCAGATATTTAAAGCATTCTACCAAGTACTACACTACTAGGCCTATCAATATGAAAACACAAAGATCCTATAACAGCAACAAAACAAGCCACAGGGCGACGGCATGGATGACTAGGCATTCGAATCTGGTGACGGGGAAGGGGCACCCTTATCCTGCAGGCAGCACAAGATGGACTTCAAAGTGCGAGTCACTTTTTTAAACTTGTGTTTTACGAGGGCCCGAAGATCGACGATATCTTGTCGTAGGACAGCCTGACCCTCCTCAAGGTGGGTTAAGCAGGCCTCCCTATCAGCCGATCAGGGTCATGCTCCCGTGCCGTAGGAGGAGAGCTCTCATCTGTATCCTGGGCCTCTTCTTCTTCCTCGTCCTGCTCTTCTTTTATTTCAGCTCCACCTTCTCCCTCACTCTCTTCCTCTTCGCTTTCTGTCTCTTCCTCACTCTCATCAAGCCGGGCTTGTCGTCGCCGTGGTCTGATGTCCATTTGATTGAGAGTAGTTTCATTGATATTATGGATAGGCACCGGCCTTTCCGCCCCAAGTCTGTAACCAAACTCATGTGCAATCTTGCAAATGAGTCGGCCGAAGGGGAGCGAATCAGTCCTTCTATTGGAGCATGCGGTAAGAACTATCTGTCATAAAACATATGTAGGCACGCATAACTTCTCTCCCTGCCCCACTTGGTATAGGAAATCTACCATCAGTCGCGTACAATCGCGGTGATTGCTCCACCTAGGGTAAACGTTGAACGTGAAAATGTGATGGAGTAGGCGAAAGTCGTCAGTCATATTGGTCGTTAGAAAACTATTGTTTGGCTGCCACTGAACCAGTAGGCCACAAAGGAACTGTGTGCGGTGATCCCTTTCATGTGCACTCCTCAGATTCTGCTCTTTTGCATGTACCTCGCCAAGGGGCACATTCATAAGCCGAGATATTAAACCAACGTCAATTGTGGCCTCCTGATCTCTTCCAAAGGAGATTTTGAACTACAAGGGCTCCAGCGTAGGCTCTCGAATGTGGGCATAGAAAGCTTAAACAGCTCCCACATCTGCGCGGTACTCGCCCTCAAATAGTGGACCCCACCTGGCCTCTTCCAGGCCCTCGAATAACAGGTATTCTCCAAATAGCCGCTCATCGCATGAGCTTCAAAAAGGACCCTACGGCCCTCGTAAACTCCATGCGACAGCTCCACCAATAGAGCCCTTCCGACGGGAGCCTGGGGATCGAGATCCCGCTTAGTTTGAAACTCTCGATTGACGCTTGTACTAGCGGCGGTACCTCTCGGTCTCCTCGAATGAGTGGGGCGACTGGGCCCGGCTTCATCCACGACACCCTTTCTCTTTCCCATGAGAGAGAATGGTAGAAACTGAGAAAATGGCCATAATAAGCTCGAATAGGACTATGGAAAAGCGAAGAAAAGGGAGGAAAGGGTTGGGGTCTTTAGGTCTCCACGGATTTGAGCCTCTAAAGGGTGTGTCAAGGCTCAAATGACAAGGGTTTAAGAAGGAAAATGAAGAGATGGGATGGGCTAGTGGGTTTACACGAATTTGAGACACAAAGAGTATTTGAAATGCTCAAACAAGAGGGAAAAGGGAAGTGCAACAGCTGTGGAAGATGATTTTGAAGGGGTGGTAAAGGAGGTGTACGAAAATGAAAGAAGAAGTGCGTGGAGGGGCGATTTGAGTGAGGAAATCTGAACTTTTTGGAAGAAAAGAAAAGTTGGAGGGGTGGTTTGTGAAGGAGGGGCGACCTAGGAAGGGTTTTAATAAAAAATCCATGCACAAGTGGGCCACCCAACCCCCAAAACACGATCAGCCCGGTCGGTCCGCCTGTCTGGGTAAGTTTGGCGGCGAGGCCTCGCTGAACGGCAAGGCCCTCATGGGTCTCTGGACCTTCTGGCGAGGGCTCGTCCATGGGGCGAGGTCCTCCTGTCCCCATAGGTCCAAAAACATGTGGGGTCCACCTTGGGTCTCCCTGGACTTGTTCGATTTGGCCCCCGACTCCGATTCGAGTTGTTTCGGGTCCCTTCGGGTATGTTTCTGATGTACAACTGCAGAAGAGGTGATTTACTGTCTAAACCCGTTAATAGACAGTCTAGGAAAGATCCGAGGTCGCCTTAAGTGATCACAGAGGTATACGGACTCGATCTCGGTGTTCGATATCGATGAACTTCGCCAATTGGCGAAATCGGGGAAACCTAAGCTTGTTTCTACATTTTTCTCGCACCCACCTGTGTCGAAAAATGTCAGCGTACGTCGTGTGACCATAACCCAGGTCCGGTTTAATCCAAATAATGCTCTGATACCAACTTGTAATGCCTTGAAAATCGGGGGTCGAGCATAAGCTCCACTCCCGAGTTCCAACGCATCACTTATGCAACATAGATAATGATGATTAAATGTTGTCCGTGTTAGTGCATACATAGACGGCAATTAATCATGGCAAACACCCTTTCAAATTTCATATGTATATGATACTTTCTACAAATACAAAGAATACGCTAAACTCCACATAGTTCGTATATAACTGAAAAGCAAAACAGACATCGCATTTTGCATGTGAAATAGCATCCACTGTAACGCCCTGAAAATCGGGGGTCGAGTATAACTCAACTTCCGAGTTCCAACGCATCACTTATGCAACATAAATAATGATGATTAAATGTTGTCTGTGTTAGAGTAATAAACATGAGTGAGATTATACCAAAACAGTAATTCATACTCCAGATCAATTGTATAAAAGCAAGCGAAAGACTGAAACTGTATATATATGTATGTAAAAGATACAAAATCATTTCTTTTTCCAGAGTATGAACCCATCTGAGTCACCATATACATATATCTATTTAATGTTTCAAAAAGTCAAAAATACATCTAAGGATGTAATCCCAGCAAATGCTGTCGATCCGACAGTCTAGTCGAAGCCGCCAGCATACTGCATGTATGAGAACTCGTCTTGGTCCTCATCGTAGTCAGGCTCCGCCTCTTGAGTCGTCGACTCATCTAAACCTGAGACAGAGTCTGGTTGGTGTGCGCAATACTGTCCCGTAATGTGGGAGTGAGTAGCTAACTCAGTGGAACAATAAGGCATAAGTTATCATGTTATCAATTCAGTCAAGCAGTAAAATCAAACATTTCTAACTACTCTTATTAATGCAAGTATGAATGTAGTCATGATGGATGCCCTCAGTGCTCCACATCTTCCAGGCACATGCAATGCATGATGAGCATGATTACCGAGTTGTTATTAGTCCATTTCAAACAGCAGGATTGGGAAACTAAGGTACCTCCCTTGTATCATTCCCAAACATGATCCAGTCTAGGGTCGTTAGTCCTAGTTAATCTCAGACGATGGTGTGGTTTCTAGGTCACTACAAAGGCTGTCAGGGCTGTTACGCACAAAGGTTACACCACTCCCCCATCACCTCTTTAACGATTCATCACTATACAGAAACAGGCCTAGTTTATACTCTATATACCGCGACAAAACTCTAAGGCTCACCGCTATTTCAGAGTATGCTCGAGGTCACTACAAAGGGCTGCCAGGGCTGTTACGCACAAAGGTTACACCGCTCCCCCATCACCTTATCAATGTAGGCCGATAGCATGAATATAGTGTCCTATACCACCATAATCGGCTCACGAGTCTAGTTGCTCACTGGTCACTACGGGGAGGCATGTGACCCCAGCGTAGGCTGACAGCTCGACCACGGTGTCCCATACTACCATGCTTGCCTCATGAGTCTTAGCAGATCGAGGTACCATGGTTAACGGGATTCCACTAGTAAGTTTGGTACCCTAAGTTCAAGCAGTAGCGACCAAACATGGTGAACATACATTAGACATATCGGGTTACTTGACGAGCCTGACTAGCTCGAGCGCACAATTAATTGGACGGCATGAAGTGCATAAGCACTTCGCGTGGCCTAACCACTATCGCCAACTGACCTACGACTCGGGTTCGTCAAACACATCTTACGTGGTGACGTGAAACTCAACCACGATCTCAAGTCTAATACCGACTTTCTGGACGATAGACATAGTCCCAAGCTCAATCAAACCTTATTCGTAGCGTGTGGAGTAAAGCATGATAAACAAAGTAATTCAAGCATGTTAGTAAGCATGTCATAAAGCATGTTATAAAGCACAACATAAATAGGAATACCAACACATAAATTACACAAGTAAGCGGTTTAAGTAAACAACCTCATGAAGGAAATCATACATGTCTCTAAGGTAGTTGAGAATCCCATCTCAATACCCTCCTAAGGCATCAACGTCCAAACACTCACTCACATAAGCATTTTCACAAACACTTAACATACACTATTTCAACATACTTAGGGTATGTTAGCAAACATGTATTTGGGCGAATCCTTTTGCCAAGCAAGTATTTTACGCATGTATAATATATTTATACAACAAATAATCATGGTAAACCACCTCTAAAATATATACGTATACGGTACTTTCTACAATACAGTATTTCTACATACATAGTGTATATTAGTAAAACATGTATTTGGGCGAATCCTTTCGCCAAATAAGTATTTTATCCATATATCGTATATTCATACAATAAATAATCATGTCAAACACATTTCCAAAATTTATACGTATATGGTATTTTCTACGAATACCTAGAATATGTAAAATTCCATAATCTACATCTTTAATCGAAACAGAAAATAGAAAGCACTTTGTACATGTGCAATTGCATGCAGATCATGAATATATCATTATCTGACATTAAAAGCGTTGAAAACTGTAACCTATACACCTAAAGTCCTCACCTTACACCATAGAATCGCAACGAATCAGCTAAGTTTGCTAAGCTTCCGTATTCGGCAGTTTAATAGCCTAAAGGATGAAATAGGTTAGCTATTTCGTAACTTACAACCTTCACACCCCAAAACATATTTAGGGTTAGGGTTTCTTACCTTAAAATGGAGTCGATATCGTCGGAAAAGCGACAAGAAAAGGGTGGTGCAGCTCGTGTAGTGGCTGGAAACAGCAGCAGGGAGATTCTCCCACAACGCTCTAGCTTTCTCTCTCTTTTTCTCTCTTCTTACTTAGGGTTTTTCCCAAATTCGTATGGCTATGAGAGAGGGTGCTCTAAGGTCCTTATATAGCTTAAAAACTCTCTGAAATAGACTTAAGATCAAGGTATACTTAGGTTATAACCAAAGCGGCGTTATTTCAGCTCAACGGAGGATTTTTGGCGGGCCTCCTTGAGCCAAAAGTCGGACTTAAGCTCACCGACCATGGATCCAGGTAAAGTTAAGTTTTCGTTTCAGTCAGATTCCCAGATCACGCGTGGCGGACCAGTTTCAGTTCAACTGTCAGCGGGTCTCGATTCGAAATTCCAAGTACATGTAAATGTTTGTGAAATTTTCCCTAATCTGAGGGTGTATTTGGGTCAGATTCTGACGGTCTGGTTGCTTATAAAATGTCTGCAAGTGACACGTGCCAGATCACTATTCAAGATATTTATTTTGTAAAGAAAACAAGGGTTTTCACACTCTCTCGCTCTGGACTCGAGCGAACAGCCGTGGGACATTGTCTGGATTTGATTTTCGAGGTGGTTGTCAAGCCCAGCGAGGCGGTCCTAATTCCTTAACTTCGTATTATTCGGACTCCCGATGTGCGCTCTAGACCTGATATGGAGTTTCAATGTGTTCCCGAGAGCAGTCGGGTAGTGAGTTTGATCCTAGACTTTAGGGTAACCTAGCGTTAATGATTCTACAAGTTTTGGGTCTTACAGATCATATTTAAAGCGATTCTAATGGATTTCATGGCTAATCTAGTTTAGTACTTAGTTAACTTTGTCAAACTTTTAAAGGATTTAATCCTAAGTGATTTTTGGTCGAGGTGGTACTCGAGCCCTTGTACGAAAAATTTCTAGTCGTTACATCCACGTCAAGAATAAATCATTAACCGACATTGAAAGCCTTAAAAGCCATAACCTATACGCTTTAGTCCACACCTTACGCCGGTAAACGCATAACAGAGTCATTTTAGACACTTAGCCTTTGTCAACGACGGATTGACGACCTATAGCATGAATTAGGTTAGCTATTTCATCACTTACACTATCTGAAACCCTAAAACAGATTAAGGGTTGGATTTATTACCTAAGAACGGGATCGAATTCACCGAAATAACGATACAGAAAAGTTGGTTCAGCCCGTGGAGTGATGGGATTGAATCCCAGGGATGAACTCCAACTTTCTCTCTCTCTTTCTCTCTTTCCTCTCTTCTCTCTCCTAGGGTTTCTCAAATTCGTATGGGATAAGAGAGTGAAGGCTTAAGACCCTTATATAGTCCCAGAACTGATGGAAATGGCCCCAGGGCCAAGGTATACTTAGGTCATATCCAAAACTCATCTGTTTCGGCTCAACGGAGCACTTCTGGAGGCCCCCTTTCTACGTACGGTCGGACTTAAGCTTCTTGACCATGGATCTAGGTCGAGTTAAGTTTTCGGTCCGATCGGATTTACAGATCGATCGCGGAGGACCAGTTTCAATTCGATGGTCACCAAAACTCCATCAGGGCCACAATTACACTGCCATGTATGGAAAATTTCTCCTGCTCCGAGGGTGTATTTGGGTCAGATTCTGTAACGCCCTGAAAATTGGGGGTCGAGTAGAAACTCAACACTCGAGTTCCAACACATCACTTATGCAACACATTTAATGATGGTTGTATATTGTATGTATTGGTGCGTAAAACATGAGTGAGATTAAGCCAAAACAACAAACATAATCCAGGGACAGTTATAATACGCAAGTGGAAGACTGTAAAGAATATGTATAACCTTATAAACCATTCTAGGTCCCCAAAATATGTATGCATTGCCAGGTCAATAATTACAAGTACTGTTTCAAAATACAAAATGTCAAAATTGTAGTAGTCTGCTACAAGTGAAACCCTGGAGTCCCGTCGATCAGAACAGTCTAAATGAATCCGCCTGAATACTGCATATAAGAGAAGGCGTCCTCGTCATCCTCAAAGTCCGCTCCGCCTCGTAGGCATCGCCACCACCTGCATCTAAGACAGGGTCTGGTTGGTGTGTAAAACACCGTCCCGTAACGAGGGAGTGAGTGATCAACTCAGTGGAACAATAAAGCAAAGGTTAACATGTTATCAATTCAATTAAACAGTAATGATAAAGCAGTAAATCACACATCCCTAAGTACTCTTATTAATGCAAGTATGGTATGCATGTATGATGCATGCCCTCGCCTACGCTCCCTCAGGGACTCCTTCGTACGATCGCGGCATGCCACACTCCCTCAGTGCTTGACCATCAACGCCAAATGCACACGTAATGTGGTGCATGAATGTGATTACCAAGTCCCTTATTAGTCATTTTCATACAGCAAGATTGGGAAACTAAGGTACCTCCCTTATATCACTTCCCAAACAAGGATCCATTCTAGGGTCGTCAGTCCTAGTAAACTCATATGATGATACGGTTCTAGGTCACTGCAAAGGGCTCGTTGCCTTATCAGTGCAGGCCTAGTTATACTATAGTTGCTACGGAAAGGCTCGTTGCCTCGCCGCAGACTCAGAGTATACTCAAGGTCACTACAAAGGGTTCGTCACCTTATCAGTGTAGGCCAACGGCTCGAATACAATATCCCATACCACTGTATTCGGTTCACGCGTCTAGGTTGCTCACTGGTCACTACGGGGAGGCTCGTCGCCCCAGCGTAGGCCGACGGCTTGACCACGGTGTCCCATGCCACCATGTCCGGCTCATGAGTCTTAGGGGATCAAGGTACCAAGGTTAATAGGGATTTCACTGGTGAGTTTGGTATCCTAGGTTCAAGTAGTAGTATCCAAACATGGTTAACATACATTGGGCCAATTGGGTTATTTAACGGGCTCGACTAGCACGAGCGCACATCGAGCTGATCGACATGAAGCGCATAAGCACTCCGTGTGGCCTAACCACTGTCGCCAATCGATATACGACTCGGATTCATCAGACGCATCTCATGTGGAGGGACATAGTCAACCACTACTTCGAGGCCTATTACTGATTGCCTGGACTATAGAATAGCCCCAAACACATTCAATTACAATGATCTAGCATATGAGATACTCAAGCAATAATGGAGCAATGATTCAAATCATACAATCAGTTGAGCATGTTATGAAGTACAACATAAACATGAATCCACACTTATGCATTTCTGGGTAAAAGCAATGAATATGAAACAAGGCGTATGGAGGAAATCGTACACATCATTAGAGTGGCTGAGAATCCTATCCCAACACCCATTTAAAGAATAGTTTACAAGTATTTATTCATACAGACATGTTTACAAACACTTAGCATACACATTATATCATACATGGTATGTATTTGTTAGCATACGTATTAGGGCAAGTCCTTTTGTCAAAGGATTGTCGCCTACACAACATTCGCATAGCCATGATAGTTAGTCATGGCGTACACTAACGCAAGGTTTATACTCATTTAGTCTTTTACTCAAACACTTAGGCTACGCATTGTAACATACACGACGTACTGAATTTCAACTTCACACCCATCGCTTCCTGGATACGAGTCCAGAAGATAGACGTGAATCGCCTGTCTCTGTCCGACACAATCTCCAAAGGAACTCCATGCAAACGAACGATCTCCTTGATTTATAGCCTGGCTAACTCGTTTGTAGAATTCGAGACTTTAATCGGGAGGAAGTGAGCCGATTTAGTCAACCGGTCCACGATCACCCAAATAGAGTCGTAACCCTTTCTCATCTTCGATAGTCCTGAGATGAAATCCCACTTCCATTCTGCTATGGGCATGGGCTGAAGTAGTCCAGGAGGTTGGCGATACTCAGCCTTGACCTGCTGGTACGTGAGACAACGAGACACATAATCTGTTATATGGGCCTTCATGTTGTCCCACCAGTATGATCTCTTCATGTCGCGATACATCTTCGTACTACTAGGATGCATCGCAAGCTTCGAACTGTGGGCTGCCTCGAGAACTTCTTGTCTCAAGTTATGGAGGTCTGGGACACATAGGCGGCCATGGTAACGTAGGCCCCCATCTATGCCAACTCTCCACTCGGCATCCTCATCATCGCTAGCTAGCCTTCTAAGCTCAATTAGTCGCTCATCGTCTTTCTGGGCTTTGATAATCTTGTCGTCAATAAGTGGTCGCACCCGAATGTGCGCGACACTCTCAAATGGTTCCTCCACGATGAGTTTTTGCTCGAAGTCTTGCACGAACTCTACCATATCCTACTCTGCTATCATCAGCGGAGCTATAAATACTATAGCCTTCTTGCGGCTCAACGCATCTGCCACAAGGTTGGCCTTGCCAGGATGGTAGGAGACCTCGAACTTGAAGTCTTTCAAGGTTTCCAACCATCGGCGCTGCCTCATATTCAGGTCCCGCTGAGTGAATATATAGCGAAGGTTCTTGTGGTCGCAGAAAAGCTCGAACTCCTCTCCGTAGAAGTAATGTCTCCAGAGCTTTAATGCAAATATGACCACTGCTAACTCGAGGTCATGCGTAGGGTAATTCTTCTCGTGTTTCCTTAACTGTCTCGAGGCATATGCAATCACCCTATCCTTCTGCATAAGGACACATCCCAAACCAACTCGAGGCGTATGGTGTAAATCGTATACTTGACCCCTTGCTCTAGCAATACTAGCACAGGGGCGGACGTCGGTCTGTCCTTCAGCTCCTGAAAAGCTGCTTCCGGCTTCTCATTCCAGGCGAACTTCAGATCCTTCCGTGTCAACTGAGACAATGGTCTAGATATCTTCGAGAAATTCGAAATGAATCGTCGGTAGTACCCCGCCAGACCAAGAAAACGCCTCACCTCAGTAACCGAACCAGGCTGCTTCCAGTCCTGAACCGCGGCTACCTTAGCAAGGTCCACCGCTATCCCTTCCTTGGACACCACATGTCCCAGGAACTTAACTTTCTCTTTCCAGAAGTCGCACTTCTTGTACTGTGCGAACAACTGGTTCTTCCTCAAAGTATCTAAGACTGCTCGCAGGTGTTCCTCGTGCTCTTCCCGACTCGTAGAGTATATCAGGATGTCATCGATAAACACGATGACAAATCGGTATAGAAATGGCCGAAATACTCAGTTAATCAAATCCATGAACACTGCCGGCGCGTTCGTAAGACCGAACGACATCATGAGGAACTCGTAATGCCCAAAACTAGTCCTGAAGGTCATCTTCTGCACGTCCTCATCTCTAACGCGCAACTGATGATACCCTAACTGTAGATCAATCTTCGAGAAGTATCGCACCCCTTTCAACTGATCAAACAGATCTTCTATCTTGGGCAAATGATACTTATTCTTTATAGTCAATTGGTTCAACCTGCGGTAATCAATACATAATCGTAGCGACCCATCCTTCTTCTTGACAAACAACATAGGTGCTCCCCAAGGAGACACACTAGGTCGTATGAAGCCCTTCTCTATTAGCTCATCAATTTGTTTCCTCAGTTCCTCCATCTCATATGGAGGCATCCGATACATAGGTAATGAAATGGGGGTCGCACCAGGCACAAGATCAATAGTAAAATCGATCTCGTGCCGAGGAGGTAATCCAGGGATCTTCCTGAACACATCCTCAAATTCCTGAACTACTGGCATGTTCCCTAACGTCGACCCATCAACATGCTCTAGGAAAGCAGCATAACATCCAACACGATATGACCAACTAACCTGCACTGGAAAGGTAAAGGTCGTGCCGTCAGGTCTGTTGGCTGTCACGATCCAATTATCGCAATCAATCTCTGCCTTCATCTCGGTGAGCAAGTCCATATCGAGGATAATGTCGTAGTGCCATAGTGGGGCAACAATGAGGTCAACGAATACTGTCCTGCTACCCAAGTTTACTGAGCAACCCTCACACGTCCGTGTGAGATCCGAAAAAGTCCCTGTAGCAGTAGTGAGTCTCACTCCCTTCGTGGGAGTAGTATGTAAAGCTAGACACTTAACTGCCGCACAGGAAATGATGGAGGTAGTGGACCCAGTGTCCACTAATAAGAAGACAGGAGTACCTTGGACATGTGCAGTGATCTCGAAGGCCATAGGCGTTGAAGGTGCTGTCTCTGGCTCTTTCACTGTAAGTGCATGAACGCGTGCTTACTGAGGTCAGTTGGGCTGAGGCACCATAGGTCGCTGAGGCGGCCAAAATCGAGGTACAGGGGGCCCGAAGGATGAATGTGCAGGTGCTGACCGTAGAGGTGGTACTGACAAGACCTGAGGAAGCTGGCGGTTGTTCCTCTGAGGAGGCTAAAATCCGCTATCCCTCAGCCTGGTAAAACAGTTTACCTTTGTGTGGCCTGCCTTCTTGCAGTAGGCACACCACAAATCTGGTCGCCTCACTAGAGCAGATGGAGCCGCAAGCCTCAGCGGTGAATCTGCTCGTGGCCTCTTGCCGAGGAACGGTCTGCTAGGTAGATCGGGTCGAGGCCTAGGGGGCATAGGTGTTCGTGCACGGGATAAGCTATCCCCATCCTGCTCTACTCGCAGGGACATGCCCACCAACTCAGCATAGGTGGATATGTTAGCACAACACATCCTCAAACGCAATTCGAGCCGCAGGCCCTCTGTAAATCACCGCATCCTCATCGGCTGGTCAGCAAGTATCAACGGAGCATGTCGAACCAACTCCGTGAATTTGTTCTCGTACTCTGCCACTAACATCCCTCCCTATTGGAGGCGTAGAAACTCACTCTCCTTCTTGTTACGGTACGTGAGAGGGAAGTACTTTTCATGGAAGCCGGCCTTAAATGCCTCCCACGACCACACGTAATCGACAGCGACAGTCTGTAGAACGCTGTCCCACCATAAGCTAGCCTCCTTTTCGAACATAAAGGTGACTAACTCTACCTGCTTCGGCTCTGTACAGTGTAGCATCCTCAGCATCTTGGAGACGCGGTCCAGCCAATATTCGGCCTCCTCGGGTCTGTGAGAACCCGTAAAGGTAGGGGGCCGCAAGCGCTGGAATCGCTCGAGAAGGCCACTAGTACCTAAATTCCCCGTAGGGTATACAGCAGGAGCAGGTAAAGGCACACCCTCATCCTGAGCGGAAGGCCCTACTGTCTCAGCAGGGTGTACAGATGGTGAAGGTGGAGTCGCACTCCCACCCTGAGCTAGGGCCCCTGCAATAGTGGCCAAAAGCTGTTGCTGCTGCTGCTGATGCTGCATCTCCTGCTGCTGGTGCTGCACCTACTGCTGGTGCATCATCATCAATAACTGCTCTAACCTATCCATAGGTGGGGCTGCCTGAGGCACGTGCTGCGTCGAAGAAGTCGCACGGTTCTGTTCACGAACCGGCAGTTGTAAGGTGGTGGCCCAACTGTAGGACCAGAAGATGGCTGAGACTCAGGCATAGTTTCACGAGCAGGACCCAAATCGGGGTCTGTATGACCATCACTGCGGGGAGGTTCCTGGGCCATCGAATCAGTAAATGTAAGGCGTGCCGTGCTCCGCGTGACCGCAGGTGGCATTCCCTATATGACATAGGGTACAACTTCTGTAAGATGTAGCATAGCAATATACAGCATTCCACACACTTCATAGCAAAAGAAACTGCATGCATTTCATTACCAAAATCTGCCACAATACACAAGGTATAACTTTACATGCATCATGACAAGAAACTCATGAGAACTAGCCTATTCAAAGACTTAAACAACAGCACACCATTCACCACATCTACTACTAAGTCCATCAAGGCTAAAACATACAAACTAGAAACAAGTAACAAAGCAACAAAAGGTGACTACATATAGCTAGTCATCAAAATCAGGCGATGGTGGAGGTGCACGCTTATCCTGTATGCAACATAGGATGGCCCTCAAGGTGCAAGACACTTTACTGAATTTCCGTTTCATAAAGGCCTCGTTCTTCTCAAGCTTTTGTCTTGCTTCGGCTCGGGCCTCCTGGATCTCCTGCTTCAAGGCAGCTTGACCCTCCTCAAGTTGAGCCAAACGGGCTTCTATAGTAGCCCGTTCACCGCCACGCTCCTAGGTGATAGGAGGAGAGCTCTCATCAGTGTCCTGAGCCTCCTCCTCTTCTTCCTACTCTTCCTCTATCTCATCACCACTTCTTTCCTCACTCTCTTCATCTAGATCAATACTTTCCTCCCCCTCACTATCGGACTCCTCCAAACTTGTCAACAAACAGTCTAGAAGTGACCCGGGATCACCTCAAGTGATCACGGATGTGTATAAACCTGATCTCACCGATCGTTTTCGCTGAATTTTGCCAATTGGCAAAACTGGGAAACCTACACTTGTTTCTACGTTTCTACGTTCGTATCGCACCCATCTAGGTCAAAATGTGTCAGTGTACGTTGTATGACCATAACCCAGGTCCAGTTTAATCCAAATCATGCTTTGATACCAACTTTTAATGCCCTAAAAATTGGGGGTCGAGTAGAAACTCAACACCCGAGTTCCAACACATCACTTATGCAACACATTTAATGATGATTGTATGTTGTATGTATTGGTGCATAAAACATGAGTGAGATTAAGCCAAAACAGTAAACATAATCCAGGGACAGTTATAATACGCAAGTGGAAGACTGTAAAGAATATGTATAACCTTATAAACCATTTCAGGTCCCCAAAATATGAATGCATTGCCAGGTCAATAATTACAAGTACTGTTTCAAAATACAAAATGTCAAAATTGTAGTAGTCTGCTACAAGTGAAACCCTGGAGCCCTGTCGATCAGAACGGTCTAAACGAATCTGCCTGAATACTGCATATAAGAGGAGTCCTCGTCATCCTCAAAGTCCGGCTCCGCCTCGTAAGCATCGCCACCACCTGCATCTAAGACAGGGTCTGGTTGGTGTGTAAAACACCGTCCCGTAACGTGGGAGTGAGTGATCAACTCAGTGGAACAATGAAGCAAAGGTTAACATGTTATCAATTCAATCAAATAGTAATGATAAAGCAGTAAATCACACATCCCTAAGTACTCTTATTAATGCAAGTATGGTATGCATGTATGATGCATGCCCTCGCCGACGCTCCCTCAGCGACTCCTTCTTACGACGCGGCATGCCACACTCCCTCAGTGCTTGACCATCAACAACAAACGCACATATAATGCGGTGCATGAACGTGATTACCAAGTCCCTTATTAGTCATTTTCATACAGCAGGATTGAGAAACTAAGGTACCTCCCTTGTATCACTTCCCAAACAAGGATCCATTCTAAGGTTGTCAGTCCTAGTAAACTCAATGATACGGTTCTAGGTCACTGCAAAGGGCTCGTCGCCTTATCAGTGTAGGCCTAGTTATACTCTAGTTGCTACGGAAAGGCTCGTTGCCTCGCCACAGACTCAGATTATGCTCGAGGTCACTACAAAGGGCTCGTCACCTTATCAGTGTAAGCCGACAGCTCGAATACAGTGTCTCATACCACTGTATTCGGCTCACGTGTCTGGGTTGCTCACTGGTCACTACGGGGAGGCTCGTCACCCCAGCGTAGGCCAACAGCTTGACCACGGTGTCCCATGCCACCATGTTCGGCTCATGAGTCTTAGCGGATCAAGGTACCAAGGTTAATAGGGATTTCACTGGTGAGTTTGGTTGTAACATCCCGAAAAATTGAGGGTCGAGTAGTAACTCAACTCTCGAGTTTCCAGAACATCACTCATGCAACATAGATAATGATGATTAAATGTTGACTGTATTAGAGTAGTGAACATGAGTGAGATTAAGCCAAACAACATATCATACTCCAGAGACAGTTAAATTTGTAAGCGGAAGACTGTGATAGATAGATAAAATATATAAACTAAGATGAGTCTCCAGAGTGTGATAACATTACCAGGTTAAATAATTACAAGTACAATCCTAAAATATACCAAATGTATAAGGTCATCTAGTCAATATCCCAGAAAGCCCGCCGATCAGGACACGGCTCACTGGAAGCCGTCAGAAGACAACCAATACAAGCAGACATCGTAGTCATTGCAGAGGTCCGGCTCCGCCTCAGAAGTAGCGTCGCCATCTGAAATCAGACAATGTCTGGTGGGTGTTCGAAACACCATCCCGTAACATGGGACTGAGTAGCTAACTCAGTGGAACAATAAAGCATAGGTTAACATGTTATCAATACAGTCAAGCAGTAATGATAAAGCAGTAAAATCAAACACTCCTAACTACTCTTATTAATGCAAGTATGGATGCCCTCACCACACCCTCCCTCATGCGACACCATCTCACGTTCGCGGCATGCTTTCATCCCTTAGTGCTCCACATCTTACAGGCACATGCAATGCATGATGAGCATGATTACCGAGTTTTTAATTAGTCCATTTCAAATAGCAGGATTGGGAAACTAAGGTACCTCCCTTGTATCATTCCCAAACATGATCCATTCTAGGGTCGTTAGTCCTAGTTAATATCAGACGACGGTGTATTTTCTACGTCACTGCAAAGGCTGTCAGGGCTGTTACGCACAAAGGTTACACCACTCCCCCATCACCTCTTAAACGATTCATCACAATACAGAAACAGGCCTAGTTCATACTCTATATACCGCGGCAAACCCTAAGGCTCACTGCGATTTCAGAGTATGCTCGAGGTCACTACAAAGGGCTGTCAGGGCTGTTACGCACAAAGGTTGTACCGCTCCCCCATCACCTTATCAATGTAGGCTGACAACATGAATATAGTGTCCCATACCACCATAATCGGATCACAAGTCTGGTTGCTCACTGGTCACTACGGGGAGGCACATGGCCCCAGCGTAAGCCGACAGCTCGACCACGGTGTCCCATACCACCATGCTCGGCTCATGAGTTTTAGCGGATCGAGGTACCATGGTTAAAAGGGATTCCACTGGTAAGTTTGGTACCCTAGGTTTAAGCAGTAGCGTCCAAACATGGTGAATATACATAAGACAGATCGGGTTGCCTGACGAGTTCGGCTAGCTCGAGCGTACAACAAGTTGAAAGACATGAAGTGCATAAGCACTTCGCGTGGCCAACCACTATCGCCAACCGAAGTACGACTCGAGTTCGTCGAACACATCTCACGTGGCAAATGAATCACAGCCACGAATTCAATTCTGGTACCGATTGTCTGGACTATAATCATAGCCCCAAACACAATCAATTTCAAATAGTAAAGCAGTAATGGATCAAGGTTCAAATCATACAATCAAAGTCTGATATTATCCGTTTAGGGCTGCCAGGGCTGTTGCACGCATTCGTTGCACCACTCCCCCATCACCCATGACGGATCATACAACGTAAACAAGAATTTAACATATGCATTACATAGATAAAATCATAAAAGCAGTTGAGCATGTTATGAAGCACAACACAAGCATGAGTTTGTACATATTCAATTCTTAATCACACAGCTATCCAAGGAAATCATACACATAGTTAAAGGAGTTGAGAATCATATCCCAACACCCTTAAACATTACAATTTACTAACTACTACTCATTCAGACATTTCAACAAACACTTTAAAATACATGTATCAACATACATGACATATGTTGATCACATAGGTATAAGGCCAAATCCTTTCACTAGGGAGTTACCCCAATCATAACACGCATACACCCACGACGGATAGTCATGGCAAGCAGGAATCCAAGTTCCATATTCATTCAGTCATTTCCACAAACACTTGGGCCACACATCTTAGCATGTATAGTGTGTTTTGGCCGTGGTGTGATTTAGGGCAAATCCTTTCGTCAAAGGGGTATCGCCAATACACAAATCATAAATCCATGACAATTAGTCATGGCGAGCACGAATGAGAATTCTATACTCATTCGGTTATTTTCACAAACACTTAGAATACACTATTTTAACATACATGATGTATGTTAGTAAAACATGCATTAGGGCTATCCTTTCTCCAAGCGAGTATTTTATCCGTGTATATCATATTCTTACAGCAAATAATCATGACAAGTACATCTCTAAAATTTATACGTATACGGTATTTTCTAGAATACAAAATTTCAACATACATAGTGTATATAAGCAAAACATGTATTAGGACGAATCCTTTCGCCAAACAGGTAATTTATCCACATATAATATATTCATACAGTAAATAATCATGTCATACACATTTCCAAAATTTGTACGTATACGGTACTTTCTTCAAATACCTAGAGTATGTAGAATTCCTTATTTTTCATCTTTAATCGAAACGGAAAACAGATAGCACTTTGTACATGTGTAATTGCATGCAGATCATGAATCTATCATTATCTGACATTGAAAGCGTTGAAAACCATAACCTATACACCTAAAGTCCGCACCTTTTGTCATAGAATCGTAATGAAGTCGATAGGTTTGCTAAGCTTCCATATTCGGTAGTTTAGCAACCTATAGAACGAAATAGGTTAGCTATTTCATAACCTACAACCACCCAAGCCTCAAATCAGATTAGGGTTAGGGTTTCTTACCTAGAAACGGCGCTGGAATCGCTGGAAAAGCGATTAGAACGGAGCGGTGTAGCTCGTAAAGCGGCAGGGAAGAGTGGCAGGGAAGTTCTCCCACTGCTCCTACACTTTCTCTCTCTTTTCTCTCTTCTCTATCTAGGTTTTCTCTCAAATTCGTATGGCTGCAATGAGAGAGGGTTTAAGGTCCTTATATAGCCTAAAAACTCACCGAAATAGACTCCAGGTCAAAGTATACCTAGGTTATAACCAAAACGGGTCAGTTTCAGCTCAACGGAGGACTTCTGGCGGGCCTCCTTGAGCCAAAGGTCGAACTTAAGCTCACCAACACCTGATCTACGTTCTATTAAGTTTTCATTTCAGTGGGATTTCCAGATCACGCGTGGCGGACCAGTTTCAGTTCAACGGTCAGCGGATCTCGATCGGAGATTCCGAGTACATGTAAATGTATATGAAATTTCTCATGATCCGAGGGTGTAATTTGGTCTGATTCTAACGGTCTGGTTGCTTAAAACTGATCCGCAAGCGAGAGGTGCTAGATTACTATTCAAGATATTTTATTTTGAAGTAATTTCACATTTCTCACACTCTTCACTCCGAGCTCAAGCGAATAGCGCTGGGACACTATCTGGATTTGATTTCCGAGATGGTTGTCAAGCCCAGCGAGGCGGTCCTAGTTCCTTAACTTCGTGTTAATCGGACTTCCGACGTGCGGTCCAGATCCGATACGGAGTTTCGAGATGCTCCCTAGAGCAGCCGGGTAATGAGATTGATCCTAGATTTTAGGGTAACCTAGCGTCAATGATTCTACAAGTTTTGGGTCTTGCAGATCGTATTTAAAGTGATTGGTGCTAATTTCACAGGCACTCTAGTTAACACTAGCTAAATCTCGCCTAATTTCTAAAGGATTTAGTCCTGAGTGATTTCGGTCTGAGGTGGTACTTAGACCTTTGTAGCAATGTTTAGTTTAAGTATTGTTCTTCATCACCTAAACTTTAAGGTAGTGTCTAATATGAAAGTACTTAGAAAATTTAAAAAAACAAGGTGGTGAAGGGTGGGATTTATGAAGGAAATGGGTTAAGGAGCGATTTTAGACTGTAGGATTCAGTTCTGACAAGTTAATAAGGTGTTAGGATCGATCCATCGCCTAAGGACGTCTAATCCCAGGTTGGCAAAATTTCGGGATGTTACATTGGTACCCTAGGTTCAAGCAGTAGTATCCAAACATGGTTAACATACATCGGGCCAATCGGGTTATTTGACGGGCTCGACTAGTACGAGCGCACATCGAACTGATCGACATGAAGCGCATAAGCACTCCGTGTGGCCTAACCACTGTCGCCAATCGATATACGACTCGGATTCATTAGGCGCATCTCATGTGGGGGGACAAAGTCAGCCACTACTTCGAGGTCTATTACCGATTGCCTGGACTATAGAATAGCCCCAAACACATTCAATTACAATGATCTAGCATATGAGATACTCAAGCAGTAATGGAGTAATGATTCAAATCATACAATCAGTTGAGCATGTTATGAAGTACAACATAAACATGAATCCATATGTAACATCCCAAAAAATTGGGGGTCGAGCATAACTCAACACCCAAGTTTCAGAACATCACTTATGCAACATAGATAATGATGATTAAATGTTGTCTGCATTAATATAGTGAACATGAGAGAGATTAAGCCAAAATAGCATATCATACTCCAGAGACAGTTAAATTGCAAGCGGAAGACTGCGATAGATATATAAAATATAAAAATAGTGGTGAGTCTCCAGAGTGTGATAATGTTACCAGGTTAAAGAATTACAAGTACAGTT
>JAJHSJ010000010.1:25744304-25829322 GCA_021015155.1 Magnolia officinalis | reverse complement strand
AGACAGGTTTTGAGAGGTATACATGTCACGTCTGGAAGGAGCCGCTTCGTCATATGGCCTAGACGCCTGTGCTACATGTCAATAGCTGAATCTCCTGCTGTGTTTAACCCACCAATGCATATACTAACACTTGCCTTGCAAAGGGTGCAATACTTCTTTCCTCTGACCACGATCAACAAACCCTTGATGAGCTTCCATCGCCCACCAGCAAACTGGCTTTCGTAACCGTCATCATCCAACCTTCCCGTCGACATCAAGTTGAGGCGAAGGTCTGGGATATGTCTCACATCCCTAAGAACCAATGTGCAGCCCACACCAGTCTTCACACAAATATCACCGTGTAACACCCTGAAAATCGAGGGTCAAGCAAAACTCAGCTCCCGACTTCAACGCATCACTTATGCAACATAGATAATGATGATTATGATGAGTGCATTGAAACATGAATGAAATTATACCGAAACAGCATATCATACTTCAGAGACAAGTGAAATTGTAAGCGGAAGTCTGTAATAGATATATAAAAATAATAAACTGTGGTAAGTCTCCAGAGTGTGATAATGTTACTAGGTTAAATAATTACATGTACAATTTCAAAATATACAAAAGGTGTAATGTCATCTAGTCAACATCCCAGAAATCTCCATCGATCAGGACACAGCTCACAGGAACCTGCCCGAAAAATGCATGTAGGAGAATGTCTCCTCATCATCCTCGAAGTCCGTCTCCGCCTCGTAGGCATCGCCACCACCTGCAACTAAGACAGTGTCTGATTAGTGTGTACAACACCGTCCGTAATGTGGGAGTGAGTGATCAACTCAGTGGAACTATAAAGCAAAGGTTAACATATCGATTCAGTCAAGCAGTAATGATAACGCAATACAACAATCAGGTCCTAAGCACTCTTATTAATGAAAGAATGATATGAATGATATGATGCATGCCCTCACCTACGCTCCCTCAGCGACTTCATCTTACGATCGCGCATGCAACCCTTCCTCAGTGCTTGACCTACTACGCCCAAACACACAGTGATGCAGTGCATGCACATGATTACCAAGTTCTTATTAGTCCTTTTCATACTGCAGGATTGGGAAACTAAGGTACCTCCCTTATGTCATTTCCCAAACAATGATCCGTCCTAGGGTCGTCAGTCCTAGTAACTCTCATACGATGTTACGGTTCTTGGTCGATGCAAAGGGCTCGTAACCTGATCAGTGTAGGCCTAGTTTATACTCGATACTACAGAAAGGCTCGTCGTCTCAATGCAGTTTAGAGTATGCTCAAGGTCACTACAAAGGGCTCGACACCTTATCAGTGTAGGCCGGCAGCTCGAATACAGTGTCCCATACCACCGTATTCGGCTCACAAGTTTTGGTTGCTCACTGGTCACTACGGGTGGGCTCCTTACCCCGGCGTAGGCCGACAGCTCCACCACGGTGTCCCATACCACCATGTCCGGCTCATGAGTCTTAGCGGATCGAGGTACCATGGTTTAACGGGGTTTCACTGGTGAGTTCGGTACCTTAGGTTCAAACATTAGCGTCCATACATGGTGAATATACAATAGGAAATCGGGTTACTTGAAGAGCTTGACTAGTACGAGCACACATCGAATAGATCGACATGAAGCGTGTGAGCACTTCATGTGGCCTAAACCTGCCGACGACCAATGTACCACTCGGGTTCACTGACCACGTCCAAGGTGGCGAAAACAACCTCAGCCACTAAATCAGGGCCCATTACCGATTGCCTGGACTATATCATAGTCCCAACCTCATTTAATTTCAACAGGTAATCATATGAGACAGTGAAAGCAATAATGAATTAAAGAAATCAAATCATAGAATCAATTGAGCATTCCATGGAAAAACATGAATTCCTGCATATGTATTTCCTACACATGCGAAAACTATCATATAAAGTACATGGGGGAAATCATACATATAGTTAGGGTAGTTGAAAATCATATCTCAACACTCATATAAGTACGCTTTACTAACTCCTAACTCATTCAGACATTTTCACCAACACTTAGGCTTCACGTTGTAACATACACAACGTATGTTAGCATAACATGAATTGGGGTGAATCCTTCTGCCAAGGAGTTGTTACACATACAACGATCATACATCCATGACAATTACTCATGGCAAATACAAATACAAACTCCATACTTAATTTAGACATTTCTACAAACACTTAGACTACACTTTCCAACATACATGATGTATGTTGGCTACATCACGTATTAGGGCAGATCCTTTGGCCAAGGAGTTGTCACACACATAACTAGTGTATACACACGACAAATAATCATGGAAAATACACTTTCAAATTCCATACGCATACGGTACTTTCTACAAATATAGAGAATACGCTAAACTCCACATAGTTCGTATATAACTGAAACGCAAATCAGACATCGCATTTTGCATGTGAAATAGCGTCTACGCCAGGAATCTATCATTAACCGACATTAAAAGCTTTGAAAACCATAACCTATACGTAAATAGTCCACACCTTACACCGGTAAATGTGTAATGGATTCATTTTAAACACAAGTCTTTGTCACCGGCAGGCAGGATGGCAACCTATAACATGAACTAAGTTAGCTATTTCATCATTTCAACTATTTGAAACCGTAGAACAGATTAGGGGTTGAATTTCTTACCTAAGAATGGGATTGATAGTGCTAGTAGAGTGGTACGAAAGTGGTGGTAAGGCACGTGGAGTGATAGATTGAATCCCAGTGATGAACTTCAACTCTCTCTCTCTCTCTCTCTCACTTTCCTCTCTCTCTCTCTCCTAGGGTTTCCCAAATTCGTATGGGATGAGAGAGTGAGGGCTAAAGGCCCTTATATAGGCCTAAAACTGATGAAAATGGCCCTAGGCCGAAGGTATACTTAGGTTATAGCCAAAGGAGGCGTGTTCCGATCCAACGGAGCACTTCTGGAGGCCCCCTTTTTATGTGCGGTCGGACTTAAGCTCCCTGACGCTGTCATGTATGGGAAATTTCTCCTGATCCGAGGGTGTATTTGGGTCAGATTCTGACGGTCTGAATCCTTATATTTGGCCCGCAAGCGACACGTCTCAGATTACTTAAATTTGGATTTCATTTCTAAATATATTCACGTTTCTCACACACTCCGCTCCGGGCTCAAGCGAATAGTTTCGGGACACTACCTGGACTTGATTTCTGAGGTGGTGGTCAAGTTCAGTAAGGCAATATTAATTATATAATTTCGTAGAAATCGGACTTTCGACGAGCAGTCCAGGTCCGATACGAAGTTTCAATGTGCTCTCGAGAGCAACTGGGTAATGAGATTGATCCTAGATTAAAGGTAATGTAGCGTCGATGATTCTGCAAGTTTTGGGTCTTACGGATCATATTTAAATTGATTAGTGTGAATTTCACAAGTAAACTAGTTTAGCACTAGCTAATACTCGCCTAATTTCTAAAGGATTTAGTCCTGTATGATTTCTGCCTGAGGTGGTACTCGGGCCTTTATAATTTCTATAGAAGGTGATTCAAGTTATTAATACTTGATTAAATTACGCCCTAATCACGGCAGAATAAGGTCCTAGGGCAGTTCTACGTCAAAGGACGTCTATTGCCAAGTTAGGAAAAATCTGGGGTGTTACAATCTACCCCCCTTAAAAATAATTTCGTCCTCGAAATTGGCTAAGACTTCTATTGGGTTCGTATTCAACGAGCACATTGTAGATACACTGACCTCGGCTTGTACCTATTGTTAGGCCTATTCTTTAGTATGAATTGGTTTACACTTGGACCCTAATTGTTTTTATTCCAGTAACTTCAATGTTGACCTTCTAAGGAAGATTCAGACCCTATTTAGTGACCTATCCTTACCTGTATCCTAGATCAATCCCCTTCGATCCTGGGCCAGTGGGGCATGGGTCCACCACGCTTCCGCTGTGCCACTCTGATCCAATGGATGTATAAACTGACTTAACTAAATTACGCTCATAATGTTCTACCCCCTTAAAAATTGTTTCTACTTTCAGGGTTCAGGATCTATGTCCTGATCCGTATGTCAGAACAAGGTGTAATTTGAGACCTATCCTCGACACGAAATGGGAAACGATCTCTCAATACATTTGTCTTCCTTTCATCGATGATGTGTGTTATGGCATTGGTACCTATGGTTATAGAAAGGAGCTAAAATGATGTGTGTTGAGGTTGATTTCTAGGACGAGTATGAGTTGGTGGCAAGACGACTAATCCTGCCAAAGGAGGACTTTTATCACGGTCCCGACTTACCTTATTTAATCATGTCTAGCTTAACAGGTAGGCTATCTTTCTAAGTTTATATGCATAATATGTATGCCAACATGGCAAGTGATTTGGGACCTAATTCCTAACTGTCTGTTGCCCATTTGGGAAATTCCTTGGGCCTAAAGAGAAAATCTCTATTGGCTATATGTTCTTAAAACTTCTCAAAGACGAAGAAATAAACTCTTGGTTGTAAGCGGTCGGCCAACACGGAAGGAAAGTTGTGTAGTGGGTCTGAGCTAGATACATAGACCTTCTGCCTCGCGAGGACAGAAAATTTGTTGTATCAGTTCTTAATCCTAGTTGATCCTGATCTTCTGCTTTATCAGAGCATTGAGTTCTTTGATAGCTACCAGGATTGAGAATTCAATTCAAACTGCGAATACCTCGCTTATATATAGTTCTCTACTCCGTGCTCCCGTTTGTAATAAGTTTTTGGGAAGGCAATTCTAAGGGGTGTATTGATTTGACCTAACGTTCAATCCGAGGGATATATAAGTTTCTCTATACGTGAATAGTTTCTAATCAAAACAACCTTCTTAAGAGTTATTAAAGAAGCCTATAAGTATTAAGGGGATTCAACGAAGGAATGATGTCTCACTCCAACCTAATCAAGTCAACTACTAAACTCACATAGTTCGTATATAACTGAAACGCAAATCAGACATCACATTTTGCTTGTGAAATAGTGTCTACGCCAGGAATCTATCATTAACCGACATTGAAAGCTTTGAAAACCATAACCTATACGTCTATAGTCTGCACCTTATGCCAGTAAATGCGTAACGAATTTATTTTAAACACGCAGTCTTTGTCACCGGCAGGATGGCAACCTATAGCATGAACTAGGTTAGCTATTTCATCATTTCAACTATTTGAAAACCTATAACAGATTAGGGGTTGAATTTCTTACCTAAGAACGGTATCGGTAGTGCCGGTAGAGCGGTACGGAAGTGGTGGTAAGGCACGTGGAGTGATGGGATTGAATCCCAAGGATAAACTCCAACTCTCTCTCTCTCTCTCTCTCTCTCTTTCTCTCCCTTTCCTCTCTTCTCTCTCCTAGGGTTTTCTAAATTTGTATGGGATGAGAGAGTGAGAGCTTAAGGCCCTTATATAGGCCTAAAACTGATGGAAATGGCCCCAGGGTCAAGGTATACTTAGGTTATAGCCAAATGAGGCTTGTTCTGATCCAACGGAGCACTTCTGGAGGCCCCCTTTCTATGTGCGGTCGGACTTAAGCTCCCTGACGCTGTCATGTATGGAAAATTTCTCCTAATCTGAGGGTGTATTTGGTTCAGATTCTGACAGTCTGAATCCTTTTATTTGGCCCGCTAGTGACACGTCTTAGATTACTTAAATTTGGATTTCATTTCTAAATATATTCATGTTTCTCACACACTCCGCTCCAGGCTCAAGCGAATAGCTTCGGGACACTATCTGGACTTGATTTTTGAGGTGGTGGTCAAGTCCAGTAAGGCGATCTTAATTATATAATTTCGTAGAAATCGGACTTTCAACGTGCGGTCCAGGTCCGATACGAAGTTTCAATGTGCTCCCGAGAGCAACTGGGTAATGAGATTGATCCTATATTAAAGGGTAATGTAGCGTCGATGATTTTGCATGTTCTGGGTCTTACAGATCGTATTTAAAGTGATTAGTACAAATTTCACAAGTAAACTAGTTTAGCACTAGCTAATACTCGCCTAATTTCTAAAGGATTTAGTCCTGTATGATTTCTGCCTAAGGTGGTACTCGGGCCTTTGTAATTTGTATAGAAGGTGATTCAAGCTATTAATACTTGATTAAATTATGCCCTAATCACGACAGAATAAGGTCCTAGGGCAGTTCTACGTCCAAGGATGTTCATTGCCAAGTTAAAAAAAATCCTGGGTGTTACACATCGACTCCCACGATTTTTGATACGCCAAAATTTCCCATCTTTATGGTCCCATAGTCACCGGACTTGTAGCTTGTGAAAAAGTCTCTGCATGGAGTCGCATGAAAAGAAGCTCCCAAATCTATCACCCAGTCGATGTCTTGACTCGTAACTGTGAGACATACATCGTGATCTGCTGAAAGAATAACTACAACGTCACCATCTGAAGCGACTGCAGTGGAATCTGATTCATCTTCCTTCCCTTTTCCTTTCTTGTCGTTCTTCTTACCACGACATCCATGCTTATAGTGGCCCTTCTTGCCACAATTCCAGCAATCAACATCTTTTCTTTTACTCGACTTGCCTCTTGATTTATCTCGGGCCTTCCCGCCCTTCCTGTTCTTTCCTCTTCCTCATTCCTATGTCACAAGGGCCTCTTGTTGAGTAGACCCTTGAGACTTCCTCTTTGTCTCTTCATTGAAGAGATAACTAGTTACCTGTTCCATGGATATCTTTCCATCTGGCGCGGAGTTACTTAGAGACACCACCAATGTCTCCCAACTGTCAGCAATGAACTAAGCAAAAGTAAAGCCAGCAATTCATCATCCAGGACCATCTTCATAGAGGAGAGTTGGTTCACTATATTGTTGACCTCATTCATGTGCTTGTCCACAGAATCACCATCCTTAAACTTGAGATTCATAAGTCGCCTTATTAGAAAATTTTTATTACCGGCTGTCTTTGTCTCATACAGCCCTTCTAATTTCAGCCATAGGCTAGCAGCTGAGGTCTCCGTAGACACATGGTGGAACACAGAATCATCCACCCAATGTCTAATAAACCCCACCGCCTTTCGATCCATCTTCTTCCAATCAGCATCCACTACGCCAAAATCGCTGTTTTGCGACGGACCAAATCCGTCGTAAAACCAAAAAAACGACGGACTTCGTCCGTCGCTTGGTCCGTCGCTGTTTACTGGGTCGTTTTTGGTTTTACGACGGATTAAATCCATCGTTTAATCTGCGACGGATAAGGTCCGTCGCAGCATAGCGACGGATAAAATCCGTTGTAAAAAATAAAAAATCCGTCGGTAATATTCAAAAAAATAGTCGTCACTAAAAACATTAGCGACGGATAAGGTCCGTCGCTAATGTGTAAGCGACGGACCTGATATCCGTCGTCGATTTTCAACGTTAAGAAATTAGCGACGGATAAGGTCCGTCGCTAAAATATCTGTAAAAAAAAAGGATATCAATATATTATTATTTTTTAATCTTGCACCTGATAGTCATTCAAAAAATAATTCACAATATTATTTGATAAGAATCCTATTCACAAAATTGGTAACAACTCAATTCAATAAAAGAGAAAATGAACCAAGTGGCCCACTCCAAATATTGACTTTAACCCTCCTAACTAAACACTTGCCTCCCCCCCCCCCCCCCCCCCCCCTAAACTAGGACCCATAGAAAGAAATTACCCAGAACTTCAACTGTTGGCTATGCCTGGCCTTGAATTGGCTACTTAGTATCTTGTCTTATTCAACCTTCTTTTGAGCCCTTCCTGCATATATTACAAACCAGATCAGAGTTGGGTCCAATATCATAATCAAGAGGGGAGCAAATGCTACCTCTACAACCATAACTTCAACCTTCCTTTCCCTTTGGTCAAGCTCATGCGACTTCAGTTCCATTTCTGACTTCGCAGCATTAAGTTCCTTAACAGCCTCTGCATGTTTCAGATCTCTCTTTCTCCATTGCCTTTCTGGATTCCTCGAGTTTGTCCACTGGCTGCAATAATTGCAACTTTAGCATATACTGGTTGAAAAAAGCTAGGGTTTTCTGATGCCCACATGCCACCTATAAACACAACAGCATAATCAAGATGAGGAGGCAAAGATCAAATGAAAAGGCCATCTTAAAGTAAAGAAGCATATGAAAAATGAATACAACAAATATAGAGGATTTTTTTTTTTTTTTTCCTTCTTATGCATGGAAAGTGAATAGTTTAATCAACTGAAACCAATTAACAAAAAAAAAAAAAAATAGAATTCATCCTACCCATTAGAGGTTCAGGTAAGAGCATTTCTTAACTTCATAGCATTCACTGGGAGAGCACAATACAGTTTGAAAAGATCTTTTGATGTTGAAATCAATACACAACAGTGCAATGCAATCTGCATTTAATGCACCAGTGTCTAATGACATGACCAAATGAAAGTGTAGGAACTGGGAAATTCCTATTTCCCAACTATCCGAACTCTTTTACTAGTAGGGATAATGCATCAAGTTCAGCTAAGTTGGACCGTAGGTTATTGTCCAGCCAGTGGACAACTTCTAACCTGTCGTGCATGCAACATCCAACTTGTCCAAAAGGTGGGCCTACCATGAGGAGCACAATCCATGCATTGGATGAACCCTGTATGTATAGATGCCCTGGCCCATAATTCAGGCTGGTTTGCTCATCAGGCTGGTTCCACATGCATGTTGACTGTTTGGGACCATGGCTTTTAAAAGGTAGCAAAAAGCTCTACAATCAGATGCCCACCAGACGTCAACCTTCCCCTTTTACCCGGGCTCTTGGAACCAGTGATTGCACAGGATACCAGTCACATGCCAACAAAGTCCAACCCAGTATTGACCCATTTGCCCCATACATGATTGCCAACATGAATCACAAGCCAACATGGTCAGGCACTACATTGCACCATGGGAATTTATGAACAGTTTATCTCTACTTCATGCAATAGACCACCGATCACAGAGTGGGCTAGAAGAGAATATGGGGAGAGACTCGTGACAAAGTCTTAAGTCTCACTATAACTATGAAATGCTAATTGAATCCTACAATATCCATTTGAGAGGACAACAAAGATGTTTGGTGTTCACTACAAGTTGGTGCGTGAGTATTTCCAAGTTCACTATAATAGGAAGGGGATCTGCTTCCTATTAAAACTTACTCTTGCACATGACAACCTGTTTCTTTTGAACTTGGAAATCCTCTTGTGCATGAGAAGGGGGCCAGCTTTCCCTTTCCACTTTGCTCCATTTAGAATCTTATACTTAAATTTTGGGAATCAAATCTAATAGTTGATGCTTAGCCATGGAATAAAGAAATTGATAAATGTATTGATAATTGTTGGGTTAAGGCTTAGATGATGATGATGATGTGATGATAAACTGCATTTTCGCACAATTTTCTACATAAATTTATCCACCTTCAAAGCTGTTTGTCATCAATAAAATGCATGTAATTTCACCTTGTAAACTGAAAAGGGACAATACAAACCTTAAGAGCTGAAAATATTAGGGGAGGAATAGTGAAAGAAGACGTGTTGGGCCTCCTTGAAGAATATGCCTCCTCACAGTACAAATAATCTGAAATATCCATACACAATAAAATTATGATGAAATATCAGATGAAAAGAAGTTCACAAAAAAAAAAAAAAAAAATACACCAAACTAGTGTGGAGAAAATCTATAGCACTTTCACATGAGCCACAAATCAACTCTTCCATTTAAATATGCCAATTCAGAGAGAGTGCATTCGAACATTCTGAAAGTACAGATGTCAAAAGCCATACGAAAATACATGACAACGCACGCAAGCAGAAACAATAAAAAAGAAAAGAAACAAAGAAAAATGGAAAAGAAAAGAGAGAAAACTTCAAAGCATCAGTTACCTTCATCATCTCTTCAGGGTCCTCATTAAACAACATATGAATCAGACAAGCAACAGAATTTTGCTCCTCCTTGAAATCCTCCTCATCAAGCTAGTGGAAGATGAGCAATAGAAGTATGCCAAGCACTACCAGATATATATATATATATATATATATATATATATATATATATATAACAACAACAAAATACACAGTAACATTTCATAATTGTACCTCATCAGCAGGTGTCCCGTCCATGTCCTTTATAAGTCCCTTTATTAATTCAAATAGTGCCTCAACCTGAAACAACAGTGATTGCACCATGTTTGACCAGGAACAGTTTGTAGGGGCAGTAGAAACAATAGACAAAAGCATACCTTATCAGCAGTTGATATACAAGTGGTGTTTTTCATGATGCTTTGAATGATTACTACCGCCATGACTTTATTTGTTCCGTTATCAAGGTGATCCATGACACGTGGATAGAAAGTTTCAGTGCAGTCACAATATCATTGTATTTCTCCAAGGGAGCACTCAAAAGTGCAACAATTTGTTTTGTTGCTTTGCAATCTTCAAGCTTTGCTTTGCCTGAAAGTTTCCGAACACATGCTCCCTGCAGACAAATAACCAAGGGGTGTTATCTAAGGTGTTAAACTTGATATGGGCTAACAGATGAAATAGTCATCCAAACAACATATTGCAAAAAACTAAATTATGTGGTTAGTTCACCAGATGTACATGCCGCCTGGACTATGCAATCACAAGATGACATGGGCATAAAACTTTTCAGTGCCCCCACATTGGTATTTCTTCCATGGTCTTGATCCACATAATCAAGCCGATCGGAGTGCACACGGAGGGTAAATGTAAGGAGAGATATAAAGAAATAGCTCCAACAATGGGCATGTCCACTTGTGCTTCTATCACCTGCCATGAAAATAAAGATGATAACAGTTTAAAAAATGCTGGAGATAGAAACAAGGGGGAAAAAAATTGACAGGCACCAAGGATCTTCTTTGCTAAAGGTGACATCATAAGCATTGTTAGATTATTAGAATTGTAGTATGTAAAGCTTTAAAGCACCCATCATATTTTAGAGAGCCAAACTCATGCATGTCCGCTGATGCCTTGAGCAATAACAACAATAGGGGAGACTATTTGAGGCAAGTGCATCAGGTACAAGAAGGAAAGATGTTTGATGAGTAGCCCAAGGAATGTTTCTCCTTTCGTTAATTTTGTAAGTAAATTATACTCAATTAGATTAGCTTTAAAACTAAAAAGCCTTAGACCATGTTCGGATGGCACCTAAATCAGTGTTGAATTGCATTCAACGCCATTTTCATGAAAAAGACTGTTGGGTGAGTTTGGATGACACTATTTTCTAAACACAGTTTATAGAAACTCAGATTCCATCTTAGATCTCAGTTGCATCGAGTTGGGCAGAGTAGTCATTTTTAACCCTCAAGAAACAAAGTTTTAGAGTGGAAGTTACTTTAATATTCTGGAATGGTTGACATGGAGGAACTAAAAATTGTAAGAGTGGCATAAACCAACTCAAATTGTACAAACCACTGTAGATAGGCCACCATCCCAAAAGAAGACTGGATGAAACATTCTAACCTCTGATTCATTGACACTTTCTTGCTGAATTAAAACCATTGGCACTTTTTCACTTCAACCTCCAAATGTCCACCAATCAGCTGACTAGGCTAACCGGGACCCATAAGTTGGAAGGTTTTGTTTAAGTTGATTTTAGGCCACCTTCACATTCTCTAAGTGCTTGCATTATGCAGATTATCAACCTTTTCTCTTCCATTATGCAAGCAGGCAACTTGACTCAGGCTACACCCCTATGATAGTTCACCACCATTTTGGACATGGTGGTGAGTCATCCACACACATGTGGCACTCATGTACAGCCATCCAGACCATCAAAATTTTGGCGCAAGTTATTGATGGGACATCTCAAAACTCATAATCATCAACCGATCCTAATCATCCAAGGTGGGCCAGCTATTTGGGCAGTCATGATTGTCCTTCAAGCATGCCATGTGTATGATGGAAGAGTCACTACCATTTTTAAAATTGTTATGAACTATCAATCATCGAAGTGCTGAGTCCTATCAGAGTTCAACATGTGAAACGGAGGTAACTTGTCCTCATCATTTGGGCCACTGGTGTATACCATTTCAGACCATCCAAAGTGTGGGCCACATTGTGGATGGATATCTTGAAAATCACACTAATCAACCAATCCGAACCATCCAATTGATGGTTAAAAGAAAAACAGTTAGTGGTTCAATTTTCAGAGGCAACAATAAATGGTTACTATCATCTTCCCAGTGTAATGTTCATCATGCTCTGTCCAAATTGGTCCAACAATTTGGAAAGTCCGGATTATTGTAGAATTATGCCATGAGTATAGTGAAATACTCGTGACAAATTTTGAAACGGTGGTGGTGAACTATCATCTAAATCTATCAATATATGGTGGTGATACTCAGATTAGATTATATAGATTTGTGTCACTCTAATTAAACTAATACATAGCCAAAAATTCACCCTACAGTTTTCATATAACAAGCTAACAATGATAAGTAGGGATGCAAAAAATCAGATAAATTTAATACTCACAAGCATTTAAAAACATAATCATGAAGTTTACCTTCCCAATGGCATTGCTTAATTTTGCAAAGGCCTTTACTTGCAAGAATTCTGGTAAAACCTGCAGCATAAAATTGTTAGGAACAATCACCAGATTTTGAGCCAGGAAACCCCAAGTGGATAATTCACTTCTGAACTTGACACAGCATAATTTGACAACCTCTCCATTAGTTGAGATAACACTGTTTTGATGTCAACAGTTGGCTGCAAAAACAAAGGCAAGGGAAATAACAGAATTGGTACAACTGTTGTATGTTACATGTATTATGCACAAATTTGTACAACGTTAAAGTTTTTAAACAAAATTCCATTCTCATATTCACAAAGGATTAAGAAACAAATCAATAACCAGATTGTTTTTAATTCAATGGTGAGCCTTTCTCATCTCAAGAGTAGACTTGAAGTCCTGGATTGCTTCTGCAACTATTCTGGATGGAATTCGACTTGAAACAATATCAAAATACCAAAAGAATAGTGAATTCAGATATCTTATCGACAGATCATTGAATACGCTCTAGTAAGAAACAAATATTATTCAGGACTGAGCATGTACAAATCATGTCCAGTTATTTGTCTTCAATGCAAGAGAGGCATTGTTTCGTTTCTAAAAAAAGAAGAAGCCAAATGAAATCAAAAGAAATATTCTTTGCAGCAAGAGAATTCTTATGTTATCCTATGTTCTAACAAACCATGTAAAGCAACATTAATATTTACATAAGATTTTCTTCTCAGAGAGTCCTAATTTCTGTTCTAGGGAAAGAAACTAATCAAAATTGAGCGTCCAAATTGTATCATTCCCTATAATAAAAGATTGCAAGATCATCTGGGTAATCTAATACAAGCCTGATAATTGCCAAGCCAACAACAAATAATGCAGATGTACAAGCTGCACCTTAAGAAAAGGTTTATACTTTATATTTACAACAATCGAAGGAAATGCACAAGACTCCATACCTAAGCGGCTAGGCCATATATCAACAACAAAATATAGAACAAAGTTATATGGATTTAAAAGCCCAATTAAGGGCATAATTTTTTCCAATAAACTTGCTCAACATTCTTCTACCTCACATAACTCAAAATCAAAACAAGAAATCTGATCCCCAGGTACGCATAAAACATGAAGAGTACAAAAAAGATCATGCCAAACAACAGCAATCTCTCAAATGATTTTGCGAACATTATTGCAATGGTTTTACGCGAAGAAAAAAAAAATCATTGCTTGATATTCTTTCAAATTATGGGAACACTGATCAAATTACCAACCTGAATCTATGGGCATGCAACCAGTAATGTTTCAAGAGTTTGCAAGTGGTATTCATCTGGAAAGACTTGGATTATACAATCCATCAAGTAATATTGAGCAAGCTCATCTTTATAGTTCACAACCTGTTGAAGCCAATTTGGATGCAAATTCCACAACAGGAGGATTAGAATGCTAAGCTAGCATAGGTCTCTATACCACAAATATATATATATATATATATATATATATATATATATATATATATATATATATATATATATATATATATATTCGAAAGCGAAAAAAACAAGGAAATATGAGAATCTGACCTGTTCCAAGACTCTGGGAAGCACAATCTCTTTGTACATATCAAGGTCCACACCCTCTATCTGACTGAGGACATGCAGATTTTTTCCAACCTAATAAGAAAAGACCAGCTACAATACAATAACATTTATCAAGAAATACTAAAATGTCCAGATCAATTCAGCATAGTGGTGCTAACAAGTTACTGATATTACAAGATCACGAAGCTCGTTCCGTTCTTTCTCCCGTTTCTCTCCTGGACAGGACCCTGCAGATGAGAAAGCCTGATTCCAAGCCTCAATTCAGGATCACCTAACAGTATGAATGATCAACAATCACCATAACACCTACATGAGCACAACTACGACTATGCTACAGAATCATGCCCCCATGCTTCAGTTTTTCATTCATGGCATGCGCTTACTGTTTGTGCCCAAACACAACAGCAGGTGATAGTTCTCTGAAATTTCAACTAACCTGATGCTGCATTCGGACCCAGAGTTTATTCATCTCTGTGAAGTTTTGGAGTACAAACTCCACAACATCATTAACAGTGTTAGCATCCCTGTAGGAAGACGGTGGAACATCAGTAAGGTTGGATACCATAAATATGTTTTAAATAGCAAATAGCATGTAGCATAGCATTCACCTCTCTGAAACATGACACATGAGCTATGTAGTGAGCATAAGCTACATGCTACTTCCAAAATTTTTATTAAGGTTGCATTTGGTTGCCCCAAATATCATGAAATTTCATGATATTTGGTGCAACTAAACACAACCTTAAATAATAAGAGAAATAGACCAAAGATTTAAGTATCAAGATAAAGAAATAGCAAGGAACTGATTTAATATTGTTAATTATATTACCGAAATCGTTGAAAATATCAGCTAATTTTTATTGAAAATAGAAAATTGTAATATCAGCTAATTTTTATTGAAAACATTGATTGATTTCAATGTGTTAGTGAGAAGTAACTTGCAGTGTAAGCTACATAATGAATAGCTTCGGCTATGTAATAGGCTATGCAGTGTGTAGTGTATACTAATTAGCATGTAGCCCACTTAAGCTACTTTCATGAGCTATGTAACATGAGGGCTAAGCGATGCTACATAGCATGAGCTACATGCTACATATAGAGTAAGCTATTTAAAACACTAACCATAATAAAAGCCATTATATATTTCATCTTCTTAGTATTTATTTATTTATTCATGTTGAGAGTGCAAATTTTTTACTGACACAAGGGAAAATACATCAAAGGATGGGGAATGACTTCCTTATAAGGAGTGAGGCCACTCCTTTTAACTAATGCAAGGAAATCCATGCTCTTGTGAGGAGGTGATTGGCAAAGAACATGCCAATGTAGCATGGATGTGCTAGATCCAGGCCATTCATCAGATGGGGCAACCTATGAACATCCCCTGGTGTAAAAAAATAACGTGAGCCACCATCCATTCATCAGATTGGGCCACATTAGTATGAGAAAAATGGACTCTAAGAAAATGATCAACGGTCTATATTCAACATACAAACATGATCCACCTGATGAGTGAACCAGCCTGATTTTTGGGCCAGGGCATGTTCTTGGTGGGCCCACCTGAGACATACACATGGCATGATGGCACGAATCCCATTAAGATTTCTGTACATCTGATGTATGATGTATGCAACGGTCCATCCATTATTTACCTTTTTCTAATTCATCTTCGTCTACAGCTTTTGAGGAACATACTTCACAAGCAGTGGGCCCAACTTTGATCTCTAAACAGGAAAAGAACACCAAAAACAGCAAAATAAAATAAAAATAAATTAAATTAAACAAAAAACATAATCACCATCTAAGCCAATTAATTGGGGATAGCTACATGAAACCTATTCTACCATTCCAATCTATCAAGGGCCAAACCTCTACTTAAGAATCACCCATTTGGAATCACCCATTTGGAATAACCATTTGGAATCACCCATTTGGAATAACCATTGGCAGATTTTATTGTTGTAATGCTTGGGATGGGCATCAATTTCTAGCACACAATCATATCAAATGAAGGACAGAATGTGAAAATCAATTTGCATGTATAAAAATGGAGCGAATAAAGGAAACCATTTACCATTTAAACTTTGACTTCCTGTATACCAGCTGCCAACCTGAGTGACCTAAAGCAAAATAAGGAAGACCATCATTATCATCATTTAAGCCTTATCCCAACTAATTGGGGTCAGCTACATGAATCCTTTTCCACCATCATTATCATAACTTGCTTTTGAGTGCTTGTCACTTACCACATCAACCTACATATCAGAAATCAACCTACATATCATAACTGCAGCTAGATCCAGGGCATACAGGTACCCAAAATCTTCCAAAACCAAAGACAACACCTGTCGGGGTACAGTTGAAATAGTAATTCCCACCACCAAAATCGTCCAAAGTACATACAGGTTCCACCCTGATATTTATATGCCATCCAATCTACTTATATGATTTGCCACACTGGGATGAATGGATTCCCTGAAAATCAGGATATTCCAAGACTCATCTTGGTCATATATAGTAAATTTAGCGTAATTTGACATTATTCCTTGTGGCGTGGCCTTGATTTTTAGGATCCATCATGAAAATTAGAAAGAGAACAGCAACAGAATGTTTTTAAAATAAAAAATTAAAAAAAAAAACCTGTAAAATCAGAAAATCCCAATTTGTAAAATCAGAAAATCCCCAATTTGCAAAATCAGAAAATCCCCAATTTTAAAAGTCCGCAAATCCCCAAATTCCTAAAATCCCTAAATCCCCAATTTGGGGTCCACATTCAAATCTGTAAACCCTAAAATCTCTAGATCCTGAAATAAGGGTCCACATTCAAATCGGGAATCTACAAACTACTAACTCCCAAATTCCTAAATTGGCATTAATATTGAGAGAGATTGAGAGAGAGAGAGAGAGAGAGAGAGAGAGATACTTTCACCTGTGTGAATCTGATTTAACCCGAGCTTCAAATCCGCCTTTTCCATCAGGCGAGTCACCAGATTTTCACTATGAAGAGAGAGAGGAGAGAGAGATCGACAGGACGAGAGAGAGGAGGGAGAGAGATCGACAGGAAGAGAGAGGAATGAGAGATCTGTAGGAAGGGAGAGAGGAGAGCGTCTGAGAGGGGTTGAAACAGAGACTGGTTAGGGCCGGCGCCCTAACCAGTCCTCAAAGCTCAAACGTGGATTTCGTGCTAAAGGAGGCATGCTCACCTACGTACCTACGCACGTACGTACCTATGTACACGTGTCATGGGTGTTGAATCCGAACGGTCCATAAGATGTATAATCTCATGAAATCCTAGGGGGTGAATTTTCACCCTGATCTAAGATTCTGGTGGGCCATAGAAAAGAGAAACGCAAATCAAGGGAAGAAACTGTTTGCATTTTTCGTGGCCCACCGAAGTCTTGTTTCTAAGTAAAAGTTGATGCCAAGAGGTTTTATGAGGTTCTGCTTCATGTGGACCATTCAGATTCTAGATAATCATCATGTGTGATGAGTTCTCAAAAAAGCTCATACATAATCCGTGCCAACTGGTTCGTACGAGAGCGTTCCACGTGCTAAAGCCTTTGGCAGATAAGTTCCTGTGAAAGGATGCTGGGCGGGGCCCGCCACCATGTTTGTGGGAAATCTACTCCGTTAATCCGTTTATAGAGCTCATTTTAGAAAAATATACCAAAAATTAAGTGGATCCGAAACTCAAGTGGGCCACACGAGATGAAACAGTGGGGATTCAATGAGAACTGTTAAAACATTCTTATGGCCATAAAAAGCTTTGTTTCAGGTTTTTTTTTTTTTTTTTTTTTTTTTTTTTTGTTTCTTTTGTATTTTCACTTCATCCCAGTGTTAATGACCTTATCAACTGTTTGGATGGCAAATAAACATCAAGGTAGAGCCTAGGAAGTTTTCAACCGTAGGTATTTGTTTCCCCACTGTTTCCTATCCTGTGACCCACTTGATTTTTGGATCCAACTCATTTTTAGTCTCTTGTCTTAAAATGATATCTAAAAACGGATTAATGGAGTAGATTTTTCAAACACATGGTGTTCAACCCACTCAACATCCTTACACAGGAACTTCATGCCAAGGGCTCCTTCCGGGTCCGTCATTCAAAGTGGCGACCAGCCAATGGCTGGTGGTCGGTGCTCTGTGGGCCCCAACATGATGTATGTGTTTCATCCACGTCGTCCATCTATTTTTTCAGATAATTTTATGGTAGAAGACCAAAAATGAGGTATATCCCAATCTCAAATGGACCACATTACAGGAAACCGTGTTGAATGAGCGTGGACCATTAAAAACCTTTTGGGGGCCATAAAAGTTTTGGATTAAGCTAATCTTTGGTTTTTCCCTTCATCTGGTCTTGTATGACATAATCAATAGATTGGATGTCAGATAAACAGTAAAATGGGCCTTAAGATGGATTTTAATGGTGGATATCCAATCGCCATTGTTTTCATGTGGTGTGGTCCACCTGAGATTTATGTCTCACTAATTTTTGGTATAAAACTATAAAATAATCTGAAAAAATGGATGAACAGAATAGATGAAACACGTACATCATAGTGGGGCCCACAGAGCACCGACCACCAGCTACGGGACTGGTGGCAGGGGGAGTAGCCATTCCGTTTCCCGCCCAATGAAGGAGATGAATAGTTGGCTTACGCCAACAAGTTCTGTGGGTCCCATTGTGAGGTATGTATTATATCCAAACCGTCCATCCAACTGGCGAGCTCATCGTAAGGCTTGAGACAAAAAAAAAAAGACAGATTTAACCATTAAGTGGACCACACAGAAAAAAGCAGTGGGGGATTGAACGTCTACCATTGAAACCCTTTTAGGGCCATAAAAGTTTTTGATCAAGCTGATCTTTGTTTTTTCCCTTCATCAGGGCTTGTATGATCTAATCAACAGATTGGATGTCAAATAAACAATACTGTGGGCCTTAAGAGGATTTTAATGGTGGATATCCAATCAATATTGTTTTCCTATGATGTGGTCCACCTTAGGTTTATATCCCTATCATTTTTTCAATCAAGCCCTAAAATGATCGGTAAAAATGGATGAACATAATGGATGAAATACATACAACATGGTGGGGCCCACGTAGCACCGAATACTAGCCAACGGGCGGGTGGCAGGGGAGTAGCCAATCCGTTCCCATCCATGCTGGTATTTGTGGTGCGGTCCATTTAATCTTTGGATATGATTCATTTTTTGAATAATTCTCTGAAATGATCTCGAAAAATGGATGAACAGTGTGGGTTGATCCCAATTTTTCGGTAAATCCAAAACTCAAGTGGACATGCCACACGAAACAATGTGGAATAATGATTTCCACCATTGATACCTTCCTTGGGGCCACAGTAACGTTTATTCGCCATCCAACCTATTCATAATATCAAAATATATATATATATATATATATGTGTGTGTGTGTGTGTGTGTGTGTGTGTGTGTGTGTGAAGAGAAAACACAAACATCAGCTTGATCCAAAACTTTTATGGCCTCCAAGAATTTTTCAATGGTAGAGGTTCTATCACACTATTTCCTGTGGTGTGGTCCACTTGAGCTTTGGATATGCTTCATTTTTGTTCTTTAGACCTCAAATTATCTGTTAACATGGATAAACGGAGTGGATAAAATAAATAAATAACGGTGGACCCCACAGAGTTTACTCTGGTAAAGGTAATGGCTAACTCACCTAATGTGAGTTAAAACATTCATAATCATGTATTGGGCTTGCCCTAATGTGATTCATATATCCAACCCACTCATTATGTGTGTCCCACTTGGATGAGGGGCAGACCATGTTTTAGCCGCATCCAAAACTCATGTAGGCCCCACCAAGTGCTTTTATATTTTTAAAGATGTCTTAACATGGTTTTAGATGGTATGGCCCACCTGAGTTTCGTTTACGGATGATTTTTGAGATATCTCATAACCTAAAGGGGACACATTAAATGCACGGTGTTGATGTTCGACACACATCATGATGGGCCCACAAAACTTATTAACATCAATTCGTAGGTTCTCTCGAGATCAATTAGTTGGGTCACAATTTTGACAATAATATTTAGCCCATTTTATATGTATAGTCCTTTCACTCTATTTTATTGATCAATACCCTCAATTTGATTAGTTACTCGTCCCAATCAGGATAACTACATGTGAGAAAGGTATTGGGAATACAAGATTGATCAACAATTTGAGTGAAACTTGATTTAAACACACGAAGTTATTTACTCTTCAATCTGGACTAATTCGATTGTCCAAAAACGGTTAAATGTTCAATTAGTGGATTTGCCTAATAATTTATTAAAAAATATTTTTTTCACAGATAAATTTCAATTTTCATTTAACATTTTTTCTCAAAATGTATATTTTTTTACTCTTAATTTTTCTTTGAAAACTTTTAACAAAATATCATTTTTATTATAAAATATTTCAAAAAATAAATTAAAATACAAATTCTGAATTTTTATTTTCGAAATATCTAAAATTTTCACAAATTTTAATTTTTTTTCCCAAAAATTCCAAAATGCCGATTTCTTTTTTCTTCAAAAACATCATGTTGTTTTCAACTTTTCAATTTTTTTTTTAAATTATATATATTTTTTCAAAATCTTAGTGTTTTTATAAATAACTTTTTCTTTTAATTTCGAATTTTGAATATTTTCAATTATTTTTCAAAACCACAAAATTATTCAACTTATTTATTTTTCGTTTCAAAATGTTTGTTTTTTGATAAAGTATCAATTTTTTAATATCGTTTTATTTTATTTTTCACTCAAATTTTATTTTGAGTGAAAATAAAATAAAATTCACATTTTTTAAAATATGAAATTTTATTTTATTTTTCAAATTTCAAACTCTCATTTTCTTTTTAAAAATATTTTCATTTTTCAACATTGTGAAAATTTTCACATTTTTAAAAATATTTTTAATTTTCTTTTTCAGGATATTATTTTTTTTCTCAAAATCAAATACTTTTTTTTTTCAAATTTATTAACTTTATTCAAAATTATTTTTTGTTCCCACAAAATAGATTTTTATTAAATTACGATTTTTATTTTTTCAAAATCTAATTTTTTTCTCAAACATTGTTAATTTTTTTAACTTCTCAATATTCTTTTTCATGTGATATTACAAATCATTTAAATATTAATTTTAAATTAAAAAATAAAAATAAAAATTCCACTCATTTAATATAAAAACAGAATAAATTTTCTTTTTGCATTCAGTCAATTGTTAAAAAATAATCTTAGATATAAATATGTACTATTAAACCACCGAAATTCCATTAAGAAACAACTATTAGACTACAAAAAAACTTAATTTTCCACCATATTCTTAAAAAAAATGAAAAAATTTAATGTGAAGGTAAAAGTCCTTTTACGACGGACCATGATCCGTCGCAAAAGTAACTGAAAATCCCGCCATTTGGTGTTTTGGGCGGGAATCGAGAGCTGTGACAAAATCAAATTTTGCGACGGATTTAGTCCGTCGCCTAGCAGCGACGGACCAAAATCCGTCGTAAATACGTCGTAAATCAGATTTTAGCGACAGATTTTGGTCCGTCGCTAAATTCAGCGACGTTCAGACTACGGATTTTCAAGAATCACGGGATAAGCGACGGACATTTTCAGTTAGCGACGGATTAAATCCGTCGCAACAATACGTCGCAAATTGGGCAATTTGGCGTAGTGATCAGACATATCCTTGGATTTTGCTGATATGTCTAAGATTGGAGAATATAGGTCCTTGCAATAAAGCAAGTCCATCTTAGCCTTCCATATAGTCCAGTTAGAACCATTGAGGCTGATCATCCTTGATGAGCCACCTTCCATAATTCAAAAATCCCACCCACTCAATGAGCTTATCTCTGATACCACTTTGTTGGGGGCCTTGCACAAAACCTTAGGATCTAGCCTCCCGAAACAAACCAAAATTATGAAATAATAATGCAATGAAAAACAATCAAAGCATAAACCACAGCGCACAAGAGATTTTTATGTGGAAAACCCTCAAAGAGGTAAAAACCACGGGACCTCGTCCAGATCAACAATCCACTATGAAATAGAACGTTACAACCTTCTTCACTCACGCAGGAGTGGATAAACAATGAGAGAAACAAAGAAAACGAAGAGATCTCACCGATTACGAGGATATAGAAGCGCTGAGATATAGATTGCGCATAGATAACCTCCACGAGCATAATCTCCCTTCTATAAGCTTCCTCTCTCTCTTTTCCTCTCTCTCTCTCTCTCACCTTTGATAGCCCTAAACCCTCTAGCAAATCCCTTGTAAAGCTTTAGAAAACTCTCGTGTCATACCTAGAAAGCCCTAGGTACCTCCTATTTAAGGTTTTAGGAAACTCCTTTCCGCATCCTAATTACGAAAGGACTTGCGACACGAAATCCGTAAAAAATTGCGGAACGAATCTGTGTAACTACGACTGGTCGTGACAATCTTACGACCGGTCGAGTGTCACCCACGACCGGTCGAGTACCCTGAAGAAAAATAGCCCAAAGTCGCTGGACTTTGAGTTGAGTCACGAATCGAATCCAACGACTGGTCAAGGCCAGCCCTCGACTGGTCGAGCGAGGCTCATGACCGGTCGAGCACGGGACAAAAAATCCCATCAATCCAAAGTTTCCAAGAGTACCAGAAGGGATAACACTTACTCAAAAAGGGTGTTGGCAAAGGCAGTAGGTTGCGAAACAGATAATTAGCCGTTGTATGGGGTGAACCTCGCATGAAGTTCCCATATATACGATCAAGGCTGGTAAGTGCAAAACTTGAAGAAGAACAAATATCAATTAATATGGCTGAACTTCATGTGGAATTTGAGTCAGTCAAGAATGACCAAAATCCTGACATGGATGTTAAAGGATTGACCAAATACGTTAGTGATGAATGTTTTTTAGATTATCTTCTGATTGAAGAGTTGCTAACAAAAACAAAATCACTAGAACAAGCCTCTTTTAAACAAGGTGAGGAAATGGAATTGCTTTCAACATACTTCCAGCTAGAATGATGGTGTCACGCCCCGAACTCGGAGACCGGGCTCACAAAATTCCCGATCGCCGAATCCGGCACCGACAGCCTCCGTAGAACCCCATTCTCGGCTCCCAGTGCCCATACGCCGGGTTCCGATCCTGGGATGCTACAAGGAGGATTTCTAATAATCCATTTGATTCGAAATGAGCATAACCACAGCATAACCCACGAACAATAACCACAAGAACACCATCACAAAATCCACTATAAACAAAAACTTTGAGTACAGTGCGTATAAAGGGAAATACAAGATAGTGGTAATATCAAAACTCCAAAAGCTCGGCGGCATGCTCCAACGGCGGCGAGACTACAGGTGCGTCCTGGCGTCACCTGCACGCATCAATCGTGCATAAGCTTATAGAAAGCTTAGAGAGCTGTGTAAGTGTGTGCGAACGTGCTCAGAATGCAATGCCAGAGTAATGCGGAATCATGCTGATGAGTACGTAAATGCAACCAGCCGTACCAAGGCTATGCAGTACAAGATGTGAATGCTATCGGCCATACCAAGGCCATGCGATGCAATATGTAAGTCAAGCATGCCAATCCTCATCCAACTCCTCATGTCAATACAGTTCTCAGTCTGGATAATCACCGAGGTTCAGTACACTCCAAATGGCACTGTCTCTCTCCAAGCAGCACAGTCCAAGTGAGCGTAAGAAACCTCACTATCTGCCTGGCCAATAGTCAGCCAATACCTATCCGGCACGTCGATAGCGAACCCATTTCCGAGCTGGTCAAACTCAGCCTAGTAATGCCCCCTGCTATCGAGCGAGTAAGGCCACACCCCTTTCCAACCGACCACGATACAGTGGGAGACGCAGCCTCATGGTATTCGGCTCTCGTGCGCTCGTATATCAACTCGGTCTCGACGTTGGAGTCATCCTCTAGTACCGTCGGGTTCAGGGACTCTCACCCAGGGACATCTATGGCGCCCCAATTGCTTGGAACAAGATTTTCCAGTATCCAACCAGCCACCCACGATATATCTGTGGAGGCTATGGCCCTGATGTCGCTAGGGCATATCTCAATCATACAGATGCAAATGCATGAACCACACTACTAATCATGCAACTATTCTACGTGAAGCACGCGCTCATGTAGGGCAACTCCGCCTATCAGGGAGCCCGTAAACAGTCTGCCCGAAGGCATATGCTATGATCAGACACTCCTCATCTCAAGCATACATATGATGCGTATGATCATGAATCATGGGCTGTGCTAAACATGTTATAAAGCAATAAACTATCCTCTCAATGAAGATGGGCCTATATGGCCTACATGAAACAGATACGGGCATATCAGTGGCCTTAGGGAGAGTTATAATGTGGACATCGAACCAACATTACTCGTACAATGTGGACGTCAAACCAACATTGTCCCCAAGGCTCGGCTCACCTCAAATACCATTAAATAAATCCTGGTGGAATCACACATTGCAATGAGCCTTAGGTACATCCCACTGGGCCCTAAATACATCAAATGGGCCGTATCTCATAGGCCTTATATTCATCAAGTGGGTCACCTCAATGACTCTCACCAATGGGCCCTAGGTACATTGCAATGGGCCATCACCCATGGGCCTGAGAATGTATTAAAATGAGCCCAATCACATAGGCTTTATGTGAATCAAACGGGCCTAATCACATAGGCCATATACATATCAAAGTGGGCCACAACAATAGGCCACAAATACCTCAAATGGGCCTCATGACGTGGGCCTATATATATATCAAGGTAGGCCCCAACAACGGGCCCATAAATACATCAAGATGGCCTACACACATGGGCCCATGTGTATCAAAGTGGGCCTCAATAATAGGCCTAAAAGTACATCAAGATGGGCCTAAGTACATGAGCCCCTATACATCCAAGTGGGCCTCATGTGAAGCCCACCATAATATATATTTTCCATTCACCTGTTGATGAGGTCACACAGACCTAGGGGCCCACTATAACGTTTTTTTTTTTAACGGTGGGTGTTCATTCAACACTGTCGCCAGTAATGTGGGGCACACATCAGCCATACACACACCTCATTCTTTTGGGCTCATGCCTTAAAATGATCTGCCAAAATAGATGGACGGCGTGGATGACACGCTTACATCATGGTGGGGCCCATGGCAGGAGCCGTGGGTCTGCCTCTAACGTCCACACCAGGCGCGGCCTGTGTCCGCTCACTGTCAGCAGCAGCAGCAGCGTTTGACGTTGCTGTTTATGTATTTTTTTTATATATATTAGGGCCCACCGAGATGTGATCTAGCCTATCCATTATGTGTGTCCCACCTGGCTGACGGTCTAGACCAAGTTTCAGCCCCAACAAAAATCCAGGTAGGCCCCACCAGTGATTTTATATGTTTTAGGCATGTCTTCCCATGATTTAGATGGTGTGGCCCACCTGAGTTCCGTTTGCGGCTGAATTTTGGGGAAGCCGTACAGATAAAGGGGACCCACCAAATGTATGGTGTTGATGTTAGAAACGCATCACGTGGGGCCCACGGCTGGAGCCGTGGGGCTTGGCTCGTCCGTCCGCCATCCATGCAGCGTCGGCAGCAGCAGCGCTGCTGCTTTTTATTTTTATTTTATTTATTTATTTATTTTGTTTGTTTTGGGGCCCACTTAGATGTGATTCACAATCCAGCCCACCCATTATGTGTGTCCCGCTTTTCAGGCCGTCCAGACCGGGTTTCAACTGCATCCAAACTTCAGGTGGGTCCTACCAAGTACTTTTATATGATCTGGCATGTCTTTACATAGTTTTAAATGGTATGGCCCACCCGGTGATCGGATCATCTTGAAACTTCGGCTCAACGCCTAAAATGATCTGAAGATCAGAATGGACGGTGTGGATCACATACATACATCAAGGTGGGGCCTGCATGAGCAGCCCACTAAAAAGTAACTTTTTCTTATATATATATTTTTTTTGGTTAGCCAGTCAGTACGCCTGCGTCCAGCGTGTCTGGACGCTGGACGGTTTGGATAAACACTGCCTCATGGTGGGTCCCACACGTGAGTGGCCCACGTTGATCAAGGTAGGTCCCACATGATCATGGACCACCATAATATTTAAATATTAGTAAAATATTATAATATCTTATTTACTCTAAATAGGGGGGTGGATCTCTCCTAAAATGAGGTGGGCCACCCTATTTGATGGATGGAGTAGATTTAACATATTGGTGGGGCCCACTTCATTCTAAGGAAGAGAAAAGGAGAGAAATAGAGAGAGACACGGCGATGGAGTGGAGGGACCCCGCCACTATGGGCCCCTCTTCAATCACAACTACATACATCAAAGTGGATCCCATCACTTGTGGGCCCTTAAATGGAATCAAAGGTGGATCACCCACCTCTTGTAACCCTCCTGGCTTCCTTGCACTCCTTAGCTCCTAGCCTCCACTTTCAATGGTGGTTGATGATGATCCAACGGTTGAGATGAGAGATGTGAGAGTGGGGGAAAGTGGGCCACATTTAGTATTTGGGAGGGAGAGGAGGTTGGACGTGTGGGTGTTTTGGGAGATGAGGAATGGAATGAGAGAGGGAAGAGTAATGGTAAAAAGGAATGAGGTGGTATGGTGGTTTAATGAAGAGGTAATGGGGAGGTGAGGTTAGGTTTGAAATTTGTGAAAAGAGGTATGGTGAAGGGAAAGAAGAGTTGACTTGGGAGAAAAGAGGGAATGGCCATGAGTAGTTGTTGGGTGAGGTGACATGGAGGTATGGTGATGTACTTGACTTGATTGATGGGACATCTCGTAGAGATTCCCTCGAGATTCGCAACATGCGGCGTTTCTTCGAACCGAACGCTGACTGACATCTTTCCACCTAGGTATCGGTTCGATGCGTGAGTCGCGGCGTTGGAACCACGGCGACAGCGCGATCGTTAGGATACAAGTTTCGGATCGAGCCGACTTTGGAATGCAGGACTCGGCTTAGGATCGCGCGCAACGTTGGAAATGGGTCGAGGATTGCCGAAATTCGACCGGTAGGATCGCGGAAGCCTACGAAACGGTACGGACTAGGGTACGGGTCTTACAACTCTCCCCTCCAAATAAAAATTTTGTCCTCGAAATTTGCACAATCATCGCAACTAGTCATAACTCATAATAGAAGAGGAAACAAGGCATCGTCATATAAAATCGAAGATAACATACAAGATACAGTATATGATCAATCATCAAAGAGATGGGGATAGCGCTCTCGAATCTCGGCCTCGCGCTCCCAAGACGCCTCATCAACAGAATGGTGACCCCACTGAACCTTCACCAAGGGAATGACCTTGGTCCGAAGGACCTGCTCCTTTCGATCAAGGATACGAACTGGCTGCTCAATATAAGAAGCGTCCTCACGAACCTCCAACGGCTGCCAATCAATAACAGGAATTATGTCTGACCCACACTTCCTCAACATATAGACATGGAAAACGTTGTGGACGCCAAACAACTGCGGTGGCAAGGCAAGCCGATAGGCCACAGCGCCAACGCGCCCAGTGATCTCGAAAGGTCCTATAAATCTCGGGGCAAGCTTGCCCTTCGCCCCAAATCGAACCACGCCCTTCATGGGCGAGACCTTGAGATACACATAGTCCCCTACGTCAAACTCTAAGGGACGACGCCAACGATCAGCAAAACTCTTCTGCCGACTCTGAGCTGTGCGCATCCTCTGCCTGATGATATCAATAGCCTCTGAAGTCTCCTGCACAAGCTCGGGACCTAGGAGACGCCGCTCTCCAACCTCGGTCCAACAACTCGGAGATCTGCACGGTCTGCCATACAATGCCTCAAAAGGAGCCATGCCAATGGTCGCCTGATAGTTGTTGTTGTATGCGAACTCAGCCAATCGCAGATGCTCATCCCAGCTACCCCCGAAATCAATCGCACAGGCCCGAAGCATATCTTCAAGGATCTGGTTGACCCTTTCAGGCTGGCCGTCGGTCTGCGGATGATACGCGGTACTAAGCTGCAAATCAGTGCCCATAGCTCTCTGAAAGCTCCTCCAGAACTGAGACGTGAACCTCGGGTCTCGATCAGAAACAATCGAGACTGGAACGCCGCGCAGTCTCACAATCTCCTCAATGAATAACCTCGCAAGCCGGTCCAAAGGCCAAGTCGCAGAATCGCAAGAAAATGTGCCGACTTCGTCAGACGATCAACGACAACCCAGATGGCGTCATGACCGCGCTGAGTCCTCGGCAAACCCATAATGAAATCTGTAGATACGTGCTCCCACTTCCACATCGGGACACTCAATGGCTGCAATAGACCAGGGGGTCTCTGATGATCGGCCTTGACACGCTGGCATGTGTCACACTCGGCCACAAAACTGGCAATCTGGCGCTTCATCCCCGCCCAGAAATACTGTCTCCTCATATCACGATACATCTTCGTCGAGCCAGGGTGGATAGAAAAACGCGATCGATGTGCCTCGGTCATAAGATCTCTGCGCAACTCTGGAATATCCGGGACACATAATCGGCCTCTTAAGCGAAGTCAACCATCAGATCCAATCTGCCAATCTGTCTGACTCTCAGATGCTGCCTCTGCTCGGTAATCCTGTAACGACTCATCTGTCTGCTGAGCATCGATCACCCTTGCAATAAGAGAGGGTTGAATCGACAGGCTCGATAGCTGAACGATAGAAGACTGCAGACCAAAATCGAAGTCGTACTCTGCTATATCCTCGAGCATCCTCCACTCCTAAATCATCATATGTGCCACCAGGCCTCGTGGCTGACGGCTGAGGGCATCCGCCACCACATTCGCCTTGCCTGGGTGGTACTGGAGGTCAAAATCATAATCTTTTAGAAGCTCCATCCAGCGTCTCTGTCTCATGTTCAGCTCGGACTGAGAGAATAGATACTTCAAGCTCTTGTGGTCAGAGAAGAGCTCGAACCTGACCCCATAAAGATAGTGCCTCCACACCTTCAGTGCGAAGACAACTGCCGCTAGCTCTAAATCATGTGTGGGGTAGTTCAGCTCATGCACCTTGAGCTGACGAGACGCGAAGGCTACAGGTCTGCCATGCTGCATCAGGACAGCACCCAATCCAATACGCGAAGCATCAGTAAATACAATGAATCCATCACTCCCAGAGGGAAGAGTGAGGACAGGAGCGGACGTCAGATGGTCCTTCAACTCCATAAATGCTCGCTCGCATGCATTATTCCAAACAAAATCTGCGCCCTTTCGAGTCAACCTGGTCATCGGGGCAGCAATACGGGAGAAGCCCTCAATGAAACGCCGATAATAGCCCGCCAAACCAAGGAAACTGCGGATCTCGGACGCTGTCGTGGGCTGGCTCCACTGACGCACTGCCTCAACCTTTGAGGGGTCTACTGCGACACCCTCCCTCGTCACTACGTGACCGAGGAACTTTACCTCCTCCTGCCAAAACTCGCACTTCTCCAGCTTCGCATACAGCTGGTGGGCACGGAGGGTCTGTAAAGCGATCTCCAAATGCTGCATATGATCCTCACGGGTCCTCGAATATATCAGAATGTCGTCGATGAAGACCACAACAAACTGATCGAGATATGGACGGAAGACCTCGTTCATCAACTGCATGAAGACCGCGGGTGCATTGGTCAGTCCAAAGGACATGACCTGAAACTCAAAATGACCATAACGCGTCCTGAAAGCTGTCTTCCGTATGTCCTCCTCTCGGACACGAATCTGATGATAACCGGAACGTAAGTCAATCTTCGAGAAGAACTGTGCACCCTGTAGCTGATCAAATAAATCGTCTATCCTCGGGAGTGGGTACTTGTTCTTAATCGTGACCCGGTTAAGCTCGCGGTAGTCGACGCAGAGCCTCAACGAGCCATCCTTCTTCCTGACAAAGACTACTGGCGCTCCCCAAGGTGAACTACTCGGGCGAATAAATCCTAACTCACGCAACTCGTCCAATTGCAGCTGCAACTCATGCAGCTCCATCGGTGCCATACGGTACTGGGCCTTCGAGATAGGCGCGGTACCAGGCACAAGATCAATCCCGAACTCAATATGGCGACGAGGCGGCAGCCCCGGAATCTCCTGGAATACGTCGGGAAAATCACAGACAATCGGAATATGATCGATACAATCAACAACGGGCTCCACAATGGCGCAGGACATCAAGCATAACAACGACTCTCCTCGGGGCTCGGCAATAAACTGAAACTACGGCAAGCCTGGTATGCAGAACGTGACTGTCCTCGCGGAACAGTCCATGATGGCGTGGTACTCGGCAAGCCAATCCATGCCCAAGATAACATCGAAGTCTGTCATCGGCAGTACAAATAAGTCAGCAGGTAAGAATATATCATCGACCAGAACGGGGCAAGACGGACAGAAACAGCCCAATACTGTAGTCTTCCCTAAAGGCGTCGATACGGTCAATCCCTCGCTAGAAGACTCGGTCGGCAATCCAGTCGATCGATAAAAACCCTTAGACGTAAATGAGTGCGAAGCGCCGGAATTAAATAATACTCGTGCGATGCATGAGGAGACGGGAAGTATACCCTCTATGACTCCTCCGGAAGTCTGCGGGTCCTGCTGAGCTGCATAGAACCTGGCCTGAGCTGGCTGGGGAGGTGTCTATCCCCTCTGAGGTCCCTAGTGCTGCTGCTGCCTCTGCGGCTGCCTATGCTGCTGTCTTTGCTGCTGCTGGGGCCTCGGTGGCTGAGGTCACTGCTGATGGGGCCGCTGTTGCTGTGCTGAAGGCTGCTGCTGTGGTCGCGGCTGTCCTGGAGACTGCTGCGGCCCTCTAGACTGCTGTAGATGAGGACGGGGGCACTCAGATATGCGGTGTCCAGAACCGCCACACCCAAAACACGTCCCTGGAAACAGCTGCTGGGGTGGCACAGAAGGTGCTGCTGGTGTCATTGGTACTGCTGGTACTCTAGCGGGTGGATGATCCCTATACCTCTGTGGTCGTCGATGCTGCTGAGAGCTACTAGACTGGGCTGGCCTCTTCCGGCCTCTCCTCTGATCTCGACCGCTCTGAGAGTCAGCCCACTCAGTCTCGTAGATCTGGGCCCTACTTACTACCGCCTGAAAGGTCGGGAGCTCGTGCCCAATAACACGGCCTCGAAGACTGAAACGTAAGCCGCTCTCGAAACGGTGGGCCTTCCGCCCCTCATCATCAACCATATATGGCGCAAACCGTGACAACGTCATGAAGCGAGCTGCGTACTGCGCCACAGACATATCTCCCTGTACTAGAGTCTCGAACTCTCGTGCCCTCTGACGACGTATGTGATCGGGGAAGTACTGCTCCTCGAATCGGCTGACGAAATCCTCCCATGTCCAGACATGATCAGGTCCTGCGACATGGGTAACAGAGGTCCACCAGTGCTCTACCTCGCCCTGGAAAAGGAATGTGGCCAATCGGACTAGCTGCTCGGTCGTACATGTCATAATATCAAAAATCTTCTCCACATCGGAGCGCCATCTCCCAGCTGCTGTCGGATCTGGCTCGCCCTGAAATCGTGGAGGATCCATTCGTCTGAACTCGCGAAGAAGGGCACTCGCGCGCTCCTGCTCTGCCTGAGCCGCAGAAACAACCGAGCGTCTGCCCTGCCCCTGAAGTGCAGCTGTCACAGCTTGTAACATTTGCTGTAACTGCGAGGCACTCATAGGCACGGTCGGATCCACACCGGCATCAGGTGAAGGAATCTCATCCTCAGGCAGAGGAGCAGGGATCTCTGGGGGTGGAACGGGAGACGCGGGTAGCAAGGCTGGAGCCTCGGGTGGCGGAGTGGGAGTCGAACGGGTCACTCTCCTGGGCGGCATGTCCTATGGAAAAGATAAGGTGCCAATCAATCTTGAGAATCGAGGTTAAGGAACTCAATCGAAAGGTTTTACACTTGGAACCTAACCGCCTCGATCTCATAGTAAACATGTGATGCCGTTCTCGGTTTTTCCCAAGTTATGCTCTGATACCAACTTCTGTCACGCCCCGAACTCGGAGACCGGGCTCACAAAATTTTCGATCGCCGAATCCGGCACCGACAGCCTCCGTAGAACCCCATTCTCGGCTCCCAGCGCCCATACGCCAGGTTCCGATCCTGGGATGCTACAAGGAGGATTTCTAATAATCCATTTGATTCGTAATGAGCATAACCACAGCATAAACCACGAACAATAACCACAAGAACACCATCACAAAATTCACTATGAACAAAAACTTTGAGTACAGTGCGTATAAAGGGAAATACAAGATAGTGGTAATATCAAAACTCCAAAAGCTCGGCGGCACGCTCCAACGGCGGCGAGACTACAGCTGCGTCCTGGCGTCACCTGCACGCATCAATCATGCATAAGCTTATAGAAAGCTTAGAGGGCGATATAAGTGTGTGCGAACGTGCTCAGAATGCACTGCCAGAGTAATGCGGAATCATGCTGATGAGTACGTAAATGCAACCAGCCGTACCAAGGCTATGCAGTACAAGATGTGAATGCTATCGACCATACCAAGGCCATGCGATGCAATATGTAAGTCAAGTATGTCAATCCTCATCCAACTCCTCATGTCAATACAGTTCTCAGTCTGGATAATCACCGGGGTTCAGTACACTCCAAATGGCACTGTCTCTCTCCAAGCAGCACAGTCCAAGTGAGCGTAAGAAACCTCACATCCGCCTGGCCAATAGTCAGCCAATACCTATCCGGCACGTCGATAGCGAATCCATTTCTGAGCTGGTCAAACTCAGCCTAGTAATGCCCCCTGCTCTCGGGCAAGTAAGGCCACACCCCTTTCCAACCGACCACGACACAGTGGGAGACGCAGCCTCATGGTATTCGGCCCTCGTGCGCTCGTATATCCACTCGGTCTCGACGTTGGAGTCATCCTCTGGTACCGTCGGGTTCAGGGACTCTCACCCAGGGACATCTATGGCGCCCCAATTGCTTGGAACAAGATTTTTCGGTATCCAACCAGCCACCCACGATATATCTGTGGAGGCTATGGCCCTGATGTCGCTAGGGCATATCTCAATCATACAGATGCAAATGCATGAACCACACTACCAATCATGCAACCATTCTGCGTGAAGCACGCGCTCATGTAGGGCAACTCCGCCTATCAGGGAGCCCGTAAACAGTCTGATCGAAGGCATATGCTATGATCAGACACTCCTCATCTCAAGCATACATATGATGCGTATGATCATGAATCATGGGCTGTGCTAAACATGTTATAAAGCAATAAACTATCCTCTCAATGAAGATGGGCCTATATGGCCTACATGAAACAGATACGGGCCTATCAGTGGCCTTAGGGAGAGTTATAATGTGGACATCGAACCAACATTACTCGTACAATGTGGACGTCAAACCAACATTGTCCCCAAGGCTCGGCTCACCTCAAATACCATTAAATAAATCCTGGTGGAATCACACATTGCAATGTGCCTTAGGTACATCCCACTGGGCCCTAAATACATCAAATGGGTCGTATCTCATAGGCCTTATATTCATCAAGTGGGTCACCTCAATGACTCTCACCAATGGGCCCTAGGTACATTGCAATGGGCCATCACCCATGGGCCTGAGAATGTATTAAAATGAGCCCAATCACATAGGCTTTATGTGAATCAAACGGGCCTAATCACATAGGCCATATTCATATCAAAGTGGGCCACAACAATAGGCCACAAATACCTCAAATGGGCCTCATGACGTGGGCCTATATATATATCAAGGTAGGCCCCAACAACGGGCCCATAAATACATCAAGATGGCCTACACACATGGGCCCATGTGTATCAAAGTGGGTCTCAATAATAGGCCTAAAAGTACATCAAGATGGGCCTAAGTACATGAGCCCCTATACATCCAAGTGGGCCTCATGTGAAGCCCACCATAATATATATTTTCCATTCACCTGTTGATGAGGTCACACAGACCTAGGGGCCCACTATAACGTTTTTTTTTTTAACGGTGGGTGTTCATTCAACACTGTCGCCAGTAATGTGGGCTAGCACACATCACGGTGGGGCCATACACACATCACGGTGGAGCCACCTGAGATTAGGACCTACCTCATTCTTTTGGGCTCATGCCTTAAAATGATCTGCCAAAATAGATGGACGGTGTGGATGACATGCTTACATCATGGTGGGGCCCATGGCAGGAGCCGTGGGTCTGCCTCTAACGTCCACACCAGGCGCGGCTTGTGTCCGCTCACTGTCAGCAGCGTCTGACGCTGCTGTTTATGTTTTTTTTTATATTAGGGCCCACCGAGATGTGATCCAGCCTATCCATTATGTGTGTCCCACCTGGCTGACGGTCCAGACCAAGTTTCAGCCCCAACAAAAATCCAGGTAGGCCCCACCAGTGATTTTATATGTTTTAGGCATGTCTTCCCATGATTTAGATGGTGTGGCCCACCTGAGTTCCGTTTGCAGCTGAATTTTGGGGAAACCGTACAGATAAAGGGGACCCACCAAATGTATGGTGTTGATGTTAGAAACGCATCACGTGGGGCCACGGCTGGAGCCGTGGGGCCTGGCTCGTCCGCCCGCCATCCATGCATCGTCGGCAGCAGCAGCGCTGCTGCTTTTTATTTTTATTTTATTTATTTATTTATTTTATTTGTTTTGGGGCCCACCTAGATGTGATTCACAATCCAGCCCACCCATTATGTGTGTCCCGCTTTTCAGGCCGTCCAGACCGGGTTTCAACTGCATCCAAACTTCAGGTGGGTCCTACCAAGTACTTTTATATGATTTGGCATGTCTTTACATGGTTTTAGATGGTATGGCCCACCCAGTGATCGGATCATCTTGAAACTTCGGCTCAACGCCTAAAATGATCTGAAGATCAGAATGGACGGTGTGGATCACATACATACATCAAGGTGGGGCCTACATGAGCAACCCACTAAAAAGTAACTTTTTCTTATATATATATTTTTTTGGTTAGCCAGTCAGTACGCCTGCGTCCAGCATCTCTGGATGCTGGACGGTTTGGATAAACACTGCCTCATGGTGGGTCCCACAGGTGAGTGGCCCACGTTGATCAAGGTAGGTCCCACATGATCATGGCCCACCATAATATTTAAATATTAGTAAAATATTATAATATCTTATTTACTCTAAATAGGGGGGTGATCTCTCCTAAAATGAGGTGAGCCACCCTATTTGATGGATGGAGTAGATTTAACATATTGGTGGGGCCCACTTCATTCTAAGGAAGAGAAAAGGAGAGAAATAGAGAGAGACACGGCGATGGAGTGGAGGGACCCCGCCACTATGGGCCCCTCTTCAATCATAACAACATACATCAAAGTGGATCCCATCACTTGTGGGCCCTTAAATGGAATCAACGGTGGATCACCCACCTCTTGTAACCCTCCTTGCTTCCTTGCACTCCTTAGCTCCTAGCCTCCACTTTCAATGGTGGTTGATGATGATCCAACGGTTGAGATGAGAGATGTGAGAGTGGGGGAAAGTGGGCCACACTTGGTGTTTGGGAGGGAGAGGAGGTTGGACATGTGAGTGTTTTGGGAGATGAGGAATGGAATGAGAGAGGGAGGAGTAATGGTAAAAAGGAATGAGGTGGTATGGTGGTTTAATGAAGAGGTAATGGGGAGGTGAGGTTAGGTTTGAAATTTGTGAAAAGAGGTATGGTGAAGGGAAAGAAGAGTTGACTTGGGAGAAAAGAGGGAATGGCCATGAGTACTTGTTGTTGGGTGAGGTGACATGGAGGTATGGTGATGTACTTGACTTGATTGATGGGACATCTCGTAGAGATTCCCTCGAGATTCGCAACGTGCGGCGTTTCTTCGAACCGAACGCTGACTGACATCTTCCCACCTAGGTATCGGTTCTATGCGTGAGTCGCGGCATTGGAACCGCGGCGACGGCGTGATCGTTAGGGTACAAGTTTCGGATCGAGCCGACTTTGGAATGCAGGACTCGGCTTAGGATCACGCGCAACGTTGGAAATGGGTCGAGGATTGCCGGAATTCGACGGTAGGATCGCGGAAGCCTACGAAATGGTACGGACTAGGGTACGGGTCTTACAGATGGCTAATTTAGGAAAGACTCAGGATGACCTTCTCTTAACCGAGGTAACGATAAGTAATTTTGTTGGTGGAGTAATGCAAACACATAGCATTTTACTGATCGAACTAATGGTGGGAACCAAAAAGGTGCTAGCTGCTTTCTTGGCGGTCGATATTTCTTCAAACTATAATGCTTTGTTGGGAAGAGATTGGATTCATTATTTCTATTGTATTCTGTCATCACTACACCAGTTTTTTATTTTCTAGAATCAAGACGGAGTAGAATTAGTTTTGGTTGTTAATAAACCATGTTTAGCCATGTCAAATGCGGTTGAGACTTATTTCTATGGTGATGAGACTGGACTAATACGATTCACAGGATGGGATAAAAATGGTAGACCAACTGGGATCGATGTCAGACTCAATTTAGAAAATGTCGTACAAGATATCACTACGATGATACAATTAAATGAAGAGTTGCCGGAGGCTACAATTTCATTCCATGTGACTACAAGCCACACAATAGAAGAAATCCCGTAACAAATTAACTTTTAGTCAAGTCCGATTTCACAGACAGAGTGCGGTAGCTTGAGGAGAGTTTACGACTATCTGATAGCAGATGTTTTGTTGATATGGTCGAGATAGCAGTGCTGACCGATAAAGTAGCTAAGGATGGTATTGAATTGAAGGACTAAAATCAGCACTAGAGAAATTGGATAATTCTCAAGCTCAGGTTCAAGATCCTTTAGTTGAAGTAAATTTGGGAACAAAACAACATCTCAAGCTTATTTTTATCAGTGGATTGTTGGATTCCCAGATACAGGCCGAACTTACTATGATGCAAGACAATTGACCACTTGCTCTAAAAGCTCGAACTGTTAGAGCATGGCGAATTAATCCCTTTATCTCATAGCCCAGGCCCCACATCTCATGGGTTAGGACATCGGCTGAACCCCCTCGTGGGCCCCAAATCACATGAGTACCGCCTCACATGGGCCGCCCACCCTGAGCATGTCCCCGCATCCCATAGGCTACCCCATTCGAGCCCGGTGTGAAATGCGCATTAATCACCCCCGATGAGGAGTCTCGAACACAAGACCTCCCCCGTGGGCCCCGTCCACCCCGAGCGTGCCCCTGCATCCCACAGGCGTCCCCACTCTAGCCTAGTGTGAAAATGCCCCTGCATTATACTAACTTGCTTAAAGAGTTCGTTGATTGCTTTGCTTGGAATCATCATGAGTTACCTGAACTAGATCAAAAACTGGTCAAATATAGGTTACCTATGAAAGATGGCTTTCGATCATATAAACAACCACCTAGGCGAATGACGATTGAAGTTACGTAAAATATTAAAAAAGAAATTGAATGGCTTTTGAAAGTAAATATCATCAAACCCATCAAATACGCTGAATGGATTTAAAATGTAATATTTATTATCAAGAAAATGATAAACTCAGAGTCTACATTGATTTTCAAAATTTAAATCGAGCCACACCAAAGGATGAGTATCCCATGCCTATGGTCGACCAATTGATTGATCGAGCTACAAGACGTCAAATGGTTTCCTTTATAGACATCATTTAGTATATAACCAAATAAGCATTACAGTTGAGGTCGTTCTAAAAATAACATTTAGATGTCCTGATCCTTTAAGGATGTTTCGTTGGGTCGTAATGTCGTTTGGACTAAAAAAATGCAGGAATTACTTATCAAAGAGTTATAAGTGCCATTTTCCATGATATGATAGACCGATTCATAGATATTTATATTGATTACAGAGTAGTTAAATTGGCCAGTTTAGCCAAACATTTTGATCACTTATGGAAATCATTTAAACAAATGCATATTCATAAGCTCAAAATGAACCCTCTTAAACGTGCTTTTAGTATATCGGCAGAATTTTTTTTAAGATTCATGGTACATCAAAGGGGAATTAAAATCAATCAACATAAGGCTTGAGCAATAATGGAAGCTCGGATGATGAGAAATAAAGCTGAATTGCAAAGGTTTTTAGTAAAGTCAATTTTATGCATCGATTTATTTCTAACTGTATTGGAAAACTAATGTGTTTTCTCCATTGTTGAAGCTAAAATAAGGAGACGAGTTCAGATGGGAGGTAGAAATGATGACCGAATTAATAATAAAAAATGTATCGGTGATGGGTGATTCCTTATTACTAATTAACCAATTGGTTGATTTATTAAATGCATAAGTACAACCCTCTAACCATATTATGTTTTGGCAAATCAGTTGCTAAACAGATTCGATGAGGTCAAGTTGAAACATATAACTCGAGAAAATAGTATTGATGCCAATGAAATGGCACAATTGGCGCCGAGACTTCAAATTGTCCAAGGATTTGAAGCAAGAACAATAATATGTAAAGGAGATCATTACCTTCGGTTTTTCAAAAGGAATCGACTGAAGAAATTTGTTAGGTCGAGTAAGTAATGATGACTGGAGAAATCCAATTATAAATTATCTCCAATCCCCACAAACAAAGGTCAGCCGAGACATTAGGAGATTGGTCGTGAATTATGTCATGATCGATAACGAGTTATATTGAAAAGGGGCTGATGGAGTATTGTTACAATGTTTGGGTAAAAAAGAATCAATAATGGCTATGGGAGAGGTGTATGAAGGAATTTGTGGAGCACATCAAATTGAAAGAAAAATGAGACTTATGCTCTGATGTTATAATATTTCTAGCAAAAAATGTCAACTGATTGTATCCAATATACCAAAGGATGCAAAGCATGCTAGAAACATGGGGCGGATACAACATGTATCTGCAACTGAGTTGCATCCTATTGTCAAACATTAGCCATTTCGAGGATGGGCTATTGATTTAATAGGAAAATTTATCCTCATTCATCTAAAGGATAATTTCAGCATTATGGCCACTAATTATTTCACCAAATGAGTGGAAACAAAACCTATGTTGGGCACCGATCATCAAAAGATTGTTGAATTCTTTGAAACTCATATAATTCATTGATTTGGAATCCTTAAGTCAATTACTATGGACCAAGGTGCAACGTTTTCATTTAAGGAGGTCAAAGCAATGACCGATCAATATAAAATTAAACTGTTGCATTCATCACCTTATTACGCTCAGGCCAACGGCCAGGCTGAAGTCGGCAATAAGGTTATCAAGAATATTTTGTGCAAGATGATCAATGAAAAACCTAAATAATGGCACGTTAAGTTATTAAAAGCTCTTTGGGCTTATCGGAATTCATTTTGAATAAGCAAGGGATGAGTCCATTTAGACTTACATATGGACATGATGCTATGTTACTTTTGGAAGTAATTATGACATCATTACGGGTAGCCTATCAAGCTAATTTGATCCCGATTGAGTTCACAAAAGCTATGCTGGTCAAACTCGATGACTTAGATGAAATTCGACTGAAGGCATTGGATTCTATTGTGTTTAACAAAGCTCAGGTCACCCTGGATTATAACAAGAAAGTGAAAAAAAAATGCTTTTGGAGAACGCGATATAATCTGGAAAGTGATATTGCCTCTCGGAACCAAGTTGAGTTCCGTAAATGGTCGCCTATTTAGGAGGGACCATTCACAATGGTAAAGGTTCTTTCTAGTGATGCTTACATTCTTCTCGATATGGATGAAAAGATCATGAGGAATCCTATAAATGGTCAATTTTTAAAAGCATATCATCCCAATTTATGGGATATATATAAAGATCAGGCCAAACAATGACTAGATTGATCAATGGTCATGCATAAAAGGATGAAATTGGCCACCAAAAAAAAAAAAAGAAACAAAAGAAAAGAAATATATTATATTATAAGGCCGATAGAAAAACAAAATGTGGCTTAAGCCGACTACATATGCTTATGTGTATATATAAAACAAACAAACAAACAATTAAAAAGGAAAAAAGAAAAAATAGAGACTCGACTAAAAAGAGTAGGTCAGGTATGAGCAGCCCTGATTGTATCAAATTTAGCTATTGACCACTTCTTGGTTTCTTTAGCTTTATGCAGGGTGGCTCTCCAAGAAAATTTCTCAGTCACCATGCGATTAAGGACTACAACAATTTCGTCTAAGTTACCCAAGGTTCCTAACCTTGCCCTATGCTTCTTTCTTTCTAGCACTGTTTCTTAAGAACGAGCCTGGAAAATAATGATATGGGAATCAATAAAACCCCACGGTTCTTGAGTATTCGATCGGTCAAGTATTCCATATACACACTTGACCTCTTGGATGTCATGATCCAAATCTTTGCACTATAAGTGGAACACACGCAAGGAAATCTTGTTAAGTTGATGTTGATGGGTCTAATGAAGGCGTTCGTTCTAAGCTGCATCATATTCATCATCTAGGGAGTTAACTCCTACTCGAACATGGGCTAGTTCTTTAAGGAGATCGTTAACACGATGAAAGTCGGTAGTAGCCTCAAAGTTTGCATGCTCGAGACGGCAAAGTTTTTCTAGGAAATCTAAGATTTCCTTTAGGGTTAGATCTATCATTGCAATCTCATGATATTGCCGAATGCAAAACTAGGTATCGAATATCAAAGAAGAATTACTAAATAATCCAAGATTTTCATAAAGGATTTTGTCCAGAAAATCTTTCGCTTGAGTAGGAGGAGAGGGAACGTTAGTGGATGACATGATAAGATCCTTCGAAATTGAAAGTAAGGAAAACTAGTAGCGTAGAAAAGAAAGAACCAACCATCTCTTATATAAGGTCTCTAGGAGCACCAATCATGCTTGAAGCTAAAGAGACTTATTGTAAGACCCGTAACCTCACGAGACCTTCCGTACACTTCTACTTCGACAACGGCATGTTCCCCGCGGACCAGATCAACGAGTTTTGATCGTGACCCTATTTTAGTACCACAATACCTCGAGACTTGTACCCTAGCGACTGCGTGGGCGCTACGATTCCAACGTTGTGCGGCACGCTCCATTTCGATCCCTATATTAAAAGTTGCATATTTGACACAATTTGGGGTTACCCAATGTTGCCAAATCAATCTATCAATCCATCAATCAATCGATCAAACAAGGCATCCATCACTCATGTCTATCTCTCTCTCCCCCTCTAGTCAAACAAGCCCATGCCTCATGCAACCCATGCCCTTACCAATGCTTAGCCATCATTCTTTCATTCTTTTTCTCCCTACCCATTTTACCCCTCCATATTCTTCTTATTCCCTCCCTATCCTAAAAGTTCTACCACAAAACTCCTCAACTCCCTCTCATTTCTACCATTTTCTAGCAAGAGTAAAGAGATATTAAGAGAAAGAAAGAAAAAGATTAGACAGAATTAGGGAGAGATTAAGAGAGAAAGAAAGAAAAGAAAGACAGATTAGGAAGAGATTAAGAGAAAAGAGAGCTTGAGAGAGAATTAGGAAGGATTAAGAGAGTAAGAGAAAAGAGCGATTAGAGGAGGTTAGGGGTGGACAGGAGCTTGTGGACCGTCCGATCACCTATCCGAGCCAATCCAACTGTCCATCTTCGAAGTGAGTGCATGGGAGGGTCAAAACCCTCCATTTCCTAATTTTTATGGAGTGTATGTTGGATCCCATAGTGGCAGGGGCCCACCCCTTTAGCCGGATGCTTTCCTTGCTTTTTTTTACTCTTTTTTTCTTCGATGTTGCAGACCATTGTGGAGCCTACAAGTGGGCCATGCTGCGAGGCAGCGTGCCCCGCATGCTATGATAGCATGCACTACCTTGTGTAGCCCGCCATGATATTTATTTGCCATTCAACTTGTGTATAAGGTCACGTAGGTTTAGATGATGGAAAAATGTAGCATTAGCCTTATCCAAGCCTTTTTGGGCCCACCTTGGCTTGAACAAGTCGGTGGATGGAGTGGATCATCTTCGTGTGGACTCCACTAATCTTTTTTTAAAAAAAGATATACACAGGAGAAGGGAACGGTCCAGCATAAGTGACGCCCAGTAGAAGACGTGGAGTGGGGCCTACAATCGTGGGACCCACCATGTTGTATGTGTACAATCCATACCGTCTGCCTACTAGGTGACAGTATTTTAGGGCTAAGGCCCAAATCTGAGGTAGGACTTGATTTTGGGTGGGCCACACTATATAAAATAGTGATGATGATGATACTACTGTTGAAACTTCCCATAAGGTCGAGCTGTGTGGGCCCCACGATGATGTGTGTCGGACATCAACATCGTGTAGGTTATGGGATATACCAAAAATCAACGAAGTTAGGTGGGCCATACCATCTAAAACTATGTGAAGACATGCCTAAAACATATAAAAGTACTTGGTGGGGACCACCTGAATTTTGGTTGTGGCTGAAACTTGGTTTGACCCCTCATCCAAGTGGGACACACACAATGGATGGTCTGGATTTGTGAACCGTATCTCGGTGGGCCTAATAATTGATTATTGATTATGAATGTTTTAATAGGAGTATAACCCCTCTCCACTATTGTATGTGGTGTAGCCCACCCAAGCCATGGATTGACTTGATTTTTAAGCCCGTAGCCCACCATGAAATGGTGCATCTGACTAATGGGGTAGATGTTCGACGCACATCACAGTGGGGCCACCATGATGCATGTCGATCTACCCCATCAATCAAATGCACCATTCCATGGTGGGCCACGGGCTTAAAAATTGAGTCAATCGATGACTTTTTTGGGCCACACCACGTACAAAAGTTGAGAGGAGTTACCCTCCCATTAAAACATTCATAATCATTTGTTGGGCCCACTGAGGTGTTGTTCACAAATCCAGTCCATCCATTATGTGTGTCCCACTTGGATGAGGGGTCAGACCAAGTTTTAGATGCATCCAAATTTTAGGTGGCCCCACCAAGTGCTTTTATATGTTTTAGGCACGTCTTCACATGATTTTAGATGGTATGGCCCACCTGAGTTCCGTATATGGCTGATTTTGGGATATCCCATAATTTAAAGGGGACCCATCAAATGCACGGTGTTAATGTTCGACAAGTATCACAGTGGGGCCCACACAGCTCGACCTCACGAGAAGTTCCCATGAGCTCGACCGCATAGAACCATTTCCCATATATATATATATATATATATATATATATATATATATATATATATAGAGAGAGAGAGAGAGAGTTTTTTCCTACTGTACACCTCACTTTTAAGCGACCTACCTTATCACGCCCGTCCAAACTTACCTTATCAAACTAATCCCCTATTGTACGGCGCACTTTTAGTGGACCAAAATACCCTTGTCATTCCTTTCGGAAACAAATTGGCTGGTGTGTGAAGACGAGCACCGACGCTCCTCGAGCTTTGAGTTGTACGAATGGGCCCCACAGTTATGTATTTATTATTTCCACAACGTTCATCCATATTTCGAGATCATTGTAGAGCATTATCCAAAAAAAATCATATCCAAAGATCAGCTGGACCACACCGCAAATAGTAGTGGGGATATTGATTTTCACCGTTAAAAATTCCGTAGGGCCCACCATAATGTTTATTTTCCATCCAATCTATTCATAAGGTCACAAGGACCTGGATGAAGAGGAAAAACAAATTTCATATTGATCCAAAACTTCTGTGACCCCTAAAAAGGTTTCAGTGGTAGACGTTCAATCCCCCACTGCTTTTTACAGTGTGGTCCACTTGATAGTTAGATCTGTCTTATTTTTCGTCTCAAGCCTTAATACAAGCTTGCCAAATGGGATCCTTACTCTTGCTCGGGTGGTAGACTCTTAGGAGCTTCAACACCCGGTCAAGGGTTCGAGTATCCATAGGTGGTGAAATTTCACTAGCGTGAGTTTGTGGGGTGTGTGCGTGTGTTTAAAATAAATAAATAAATAAATAAATAACTCGTCAAATGGATGGACGGTTTAGATATAACACATACCACATGATAAGACCCACAAAACTTGCTGGTGTCAATACACCAGCTATATAGTTGGTGTGTGGTACACCAGCCAATCCGCTTCCATTCCTTTCACGGCGGTACTACCGCCGGTCCTGTGGTAGTGCCGCTCGGACTGTCCAGTGGGCAGCGGTAGTATGGCCGGTCCGGCGGTAGTGTTGTGGCCCCCTTATACTTTTGCATTCCAATACAGTTAGGATTGCACAATAAAAATTGTTCTTTAGGACCATATTCGGCTCCAGACAGGGTCCAACAAATAGATGGATTTGATTGTTGATAGGGTCCAACAAATAAATGGTTCTTTAGGACCATATCCGACCCCATATCCATATTGATCATTGGAACTTTGATTCAAACCATCATTTTTATAAGAGATCTGATGGAAGTCTTACTCTAATGGGTGTGATTTTTTCATGTTGGCCCATGAAAAGTGGACCATACTTAGGGATAGTCCAACTCAATGATTTGACCATCCACGCATCTAGAAGGGCCCGCCGCATCAATGGTTCTAGTGTGGCCAAGTGGCAGTTGCTGATTTGTGACCAAAATATTTCCAAAATGATTTTTTCATAGACTTACATTTGAAATTACCTAAATAACCTTTTGTGAGACTCGTATCCTATCCCATACCGTTTTGTATGCCTCCGCGGTCCTCCCGGTCGAATTCCGGCAACCCGCGATCTATAATCGGCGTTTGCACGCGACCCTGAGTTGCATCCTATCGATCTGAGTCGGCTCGACCCGAGACTTATACCAGTGACCACGTCGTCGCCACTGTTCCGACATCGTGTCTCGTGCACCGAGGCGATACTCATGCCAGGAGATGTGGGCCCGCGTTCAGTTTGAGGAAAACGGCGCGCGTTGTGAATTCCAAGAGAATCTCTACAACATGTCCCATCAATCAATCAATCAATCAAGTCAAGTACACTCCATACCTCAAGTACAAGCAACTCATCCCTTTCCCTTTCCTAAAGTCAACTCTCTCTCTCTCTCTCTCTCTCTCTCTCTCTCTCTCTCTCTCTCTCTCTCTCTCTCTCTCTCTCTCTCTCTCTCTCTCTCCACCCATCCCTCTTTCACCCAAATTTCAACCAAGCCCATACCCTAACCATCATTTCCTTACAGCACCCATCCCATATCATCCCATCACTCTCTCTCTCTCTCTCTCTCTCTCTCTCTCTCTCTCTCTCTCTCTCACATTTCTTAAACCTCCCAAGCAACACCCAACGTCCAAGCTCACTCTCCCAAATCCAAGTGTGGCCCACTTTCCCACCCTCTCATCTCCCATCTCAACCATTCATTCATCATCAACCTCTATTAAGATTGAAGATAAAAAGCGTAGGAGTCCAAGGGATCAAGGAGGAGTACGATAGGTGAGTGATCCACAATTGATTTCAATTTTAGGGCCCACTTGTTGTGGGACCCACATTAATGTATACAATGTAGAGAGGGGCCCATAGTGGCGGGGTCCCTCTATCTCACCGTCTCTCTCTCTCATGATGTGTGGCCCACCTTGATGAAATGAGTATATCCAAACCATCCATCAGTGGCAGCCACCTTGTTGTCTATCTGCTGACAGTTTTGGGCAGCCAGAATGAAGGGAAAAACACAAATAACAGTTTGATCGAACCCATTGTGATGTGTGTATTTTATTCACACCGTCCGTCTGTCCAACAATTTGCAGACCCATCGGATGGGTTATATCCACCATCCAGCAAGGGATGTGGACCCCCACAGGAAGCAGATTGGCTAGAGTACTGTATCCCAGTTATGTAGATGATGTATTGACGTCATTAGGTGGGCCCTGATCCTGATCATGAGGGTTGTGTTATATCCCAACCGTTCATCTAGGGACCCACGAGCAGCAATATAGCTGCTGTAACAAGCGTATGCAGATCTGTGGGTCCCACAAGATGTAAGTGTTGCATCTATACCGTCCAACCACTTAGGGGAACGTCTCACGGCATGAGACATGCGAATTTCAGGTGGGACCCACCCTAATGTACGTGTTTCATCTGTGCACCATCCAACTGGACGGTGCATGTGTAGTGAGTGGGTCCACACCGTCCACTGCTTGGATGGTGGGCCATTGCAGCTCATGTATTTTGTCTAATCGTCCATCTATCTGGACACTGGGCTCTTTCATAATAATAATAACAATAATAATAATAATAAAAAATATAATAATAATAATAATAATAGTTATAATATATATAGAGAGATATAAATATATTCATATAGTTATGATGAGGTGGGCCACACGTGTGGACCCACCACGTTATTGCATCAGATCTGCACCATCCAGAACCTCCAGGGTCTGGCTGGTGGGTTCCTTATATCGTATATATATTATATTATATTATATATATGTACATGCCTTCTGGAGGTGGGCCACGTACGTGGGACCCACCTTGATGCAAGCAATCTACACCGTCCAGAGGTCTGGACGGTGGGTTGATCTCTGGGTATGCATTATATCTAACTGTCCATCCATTTTTCTTACGGTGGGCCACCTGGACATATGTATGGTGGGGCCCATCATGCGGCATGCACTATATTCCAATTGTCCATTCATCTGACACCCCGGTGGGCCCCACCCTCTGATGCATGTGTTGCATCCAACCGTCTATCTATTTGACAAGCGTGGACCCCACCTACTGTACATGATCTATCCAAACCGTTCTTCTATTTGGCCACCTCGTCTCACGTCTTGAGACTAAAAATAAGACAGATCTATATCAAGTGGACCACACTGCAGAAAACAGTGGGATGAACGTCCACCATTGAAACCCCTTGGGTTACAGGAATTTTGGACCAATATGACATTTGTTTTTCCTCATATCTAGGCCTTCGTGACCTTATGAACAGGATGGATGGGAAATAATACTGCGGTGGGGCCCACTGGAATTTAATAGTGGAAATCATCATCACCACTGTTTGGTGTGGTATGGTCCAGATGATCGTCGGTTATGATTCATTTGGGTAATGCTCTAAAATGATCTCTAAAATAGATGAATGGTGTAGATGGTGCAGCCCATTAATGCAGCCCACTCGTTGTATATGAGGCCCATTGGTGCGGTCATTGATGCAGCCCACTTGATGTATATTGAGGCCCATGGGTTACGGCCCATTATGATGTTTATTGAGGCCCATGGGTCGTAGCCCATTGTGATGTATTTGGGGCCCCTGGGTCTGGGCCCATGGTAATGTATATTAGGCCCGTATGAGCGGCCCATTGGGATATATTTTTGGGCTATGCGTTAAGGCCCATTGTGATGTATTTTTGGCCCATTTGGTAAGACCCAATGAGGTATATTTTCCGGCCCATAGTGATATGTATCAGGCCCTTACGTGAGGCTATGGGCCCATTATATGTTTAGCTCTATATAGGCCATTACTTGGGAGCAATGTTGGTTAAATGGCCACATTGATGGCAATGATGGTTTAATGTCCACATTGTGACCTTCTCTTAGGCCTTGTTAGGCCCATTCTCATCATTCTCTAGTGGGTTAACCCAAACGATTGGGCCCCATTAATATTGCTTGATTCATCATCGATCGTCCATCCATAGACCCCGCCTTGCGTGGAGGCCGATTCCAATTATCAAGGCCGATTCTGTTTGGTCGAGGCCGATTCCGTTTGGTCGAGGTCGATTCTGTTTGGTGAGGCCAATTCCGTTTGTCGAGGCCGATTCTGATTATCGAGGCCGATTCCGTTTGGTCGAGGCCGATTCCATATGATGAGGCCCACTATGATTTATGTTAGCCCATATGATGAAGCCCATTATGATATATTTAAGGCCCATGAGATGTGACCCTTTGTGATGTATATTAGGCTCGTGTTAGAAGCCCATTGTGATGTATATGTGGCCCATGAGAGCGGCCCACTTGATGTATATGAGGCCCAATGTGACGTATTTATGGTCATCCATTGAGGCCCACCTTGATGTGATGCTTAATGGACTCATGTGAGAGGCCCATTGCGATGTGTTTGGGGCCCATGGGTTGTGGCCCTCATCTGATGTATATAGGCCCATGTGATGTGTATTAGGCCCATGTGATGTATATTAGGCCCATGTGACGCGGCCCATTATGATTGTATGAGGCCCATTGTGTGCATTTGAGGGTCAGGCTATGAAGCCCATTGTGACATATGTTAGGCCCATATGAAAGGCCCATCGTGATGTGTATTAAGCTCTTGGGTAAGGCCCATGGTGTTGTATATTAGGCCCTTGTGTGAGGCCATGGGTCCACTATATGTTAGGCTCTATGTGGGTCATTCCTTGGGGGCAATGTTGGTTAAATGTCCACATTGTCGAGGCCGATTGTCGATGCCGATTATCGAGGCCGATTGTCGGTGCCGGTTATTGATACCGATTATGAGTATGTGACAGCATAGCATTATGATATATGCCCATACGCATCATCTGCATGTTCATTATGAGATGTGATTGACCATTGCGTATGTCATTGGGCATGTTGTTATGAGACTCCCTGATAGGCAGAGATTATCTCACATGACCGCACGATATGCGCAGGATTGATGCATGACTGGATTGTATAACTCATGTATCTTGCATTGTGTGTTATGATTACTGTACACCCTAGCGACATCAGGGACGTAGCCTCCACAGGCATATCGTGGTTGGCCAAATAGGACACCGAAAATCTATTACTAGCATCGGGCTGCCATAAATGGCCCTAGGTGAAAATCCCTAAACTCTCTTGGTACCAAAGGACGCCCTAAAGTCGAGACCAAGTGGATATATGAGCGCCCAAGTGCCGAATACCAGGAGGCCGCGTCTCCCACTGTGTCGTGGTCGGTTGGGAGGGGGTGTGGCCTTACCCGCCTGAGGGAGTAGGCATAACTAAGCTGAGTTTGACTAGCTCGTGAATGGGTCCGCTATCGACGTGCCGGGTAAATATTGGCTGACTACTGGCCAGGCGGATAGTGAGGTCTCTTCCACTTACCGAATTATGCGCTTGATGGGGCGGCAAGCTGGTGTAGAGTGTACTAGACCCCAGTGATGATCCCAAAGATTAACAATACTAATATGTGGACTTATTGAGCAGGAGTTGCATACTCATTCATTCATTCATTCACTATCCACTCGGGCTGGTGGTGCGCAACTATTTGTTACGTGTACCTTCGCAATGGCCAGGATTTCAGTTGGAGACGCGACTAACCTGAGATCAGGAGTTCACCACATTGAGTTTGACTATCCAAATTAAGTATGAGACTGGTTTGGATAGGAGTCCCTTGTGTTGGACCCCATAGCCTGCAATATCACGTACTATCATCCCGACTTCACGCTGTAGCTTAGTCATTTCATTCGCACCACATATTGTATATTGTATTACATCCTCGGCATATGGCATTTTGGGTTGCTATGTTTCTGCATTTATATGACCTAGATAAGGCTGATGGTATTCGTAGCTTTTCTGAATTGCATATTGTATTGCATCCTCGATATCTGATATCTGGTTCATTATGTTTCTGCATTATATAGCCGATTACATTACTTTCTCAATCTATGACATTGGCTTGCTATGTCTTTTCATCGTATATCCTGGATGAGGATTGATGATATTTTTTATGGACTTGTCAGTATTTCTGCTTACTCTGATATTGAATGGTTCGTGGACTTATCAGTATATTTCTGCTTACTCTGATATCGTATGATTCATGACCTTGTCAGTATTTCTACCTATTCTGATATTGTATGATTTATGGCACTGTATTGCACACTTGACACTTACCTTGAGCACACACTTTCACCACCCTCTAAGCTTTTTATCTGCTTATGCACGATAGATGCATGCAAGTGACGCTTAGACGCAGTAGTAGCTGAGCAAGAGCAGTAGCATGCGGCCGAGCTTTCATGGAGTTTTTATTTTATGCATGTATTTCCCTTTTAACATTATACTCGAATGTTTATATTAGTGGATATGTGATGATGATGTTGTTCTAGTGATTTGGGTATACTTGTGGTTATGCTTCTTACGAGACAAATTTATGTTGAAAATCCTCCTTGTAGGATCCCAAGATCGGAATCTGGTATATGGGCGTTGGGAGCCGAGAATGGGGTACTACAGAGGTTGTTAGCACCGGATTCGGTGATCGGGAATTTTGTAAGCCCAATTTCCGAGTTTGGGGCGTGACACCTTTGCTTAAACATTGGTTTCAACCTTAATAACAGAGTTTTGTGTAATTTCCCAAAAGCATTTACTTAAAATATAATTGAAAATCCTTTTGTGAGCTTTTTGGATGCCATTACCGTCCATTAGGTGGACCATAATAAGCCCATCTTCTCTTCTAATGTGTTATATGAAATCCACCACCACAATTAGATGCATCACCCCATGTTAGGCCCAAGGCCCTAAAAAACAGCTCTAGTGGACCACACCATTGAAAATAGTGTACACATCAACCCTCACCCTCCAAACTGTTTCCCTTTGAGTGTGTGTGGCCCACTTGAATAACAAATGAAACTAATGTTTTGGCCCCAGGCCTACATTTAGGTGTGGCATCTAATGGTTGGAATCAATTTCATATAATCATCATGACGGACCCTTTGAAAATTAAGGGTGGACATCTCTCTCCTAATTGTTTCCTTTGGTGTAGCCCACCTGAATCAGAGGTCAGCATGATTTTTTTCGCTGGGCATAAGTTGGAATTACACGATAGATCTCACGTATACATCAAGGTGGGCCCATAAAAAACCAAGGGTTGGTGATCCCCAAAATGGTGTCAGAGGGATGCCACCTTTGACTCTCTCTTTTATTTGGCATACCATGGTGTGTATGTAAAATCCACTCCAACCATTAGATGTGTGATCCCACATTAAGCATGGGGCCAGAAAATCTGACTGAGGTGAGCCACACCAAAAGAAATATTTGGGAGAGACATTCACTCTTCTTTTTTTTTCAACACCTATGGTGATGATTATATGAAAATCACTCCAACAATTAGATGCCACATCAAAACTACGCTCGAAGCCCAAACATCAGGCCCATCCATGATTCAAGTGGGGCACACAAAGGGTGAATTTCATTCACTTCATTCATGACGATGATTTCATTCACTTCATAGGTCAATTTCATTCACTTCGCGGTCAATTTCAATCAGTTCGCGGTCAATTTCATTCAGTTCATTCACTTCGCGGTCAATTTCAACTAGTTCGCGGTGAATTTCATTCACTTCGCGGACAATTTCAATCAGTTCGTGGTCAATTTCATTCACTTCGCGGTCAATTTCGATTAGTTCGTGGTCAATTTCATTCACTTTACGGTCAATTTCAATCAGTTCGCGGTCAATTTCATTCACTTCGCGGTTCATTGCTTTCACTTCGCGGTCAATTCCATTCACTTCATTCACTTCGCGGTGAATTTCATTCACTTCATAGTCAATTTCAATCAGTTCGCGGTCAATTTCATTCACTTCGTGGTGAATTTTACTCACTTCAACATGAATTTCACTCACTTCGCGATCAATTTCATTCTCTTCATTCACTTCGTGGTCAATTTCATTCACTCGCAGTCAATTTCATTCACTTTGCGGTCAATTTCACTCACTTCAACATGAATTTCACTCACTTCGCGGTTAATTTCATTCACTTCGTGGTTAATTTCAATCAGTTTGCGGTCAATTTCATTCACTTCATTTGCTTCACAGTCAATTTTAGTCACTTCGCAGTCAATTTTATTCACTTCATTCACTTTACGGTGAATTTCATTCACTTTGCGGTCAATTTCATTCACTTCATGGTCAATTTCATTCACTTCGCAGTCAATTTCAATGGCTATGGTTATAATTCGTAGCCATAGGGAACCGCAGCTTTCAGAAATTACATTTCTGATAAAGCAGGGGCATTTTGGTCCAGTAAATGTGCATTCGTACAGTAGGGGAGTAATCTGGGAAGGTAAGTTTGGAAGGGCTTAATAAGGTATGTGGCTTAAAAGTGAGGCGTATAGTAGGAAAAAACTATATATATATATATATATATATATATATATATATATATATATATATATATATATTGCATAGTAGTAGTAGTGCTGCCAACGCTAGGCAGGCTGATGCCCCGGTTAGAGGCGTGTAGTGTGGCCGACTCGTTGAACCCCTATGATGTCTATGATGATTCATCCACGTTGTTCATCAGTTTTAATAGATCATTTTAGGTCATAGGCCCAAAAATGAGGGTGATCTGAATTTTAGGTGGACTGCACCAATGGAATCAATGGGCAAGGAGGGCTACCCATTTTGGCAGCACTTGGGTCCTATGAGTGTGTAAGACCCGCATCTTAAACCGTACCGTTCCGTAGGTTTCCGCGGTCTTTCCGGTCGAATTTCGGCAACCTTCGACCCTTAACCGGCGTTGCGCGCGACCCTGATTCACACGCCGTCAACCCGTGTCAACTCAAACCGAGACTTGTACCATTGCGACCGCACCGTCGCCGCGGTTCCGATGCCGCGACTCGCGCGCCAAGGCGATACTCTGGCTAGGAGATGTAGGCCAGCGTTCGGTGCGAGGAAAACGCCGCGCGTTGCGGATCCCAAGAGAATCTCTACGAGATGTCCCATCAATCACCCATCAATCAATCCCATCATGTCAAGTACACATCACTTTTCACCCATTTCCAAGCAACCACAAAAGTCAAAAAGTTCTTACAAGCCCATACTTTTCTTACACAAAATGCCTCCAAAGTCAAAAAGTCTCTTACACACCCATCACTACCACATCCATCAAACATCACCCATCTCTCTCTCCCTTTACAAGTCTCTCTCTCTCTCTCTCTCTCTTTTCCAAATCTCATTCCCAAACAAGAGAGAAAATTCCATACGTATGAACCTCTCCCTCTCCTTCAAAGCTCCAAGTGTGGCCCACCTTTCCATCCCAAGATCTCCCATCCTAGCCATCCATTCCTCATCTCCTCCATTGAAATTGAAGCTAAGGAGCTAAGGAACCCATAAGAGCAAGAAGATCGAACGGTGGGTGCTTGATAAGAGTAGTTTTTCATGTTTTTGAGATGGGCCAAGTGAGGCCAACCGATCAATGGTTTGGATCTCACTTGGGACCCTAAGTTGTGGCCGATGGCCCACTTTGATCATCATGATCATTCCATGATGGGGCCATCCTCCATGGACCCCATCATGATGTTTATTTTCTTGTATACCTAGGGTCATCTAGACCGTCTACTCTAGTGGGGAAGGGATCCCCACCGTTGGATTTTGGATTTAATGGGCCCATGTGTAATGGGACCTACTTGATGTATGTTTGGTTGCAAGAGGGGCCCATAGTGGCGGGGCCCCTCCATCTTTGCCGGTGTTTCTCTCTCTCTTTTTATGTTTATGGCCCACCTAACGTGTGTATTTCATCCATTGCACCTACCGGTGGACCCCATTCAGGTGGGACGCACCATGATATTTATATGTCATCCCAACCTTCCATTAGGAACCCACCTTGATGTGCTATCAGGGGTGTGGCTGCCAGTGGAGTGCAACTGATGTGGGACCCACCTAGCCCCATGGCCCAAGTGGCAGACGAGTGAAAGATGCCTTGTTTCAACACAAGGTCTGGACGACAATTCCCTGTAGTGGTGGCTAACATGGAGTGTGCACTAGTAGCGGGTGTGCACTGATCAGTGGGAGTGGACTGGCATGGGTCCACAGGGCCATCCACACCGTCCACCATTTCTGATGGGGCCCACCATTGTGTATGTGTCTCATCCAGCCGTCCACCATTCTGGACGGTGGAACCCACGTTGGTGTAGGGCCCTCGTTGGACACCCAGATCCAAAACGTAATGGGCACACGGAGTAAAGATACCTCGTTTCAAAACACTGAGGTCTTGGTACCGTCCCTGTGGGGTGGCTAACAGTGACTTGACCACTGATGTGGGGCCCACCTGACCTTGGGTGCGGCTGAAACTGGGTCTGACCCTTCATTCAAGTGGGACACCCACGATGGGTGGGCTGGATTTGTGGACCCCATCTCGGTGGGCCTAAAATGATTATGAATGTTTTTTTTTGATGGAGGGTAGCCCTCTCAACTGCTGTATTTGGTGGAGCCCACACAAGTCACGGTTTGACTTGATTTTTGAGGCCTAGGGCCACGCTGGAATGGTGCATCTAACGGATGGTTTAGATGATGGCCAACGGTGGGACCCACACCCCACGTGTGGAGCCTCCCCTTGATCCACGTCACCGTCCAGGCCGTGGATGGCCTGGACGTGTGTTTTTTATATATTATATATATATATATTGTATATTATATTATATTATATACGTATGATATATTATATTATATAATATATATCTTATATAATATCATATATGATATGGTGGTGGGCCGTACGTGGGACCCACCTCTGTTGTGGCAGGAAGAAACAAAAAAAAAAAAAAAGAAAAGAAAAAGAAAAAAAGAAAGAAAAATAAAAGGGGAGGAGAGGCATCCACGTGCCCTCTCTCTCCACATCTCTCTCTACACCTCTCTCTATTTCTCTCACTCTCTCTCTCTCTACATCTCTCTCACGCTCTCTCTCTCTCTTCATCTCTCTCTCTCTATCTCTCTCCCCTGTGTGCGTCAGCAAGGTGTGGGCCCCACTTAATGTATGTGTTTTACTCCAGCCGTCCATCCATTTTTATGGTGGGACCACGTTGGGGATGCAGCGGGATGCGCTGCATCCACCGTCCAGCCCATTGACAGTGGGTCCCAGACATGATGTTTGGGTTTTTACACATGCCGTACATCTATTTTGATGGTGGGACCCATCGTGAGGTATGTATTTTATCCTCGCCTGGTTCCTCTCCTGGACTTGGGTGCGGCACCAGTAGGCCCATCTTGATGTCCGTATTATACCCACCCATCCGTTGTGGCCCACCTTGATATACATGAGGTCCATATGATTAGGCTCATTTGTTGTATTTGTAACCCGTGGTTGAGGCCCACTTTGGTATATAAGTCCAAGGGTTATGACCCATTGCAATGTACATAAGGCCCATTGATGTGGCTCACTTGATTTATATAAAGCCCACATAATGCGACCCATTTGATGTACCCAAGGCCCATGGGTCGAGGCCCAACGGGGTGTCCTTAGGGTCCATTGCAATGTGTGATTTCCCCAGGGCTTGTGTGGTGATATTATGCAGGCCATGCCTTGGGAGAAATGTTGGTTTGACGTCCACATTGAAGAATAATGTTGGTTAAATGTCCGCATTATGATTCTCCCTAGGGCCTATCGTTAGGCCCATACTTGTAGGCCGTCTAGGCCCATCTTCGTTATGAACAGCATCCATTACCGTATGACACGTTTAGTATAGTTCCATGATTCATGATCATACGCATCATATGTATGCTTGGTATGAGAAATGACTGATCATAGCATATGCCTTCAGGCAGATTGTTTAGGGGCTCCCGGTTAGGCGGTGTTGCCCCACATGAGCGCACGAGACGCGCAGGATTGTTGCATGACTGGATAGTGTGATTCATGCATTCGCATTGTGTGATATGGTTACTGTACGCCCTAGCGATATCAGGGTCGTAGTCGCCACAGGCATATCGTGGTTGGCAGGATTGGATACCGGAAATCTTGTTCTACATGGGGTGCTATAGATATCCCTGGGTGAAAGTCCCTAAACCCTTATGGTACCAAGAGGTTGCTCCAACGTCTAGACCGAGTGGGTGCATGAGCGCCGATGGCCGATTACCAGGAGGCTGCGCTTTCCATTGTGTCGTGGTCGGTTGGAAGGGGGTGCGGCCTTACCCGCCCGAGAGGAGGGGGCAAATGCTAGGCTGAGTTTGACCAGCTCGAGGAATGGGTCCGCTACCGACGAGCCGCGCCCGATATTGGCAGGCGGGTAGTGAGGTCTCTTCCACTTACCTTATTGCGCGCGATGGGGCGGCAATCTGGTTTAGAGTGTACTAGACCCCGGTGATATCCCAGATTTTGAGTTATACTGATATGTGGACTTAGATGAGGATTTGTATGCTTGAGTTGCATTTCGCATCGCATGGCCTTGGTATGGCCGACATCTTTCATGCCTTGCATTGCATAGCCTTGGTACGGCTAGTAGTATTCATGGATTCACCAGCATGTTCCGCATTACTCTGATACTCCATACTGCATTACTACCTTGCGCACACACTTTCACCACCCTCTAAGCTTTCTATAAGCTTATGCACGACCGTTGCGTGCAGGTGACGCGAGGACGCAGCAGCGCTGAGGCAGGAGCGCAGAGCAGATCTTTTGGAGCTTTTTGTCCATTCTCATTGTATTTCCCTTCATGCTCATTGTACTTGTAAAGTTTTTGATCATAGTGGAAATGTGATGGAGTTTTTGGTTGTTGTTTGTGGGTTATGCCTTTAGTTATGCTTATTACAAATTAAACGGATGCTGAAAAAAAAATCCTCCTTGTAGCATCCCAGGATCGGAACCTGGCGTATGGGCGCTGGGAGCCGAGAATGGGGTTCTACGGAGGCTGTCGGCGCCGGATTCGGCGATCGGGAATTTTGTGAGCCCGGTTTCCGAGTTTGGGGCGTGACAGAAGTTGGTATCAGAGCATAACTCGGGAATAACCAAGAACAACATTGCATGTCTGCTATGAGTTTAGGATGATTAAGTCCCAAGTCCAGATAGCTTAGCAATCTTTATTACCGACCCTTAACATTCATACCTTCGAGAGTTCCAAGTTGATAGGCGCCTTCGATATTCTTGTAGGACATGGCGCGCCAGAGAGTGACCCGATCGACCCCCGCACCACCACCTGAGACTCCCGCACCACCGCCTGAGACTCCCGCACTACCACCGACGACCCCTGCTCCACCACCAGAGATTCCTACTGCCCAGCATATGGATGCAGCTCCTCTACCAGAGATTCCTACTGCCCATCCGGAGTATGCTACTCCTCCACCAGAGACCGGTGCGGATCCGACCGTATCCGTGAGTGCTTCCCAGTTACAGCAGATGTTGCAGGCTGTGACGGCTGCACTTCAGGGGCAGGGCAGACACCCTGTTGTTTCACCGGAGCAGGCCGAGCAGGATCGCGCGAGTGCCCTCCTTCGGGAGTTCCGACGACTTGATCCCCCGCGTTTCCAGGGCGAGCCAGACCCGACGACAACTGAGAGATGGCGCGCCGATGTGGAGAAGATATTCGAGACGATGGGATGCACGACCGAGCGGCGAGTCCGATTATCCGTATTTCTTCTTCATGGTGAGGCTGAGCATTGGTGGGCGTCAGTCTCCCTAGCAGCAGGCGCTGATTTTGTGTGGACCTGGGAGGATTTTGTGGATCGGTTCGACCGACAATACTTTCCCGATCACATCCGACGACAGCGAGCGTTGGAGTTTGAGGCCCTGGTGCAGGGTGATATGACAGTGGCTCAGTATGCCGCCCGTTTCGTAGCACTGTCTAGATTTGCACCATATCTAGTAGACGATGAGGGGCGGAAAGCCCACCGATTCGAGGACGGCTTACGTTACGGTCTCCGAGGCCGTGTCATTGGGCATGAGCTCCCGACATTTGAGGGAGTGGTACGGAAGGCCCAGATTTATGAGGCTGAGTGGGCCGGCTCTCAGTCTGATCGCGGTCAGAGGAGAGACCGGAAGAGGCCCGCTCCTACCGGTGACCTGCAGCAGCATCGACCACAGCAGCAGAGGCGCACAGGTCGCCCAGCCTTCCGAGCACCAGCAGCACCTCCAGCACCACCTCCGAGGCAGTTCACTGGCACTTGTTTTGGGTGCGGTGCGACGGGACACCGTATGTGGGAGTGTCCCCGTCCCCAGCAGCAGCAGCAGCGGCCCCCACAGCAGCAGCAGCAGCCGAGAGGTCCACAGCAGCCTCCACCACAGCAGCAGAGACCCGCACAGCAGCAGCGACAGCAGCCTCCACCACAGAGACCACCTCAGCAGCAGCACCAGCCTCCGAGGCCACAGCAGCAGAGGCAGCAGTTTCGACCGCCTCAGCGACAGCAGCAGCAGCAGTACGTTCAGAGGGGACAGGCACCTCCCCAGCCAGCTCAGGCTAGATTCTACGCGGCCCAGCAGGATCCTCAGTCATCTGGAGGAGTTGTCGAGGGTATACTTCCAGTCTCTTCATGCATCGCTTGGGTTCTATTTGATTCTGGGGCTTCGCACTCGTTTATATCCGAGGGATTCTTTCATTCTACTGGATTGCCGACAGAGTCTGCTCGAGAGGGGTTGACTGTATCGACGCCCTTAGGAAGACTACAGTATTAGGCCGCTTCTGTTCGTCTTGCCCCGTGTTAGTAGGAGAGATCTTCTTACCCGCCGACTTGTACGTGCTGCCGATGTTAGATTTCGATGTTATTTTGGGCATGGATTGGCTCGCCGAGTACCACGCCATCTTGGACTGCTCCGCGAGGACCGTCACGTTCTGTATACCAGGCTTGCCGCAGTTCCAGTTCATTGCAGAGCCCCGAGGAGAGCCATTGTCTTGCTTGATGTCCTGCGCCGTTGAGGAGCCTGTCGCCGCTTGTATTGATCAGCTGCCGATTGTTTGCGATTTTCCTGACGTGTTCCAGGAGATTCCGGGATTACCGCCTCACCGACTCACCGAGTTTCAGATTGATCTAGTGCCCGGTACCGCGCCTATTTCGAAAGCCCCGTATCGTATGGCACCGTTGGAGTTGCGGGAACTGCAGAAGCAGTTGGACGAGTTGCGTGAGTTGGGGTTTATCCGTCCGAGCAGTTCGCCGTGGGGAGCGCCGGTACTCTTCGTGAAGAAGAAAGATGGATCGTTGAGGCTCTTCGTAGACTACCGCGAGCTCAACAAGGTCACGATCAAGAACAAGTACCCGCTCCCGAGGATTGATGATTTGTTTGATCAGCTGCAGGGTGCACAGTTCTTTTCGAAGATTGATTTGCGTTCCGGTTATCATCAGATTCGGGTCCGAGAGGAGGACATTCCGAAGACGGCATTCAGGATGCGCTATGGTCATTTTGAGTTCCAGGTCATGTCCTTCGGACTGACCAATGCACTCACGGTCTTCATGCAATTGATGAACGAGGTCTTCCGCCCTTATCTCGATCAGTTTGTTGTAGTCTTCATCGATGACATTCTGATCTATTCGAGGACCCGTGAGGAGCATGAGCAGCATCTGGAGGTTACGTTGCAGACCCTCCGTGCACACCAGCGTTATGCGAAGCTGGAGAAGTGCGAGTTCTGGCAGGAGGAGGTGAAGTTCCTCGGTCACGTGGTGACGAGGGAGGGTGTCGCAGTGGACCCCTCGAAGGTTGAGGCAGTGCGTCAGTGGGGCCAGCCCACGACCGCGTCCGAGATCCGTAGTTTCCTTGGTTTAGCGGGCTACTACCGACGTTTCATTGAGGGCTTCTCCCGTATTGCAGCCCCGCTGACTAGGTTGACTCGGAAGGGCGCAGAGTTTATTTGGAGCGACGCCTGCGAGCGAGCATTTATGGAGTTGAAGGACCGTTTGACGTCCGCTCCTGTCCTCACTCTTCCCTCTGGGAGTGACGGATTTATTGTATTTACTGATGCCTCGCATATTGGTTTGGGTGCTGTCCTGATGCAGCAAGGGAGACCAGTGGCCTTCGCGTCTCGCCAGCTCAAGATCCACGAGCTGAACTACCCCACGCATGATCTGGAGTTGGCTGCAGTTGTCTTCGCACTGAAGGTGTGGAGGCACTATCTCTATGGGATTAGGTTCGAGCTCTTCTCCGACCACAAGAGCTTGAAGTACCTCTTCTCGCAGTCCGAGTTGAACATGAGACAGAGACGCTGGATGGAGCTTCTGAAAGACTATGACTTCGATCTTCAGTACCACCCTGGCAAGGCGAACGTGGTGGCGGATGCCCTCAGCCGTCAGCCACGAGGCCTGGTGGCGCATATGATGATTCAGGAATGGCGGATGCTTGAGGATGTAGCAGAGTATGATTTTGAGTTCGGCCTGCAGTCTTCTATCGTGCAGTTATCGAGCTTGTCGATTCAACCCTCTCTTGTCGCAAGGGTGATCGAGGCTCAGCAGGCTGATGAGTCGTTGCAGAGTTATAGGGCTGATGCGGCATCTGAGAGTCAGGTGGATTGGCAGATTGATACCGATGGTGGACTTCGCTTCAGAGGCCGATTGTGCGTCCCGGATATCCCTGAGCTACGTAGAGATCTTATGACCGAGGCGCATCGATCGCGATTTTCTATCCATCCTGGCTCGACGAAGATGTACCGTGACATGAGGCGACAGTATTTTTGGGCGGGGATGAAGCGCCAGATCGCCAGTTTTGTGGCCGAGTGTGACACGTGCCAGCGTGTCAAGGCCGATCATCAGAGACCCCCTGGTCTATTGCAGCCGTTGAGTATCCCGATGTGGAAGTGGGAGCACGTGTCGACAGATTTCATTATGGGTTTGCTGAGGACTCAGCGCGGTCACGACGCCATTTGGGTTGTGGTGGATCGTCTGACGAAGTCGGCACATTTTCTCGCGATGCGTGCGACTTTGTCTATGGACCGGCTTGCGAGGTTATTCCTCGAGGAGATTGTGAGACTGCATGGCGTTCCAGTCTCGATCGTTTCTGACCGAGATTCGAGGTTCACGTCTTAGTTTTGGGGGAGCTTCCGGAGAGCGATGGGGACTGATTTGCAGCTCAGCACTGCGTACCATCCGCAGACCGATGGCCAGACCGAGAGGGTCAATCAGATCCTTGAGGATATGCTTCGGGCCTGCGCGATTGATTTCGGGGGTAGCTGGGATGAGCATCTGCGATTGGCTGAGTTCACTTACAATAACAGCTATCAGGCGATCATCGGCATGGCTCCTTTTGAGGCACTATATGGCAGACCATGCAGATCACCGAGTTGTTGGACCGAGGTTGGAGAGCGCCGTCTCCTAGGTCCCGAGCTTGTGCAGGAGACGTCAGAGGCTATCGATATCATCAGGCAGAGGATGCGCACAGCTCAGAGCCGGCAGAAGAGTTTTGCTGATCGTCGGCGTCGTCCCTTGGAGTTTGATGTAGGGGACCATGTGTATCTCAAGGTCTCGCCCATGAAGGGCGTAGTTCGTTTTGGAGCGAAGGGCAAGCTTGCCCCGAGATTCATAGGACCTTTTGAAATCACTGGGCGCGTTGGCGCCGTGGCCTATCGGCTTGCCTTGCCATCTCAGTTGTCTGGCGTCCACAACGTTTTCCATGTCTCCATGTTGAGGAAATGTGGGTCAGACATTGTTCCTGTTATTGATTGGCAGCCGTTAGAGGTCCGTGAGGATGCTTCCTACATTGAGCAGCCAGTTCGTATCCTGGATCGGAAGGAGCAGGTCCTCCGGACCAAGGTCATCCCGTTGGTAAAGGTTCAGTGGGGTCACCATTCTGTTGAGGAGGCTTCGTGGGAGCGCGAGGCCGAGATTCGAGAGCGTTATCCCCATCTATTTGATGATTGATCATGTGATGTATTTTGTATATTATCCCTGGTTTTATATAGTGATGTTATGTTTCTTATTCCTCGCGAGTTATGCCTAGTTGCGATGATTGTGTAAATTTCGAGGACGAAATTTTTATTAGGAGGGGAGAGTTGTAAGACCCGCATCTTAAACCGTACCGTTCCGTAGGTTTCCGCGGTCTTTCCGGTCGAATTTCGGCAACCTTCGACCCTTAACCGGCGTTGCGCGCGACCCTGATTCACACGTCGTCAACCCGTGTCAACTCAAACCGAGACTTGTACCATTGCGACCGCACCGTCGCCGCGGTTTCGATGCCGCGACTCGCGCGCCGAGGCGATACTCTGGCTAGGAGATGTAGGCCAGCGTTCGGTGCGAGGAAAACGCCGCGCGTTGCGGATCCCAAGAGAATCTCTACGAGATGTCCCATCAATCACCCATCAATCAATCCCATCATGTCAAGTACACATCACTTTTCACCCATTTCCAAGCAACCACAAAAGTCAAAAAGTTCTTACAAGCCCATACTTTTCTTACACAAAATGCCTCCAAAGTCAAAAAGTCTCTTACACACCCATCACTACCACATCCATCAAACATCACCCATCTCTCTCTCCCTTTACAAGTCTCTCTCTCTCTCTCTCTTTTCCAAATCTCATTCCCAAACAAGAGAGAAAATTCCATACGTATGAACCTCTCCCTCTCCTTCAAAGCTCCAAGTGTGGCCCACCTTTCCATCCCAAGATCTCCCATCCTAGCCATCCATTCCTCATCTCCTCCATTGAAATTGAAGCTAAGGAGCTAAGGAACCCATAAGAGCAAGAAGATCGAACGGTGGGTGCTTGATAAGAGTAGTTTTTCATGTTTTTGAGATGGGCCAAGTGAGGCCAACCGATCAATGGTTTGGATCTCACTTGGGACCCTAAGTTGTGGCCGATGGCCCACTTTGATCATCATGATCATTCCATGATGGGGCCATCCTCCATGGACCCCATCATGATGTTTATTTTCTTGTATACCTAGGGTCATCTAGACCGTCTACTCTAGTGGGGAAGGGATCCCCACCGTTGGATTTTGGATTTAATGGGCCCATGTGTAATGGGACCTACTTGATGTATGTTTGGTTGCAAGAGGGGCCCATAGTGGCGGGGCCCCTCCATCTTTGCCGGTGTTTCTCTCTCTCTTTTTATGTTTATGGCCCACCTAACGTGTGTATTTCATCCATTGCACCTACCGGTGGACCCCATTCAGGTGGGACGCACCATGATATTTATATGTCATCCCAACCTTCCATTAGGAACCCACCTTGATGTGCTATCAGGGGTGTGGCTGCCAGTGGAGTGCAACTGATGTGGGACCCACCTAGCCCCATGGCCCAAGTGGCAGACAAGTGAAAGATGCCTTGTTTCAACACAAGGTCTGGACGACAATTCCCTGTAGTGGTGGCTAACATGGAGTGTGCACTAGTAGCGGGTGTGCACTGATCAGTGGGAGTGGACTGGCATGGGTCCACAGGGCCATCCACACCGTCCACCATTTCTGATGGGGCCCACCATTGTGTATGTGTCTCATCCAGCCGTCCACCATTCTGGACGGTGGAACCCACGTTGGTGTAGGGCCCTCGTTGGACACCCAGATCCAAAACGCAATGGGCACACGGAGTAAAGATACCTCGTTTCAAAACACTGAGGTCTTGGTACCGTCCCTGTGGGGTGGCTAACAGTGACTTGACCACTGATGTGGGGCCCACCTGACCTTGGGTGCGGCTGAAACTGGGTCTGACCCTTCATTCAAGTGGGACACCCACGATGGGTGGGCTGGATTTGTGGACCCCATCTCGGTGGGCCTAAAATGATTATGAATGTTTTTTTTTGATGGAGGGTAGCCCTCTCAACTGCTGTATTTGGTGGAGCCCACACAAGTCACGGTTTGACTTGATTTTTGAGGCCTAGGGCCACGCTGGAATGGTGCATCTAACGGATGGTTTAGATGATGGCCAACGGTGGGACCCACACCCCACGTGTGGAGCCTCCCCTTGATCCACGTCACCGTCCAGGCCGTGGATGGCCTGGACGTGTGTTTTTATATATATTATATTATATATATATTGTATATTATATTATATTATATACGTATGATATATTATATTATATAATATATATCTTATATAATATCATATATGATATGGTGGTGGGCCGTACGTGGGACCCACCTCTGTTGTGGCAGGAAGAAACAAAAAAAAAAAAAAAAAAAAGAAAAAGAAAAAAAGAAAGAAAATAAAAGGGAGGAGAGGCATCCACGTGCCCTCTCTCTCCACATCTCTCTCTACACCTCTCTCTATTTCTCTCACTCTCTCTCTCTCTATCTCTCTCCCCTGTGTGCGTCAGCAAGGTGTGGGCCCCACTTAATGTATGTGTTTTACTCCAGCCGTCCATCCATTTTTATGGTGGGACCACCTTGGGGATGCAGCGGGATGCGCTGCATCCACCGTCCAGCCCATTGACGGTGGGTCCCAGACATGATGTTTGGGTTTTTACACATGCCGTACATCTATTTTGATGGTGGGACCCATCGTGAGGTATGTATTTTATCCTCGCCTGGTTCCTCTCCTGGACTTGGGTGCGGCACCAGTAGGCCCATCTTGATGTCCGTATTATACCCACCCATCCGTTGTGGCCCACCTTGATATACATGAGGTCCATATGATTAGGCCCATTTGTTGTATTTGTAACCCGTGGTTGAGGCCCACTTTGGTATATAAGTCCAAGGGTTATGACCCATTGCAATGTACATAAGGCCCATTGATGTGGGTCACTTGATTTATATAAAGCCCACATAATGCGACCCATTTGATGTACCCAAGGCCCATGGGTCGAGGCCCAACGGGGTGTCCTTAGGGTCCATTGCAATGTGTGATTTCCCCAGGGCTTGTGTGGTGATATTATGCAGGCCATGCCTTGGGAGAAATGTTGGTTTGACGTCCACATTGAAGAATAATGTTGGTTAAATGTCCGCACTATGATTCTCCCTAGGGCCTATCGTTAGGCCCATACTTGTAGGCCGTCTAGGCCCATCTTCGTTATGAACAGCATCCATTACCGTATGACACGTTTAGTATAGTTCCATGATTCATGATCATACGCATCATATGTATGCTTGGTATGAGAAATGACTGATCATAGCATATGCCTTCAGGCAGATTGTTTAGGGGCTCCCGGTTAGGCGGTGTTGCCCCACATGAGCGCACGAGACGCGCAGGATTGTTGCATGACTGGATAGTGTGATTCATGCATTCGCATTGTGTGATATGGTTACTGTACGCCCTAGCGATATCAGGGTCGTAGTCGCCACAGGCATATCGTGGTTGGCAGGATTGGATACCGGAAATCTTGTTCTACATGGGGTGCTATAGATATCCCTGGGTGAAAGTCCCTAAACCCTTATGGTACCAAGAGATTGCTCCAACGTCTAGACCGAGTGGGTGCATGAGCGCCGATGGCCGATTACCAGGAGGTTGCGCTTTCCATTGTGTCGTGGTCGGTTGGAAGGGGGTGCGGCCTTACCCGCCCGAGAGGAGGGGGCAAATGCTAGGCTGAGTTTGACCAGCTCGAGGAATGGGTCCGCTACCGACGAGCCGCGCCCGATATTGGCAGGCGGGTAGTGAGGTCTCTTCCACTTACCTTATTGCGCGCGATGGGGCGGCAATCTGGTTTAGAGTGTACTAGACCCCGGTGATATCCCAGATTTTGAGTTATACTGATATGTGGACTTAGATGAGGATTTGTATGCTTGAGTTGCATTTCGCATCGCATGGCCTTGGTATGGCCGACATCTTTCATGCCTTGCATTGCATAGCCTTGGTACGGCTAGTAGTATTCATGGATTCACCAGCATGTTCCGCATTACTCTGATACTCCATACTGCATTACTACCTTGCGCACACACTTTCACCACCCTCTAAGCTTTCTATAAGCTTATGCACGACCGTTGCGTGCAGGTGACGCGAGGACGCAGCAGCGCTGAGGCAGGAGCGCAGAGCAGATCTTTTGGAGCTTTTTGTCCATTCTCATTGTATTTCCTTTCATGCTCATTGTACTTGTAAAGTTTTTGATCATAGTGGAAATGTGATGGAGTTTTTGGTTGTTGTTTGTGGGTTATGCCTTTAGTTATGCTTATTACAAATTAAACGGATGCTGAAAAAAAAAATCCTCCTTGTAGCATCCCAGGATCGGAACCTGGCGTATGGGCGCTGGGAGCCGAGAATGGGGTTCTACGGAGGCTGTCGGCGCCGGATTCGGCGATCGGGAATTTTGTGAGCCCGGTTTCCGAGTTTGGGGCGTGACAGAGTGGGACCCACCTTGATGTTTACGTGCCATCCACATTGACCATCCTTCTCTCAGGTCATGTTAAATCATGTTCCCAAAATTTCGGGCCAATCCATACCTCGGGTGGGCCGCACCACAGGAAACTATGGGGTTGAAAAACCTTAAATTTGTGAATTCCTTGGGATTTTGGAATCCCTTGGATTTAGGATCCCTGTACTTGGGAATTCCTTGTACATGAATCCATTGGATGTGGGAAAACCTTAGATTTGGGATCCTTTGGACTTGGGAATCCCTGGATTCTAGATTCCTTGGATTTAGGGGCTTTCTTGGACTTAAGATTCCTGGATTATGGGAATCCCTTGGCCATGTTTGGCATCCTGAATCATTCTGAGTTCCTATAATACGAAGTTAAAAGTGATGTGTATTTACATGATTTGGAATTAATTAGTAAATCAATTTAAAATCCCATAATTAGTGTAAGCATGTAATGTTGACACTATAGTTGTATTAATCCATTGGGGGATATAGATTAAATCTCAAGACTTAGATGGGACATAAGCATAGGATCACATCCTAGTGACTAACCAATGATTTGTAACTGTCGGTTTACGTTAGCAATGATCAGGCAGTGCAAATCATCCTATTAAAGTAATTATAGTCGTTGATAATATGATTGTTTTGGGACATCATCAGTGGGCCATGTGCCCAAATAGATTGGTAACCTAGTGGCACACATGGTGTACATGTGGGTGTCCATCCATGTCATTCCCAGTGGACCCCACCTTGGCATATGTATCTTACCCATGCCTTACACCCATTTATTAGATTTGTATGTGTAGGCTACATGAGGAGCCGTTGTTAGTCTAACGTGGGCCACCCCACCTTAGCATATATATGTATCTTACCCATGCCTTACACCCATTTATTAGATTTGTATGTGTAGGCTACATGAGGAGTCATTGTTAGTCTAACGTGGGCCACACCACATAGACCTATATTTCTAGTGGGGCCTACCATTCGGTTCCCACTCTTTATAGATGATGTGCCAATTAGGGTTGATTATCTCATGATATGTATAATAACATGTTAGTGTGCTTGGCTTAATAGGACACACTGATAACATGCTTAGTATAATGGATATCATACCCATTTATATGCCCATACGCATCATTTATATGTCTGTTGTGGATAACAATTGATAATAGCATATGCCTTTCGTCTTGAGACACTTAGGGGACTCTATATGGGATAGGGTTACCTCACATGATCGTGTGGTATGCACAATTTTGGTGCATGACTTGGATGGTATGACTCATGTATTTTGCATCTTGTATATCACGATCACTTTACACCATAACAACATCAGGATTATGGCCTCCACAGGCATATCGTGGATGGTCGGATTGGATTCCAGAAATATATGTTCTAGCATTAGTGCACTATGGATGTCATTGGGTGAAAGTCCCTAAACCCAGTGGATGGTTCAACATCGAGACTGAGTGGATAATATGAGTGCCCGAGTGCCAAATACCAGTAGGCCACTTCTCACACTGTGTTGTATTCGGTTGAAAATGGGTATGACCTTATCCACCTAAGGGTAGGGGGCTGTAAGCTAGGTTGAGTTTGACCAGCTCGTAAATAGGTCCACTATTGGCGAGCCAGGTGGGCATTGGCATACCACTAATGAGGTGGATAGTGAGGTCTATTCAACTCACTTAGTCTTGTGAACGATGTGGTGGCAGCTAGTGTTGGAGTGTAATAGACCCCGTTGATCTTTCCATATACGAACTGTACTGATATGTGGACTAGTTGAGGATTGGCATGTTTGCGTTACATCCCTAGCATATGATATTTGGCCACGCAGGCCTTGCATTGTATAGCCTTGGTATGGCTAGAAGCATTCATGGATTTGGCAGTTTATCCCTCCATCATCTTTCGTATACTCTGATATTTGTATTATTGTCATATGCATTGTGCATGCACAAACGCACTCTATTGAGCTTCGTAAGAAGCTTATGCGTGTTTGTTTACGGTATAGGTGATGCTAGGGCGTATCAGTAGCATTGAACTTAAAGCGTGAACCTATTCTTTTAGGGCCTGTTTGGATTCTTGTATAGTATTGTATTGTATTGTATTTGGGTACTGTTCATGTATACATTGGATAGGCCTCAGAATACATCCTTATCACCATGCCATTATTCAATGTTTGGATAGGAAGTATTGTGCAGGCAAGTATACAATATCTTGTACAGATCAATGTTTGGATACGAAGTACTAGGCGTGCGTATTGTACAAACGGTCAATATTCAATAACTGCTTTGTGCAGATTGTTGATATATACTTTTTAATTCTCGTTTCTTTCATAGGTGGTGGTGCCCACCATCAGTTGATATGCTTCATCTGATCCGTCCAACGTGAGCTGATCCGTCCGTCATGATCTGATCCGTCCAACGTGAGGTGATCCGTCCAACATGATCTGATCTGTCCACCGTCACTTTTTATTTCTCATTTATTTCATAGATGGTGGTGGTACGGTTTGATTTTTTTCTTTCTTTCCTTTCCAATTCTCGTCCACTTCATATGATGTTGGTGGCCACCATCAGTTGATGTGATTCATCTGATCCATCCATTGAAGAATTATATCCATCCATTCAAAGAAATGACGTTAACCATGGTATATAGGGCATCTATCGGGGCATTATCAGCAACATCGACCATGACCTCTGATCAACAGTCAGAAAATGATCGCATGCCAGCCTGAGTGACAAGCGCAGGAACATGCTAGGAGAAATGTTTGTCCGAAAAGGGAGAAAACGGTTCACTTTAGGAAAAGGCTGGTCTGATTGCCCAACCGTAGACCCCACGATGAGGTCGGAGCTCATCCAAACCGTCCATTAGTTTTGAAATAGCCGACCGACCATTATGTGGCCCACCTTTGCATCGTACTATATCCCAAATGGAGACGATGAGACAAAATAATATGATAAAGTTACCTGCGACTTTAAAACAAAACAAATGACAGCTTCTTCCAGAGGACCCAGTTCAAAAATAAAAAACAAAATAGTTCAAAAACTTCATCTGTTAATTTCTAATCAGTTTATCCAACCCGATTTGAACTTATCTAGAATACAGTCCATGATACAGTCAGAGGACCCAGTAATGATGTTTACAAAAAAACAACTAAAAACTATAGCTGCAGAATTCACCTCAGCCATTCACTGTAACTAAATCCGAAAGAAAAACCTTATACCGACATAAAAAATCAACAATCCAAGCAACAAACAAAATAGTAGAGTCATGCATTGATCGTCTCCAACATCAGCAACGGTCACCCTCTCGGCGTTAACAGCTTCTCACACATTCCTAATGGCGATTTGGGTTTGATCTGTGAGAGCAGCTACACAGTTGCCATTGTCCATTGTTGAGGGACGATGAGATGCACGAACGGCGACACTTCCAATTGCTCGTCGCGCCGTCCAATCGGGGAAAGAAGCCTAAATGATATAGTAAACAGAAAAATTTTTCTTCCAATCATGAAATGGATATGATATATTCTTCACTTCTTCAACTAACAAAATAAATCTACATATGAAATAACTGATATCCTACTAACCTGATACTGATTCCAGGCATTCGTAGCATCTTCGAAAGTCAGGAAAGACTTGTGTTTGCATCTACTGAAACTGTGAACTTGAGCATTACAGTCATCCTATGTTGCATAGATCTCGGGATTCCTTCCCACAAACACCACATAATACTTTTGCTTCATTCTGCTACAATCATTAATCAATGCCTTAATCAGTAGGATAACTAGAAAAAAGGTTTTTTTTTTTTTTTAAAAAAAAAAAAACAGTCATCTTCCTTTTGCCACCGTTAACAAATCATTCAAATTTTAAGTGACCCGTCATCACTCTAGGCCTGATTTATAGCGCCCTGAAGTACAAAATAATCTGTCAACTGTAATGCAAGTGAAGAGTTTATCAGTCTATAATGTAATACTCATATTTCAAAAACTTCACATTCTTAGAATTATTAGCAGTGTTACTTTGACATGCTTCACAACAAGCCAGAGTAGCATCAGCTAACCGATTTTAGAGGCTACATGTGCAACCAAAAATACTAACAAATGTGGATGTAATAAAAATATGATAGGTAGTTGACAACTGAAAAAATAAAAATAGACCATCACCAGAATATGAATCACAAACCCGAAATCACAAACATCTAAATTCACGCGATATCTATAAAACTGTATCCGAAAAGTATTTCTCAACCAGTTACACTCACAAATCCTCCAACATTTTACTCCAGCAGAAGTTACTACTGAGTAAGGACACCTGTGACACAAGTACCATTCTCAACCAGTTACAGTCAGAAATCCTCCAACATCTTTACCCACCAGATATAACAACTGAAACATGACAACTATGAGATGAAGAGTGTTATGAATCACAGAAGGGCAGAATTCCTCCAACATGATCAGTCAGTAGAAACTACCACTGAATAATGGAAACTGCCACCAGATATAATCACAAACAAAATATCGCATAGCAGTTAAAGTCTGAACCTGCAACAAAAGTAGCATTGCAAATTTAATATATAGCAGTCCAAGACATTAAAGATCTGATTACTGCTCCAGCTACAATCATATAATCCACAACATTGCCAGGAAGTAAACCCGAACGCACCCATTCACAGTCCCACTAGAAACAGTATCCACCCCAAAAGTAAGAGAAAAAAAACAAAAACAACTAGTTATAACCACATAACAGTCAGCATAAAAAGCAAAAGGGCCATTTTCAGTCTGGACCACAACGAGGAAGGACCACTTTCTCTATCCATTCCTTTCGTCGTTCATGTCCCAGCTTTAAAAATAAAATAAAATAAAATAAAATAAAATAAAATAAAAAAACCTGCACTGATTAAATCCCCCTGCAACAGCAGCCCGAATTTGATCTTCACTGGAAAGACCATCCACCTCCTCAAGGATACCCAACAGATGTTGCACACGCGTCATACTTTTCCCCTGCGCCATTGTAATGGTCAGGTTGTTCATGGCTTCTGCGACCTCCCCCATCCTGTCCCCAATCTGTTCACTCAGTTTACTCTTCCTACGACTAAAATCACTCCCATCAGTGCTATTATGAGGAGAACATGAGGTGATTTCCATTGGGCTTCTGTTTATTCGCTTTGCCCGATTTACTGAACCCTCACCACCGTAAAATCGGGTAGTTGCCCTCCGATCATCGTCATCTGAGGATGAGAGACGCACAGTCTAGCAGGGCTCCTCCTCCGATTCATCATCGGAGTTCATTTCGTCACGGCCGCGCCGTTTCCCAGATATGGGAGAAGAATATGCCGTACTCGCAAACTCGTTGCGGGCACAATCATTGCCAAACATGAAGGCGAGATCGTCCCATCTGTCCACATGTTTGCCTTGAACCCGTTCGGCATAGGGGTTGGTCTGTTCACACAATGACAAAATGTTACAATCGTTTATTACAAATTAGTTCTTTAAAATATATTAAGCAATTATAAAATCAATTCATACCGCAATGTACCCTTCCCATACATCCTCGGTATTTATCACCATCTTCTAGGAGTTGTCCCATCTGAATCCTGAGGCATTGAGCATGTCCTTTATTGCCCAATATAGCCTCTTCATGGTCCGGAGCTGGTTCGAAATATGTTGGTTCTCTCGCAATATCCCACAAGCATTGTATATCTCTTTAATGGTGGCTTTATAAGCTTCGGGTTTAAACCCAATGTCACTTTTAAGACTCAGATTCACCTGTTCCACCAACGCATCAACTAGTGCGTTGTCCATACTATCTATCCATTAAATTATACTTACTCTACTTGAACCACCTAAAGTACGCTTCTGTTGAGGGACATTTCTTGGTGATGGCCGGGTCTTTGCGAGAGTTTGCTTCTTTTTTGGAGTGCCACTTTTTTCAACAGGTGAGCTTGGGCAATGGTTGGACACAAGAACCTTCTTACTAGGTGATGACTCCACTTCTTTCTTCTTCGTGTCATTGAATGTGCTCCATAAAAAATTCATTGAACCTACAAGCAGAAAATGTTAATAGAAACATGACAACTAAAACCAATTGATGCACGACTATATTGTCATATATAGACACGAATGACATTCATTACAAATAAATATAATAAGTATCAAGAAGATGGTGAAAATATATGTTAAATTATTCCTACTTTCAACAAAGCAGATAATTACATAAACCAGGCAAGTCTAAGTACGTTGTCTTATGCATGGAAGACTATCATTCCACATTCTCTCAGCTATCTCGTCTCTCTTATGTGTCCAATCATCACATGCACGATCCGTCACCCGAGCTAACGCTTGTCCTTCTTCCACCGTAGTTACATCTACAACGGAAGGCGAAACATCCATTGTACTGTCTCCACTGTCCTCAACTTCCTCCGTCAGTCCATCATCACCAGCAACATGGATAAAATTATGAAGGACACAGCAAGCTATAACAATTTTCACTTGCGTTATAAACTTAAATTGAGGAGGAGTACGTAGAATAGGAAAGCAGCCTTTTAGAAGTCTGAACGCACGCTCTATGACATTATGCAGTTGTGCATAGTGATAATTGAACAGTTCCTTTTTATTGATAGGCTTCCTTCCCATACAAAACTCATTCAGGTGATATCGCACACCTTGATATGGTGCCATAAATCCAGGCGTATGTGCATATCCGACATCAACAACATATTATTTTCCTACATATTGCAAGATATGTTTCAGTTAAATTACATACATAAATAGTTATAATGCAAATGATCACCCCCTTTAGCCAATTACCGTGTGGAATAAGGAAATAATCAGGCCGACGGGTTAATGCATTTTGTAACACACAAGCATCGGATGCGGATCTATTCCAACCAACAAGTACGTATACAAATTTCATATCAAACGTACATGCGGCCAAAACATTCTGTGATAGAAATCCTTTCGTATTTATGAATGTTGAGCTTGATTCTTTTGGCAAATGAGCTGGGATATGGATACCATATAGGGCCCCGATGCAATCCTACAATCAAAAGTTTGTCACATGATCAATTCATTCTTACGTGGTACTATTTAGTAACTGCTCCAACACATGTACTCACATTACCTGAAAATATGGGCTCCACAAAGGGCTGTCGGATATTTCCTTGGGTGTGTGTAATCCAAAAAACTTCACATACTCTGGATATAGATCAATTATAGCATCCAACACTCTAGTAAAGTGTCGGCTTACAGTCTCACTAGATCTTGTGAAAGGATGACCAATGACTCGATTACGTACATTATGTCTGATAGTATGAAGAAACATTACAACCTGCTCCTCCAACATGCATCTCCTGCTATTGAATAGTAGATTCCGATCTCTCAACAGTGAACATAATTCGAAAAATTGTCCCCTGCCCATCCTCAGCTACGCAAGACAGTCACTATCGCTCTTACGTATGATTCGGCTTATGAATCTATCCCTTTTAATGTGACCACCAGCGGGGTTTGCCTTCATACAGAACTGGCGATAGTATTCAGCTGCTCTGATTACACATACTGAAGCTGCAATGGTTGTAATTGCAACTGCAATTTCACTGTCATTCCATTCACTGCCAGAGGACCTTTCATCAGAATTATCCGCACTTTCGGAAGTCATTGCAGCTCAATAGAACTCAAAAGAGATCTGAATGGGAATTACAATTAATTGAATATTTATACCTCCTCTAACATGAAATGACTATACAACAAACACTTCCATTGTAGTGGAGATTGTATTGGGATTGATAGTCTTTCCGAAATTAATGATTTACAGAAAGTTGAGATGAATCCATAAAAGTTGAGTATGGACATTGGATAATTTTAACAGATAATTTATTAACTTGTTGATAAACGCAATCATACAACAAAGCTGCTAACATGCAATTGTCGGTAGTTGTAACATCCCGAAAAATCGGGGGTCGAGCATAACTCAACACCCGGGTTTCCAGAACATCACTTATGCAACATAGATAATGATAATTAAATGTTGTCTGCATTAGTGTATTGAACATAAGTGAGATTAAGCCAAAACAGCATATCATACTCCAGAGACAGTTAAATTGCAAGCGGAAGACTGTGATAGATATATAAAATATATAAAAACTGTGGTGAGTCTCCAGAGTGTGATAACATTACCAGGTTAATAAATTTCGAGTACATTTCTAAAATATACCAATGTGTAAGTGTAATGTCTTCTATCCCAAGTACCATAGCCCCGTCAATACAATAACAAGTCTTCATAAACCTGTCAGAGAGCTACAAGTAGGAGAACTCCTCCTCTACATCATAGTAATCCAGCTCTACTTCATAAGCATCGTCATCACCTGAAACTCAACAAAACTGGTTAGTGTGTACAACACCGTCCCGTAACATGGGAGTGAGTGATCAACTCAGTGGAACAATAAAGCATAGGTTAACATGTTATCGATTCAGTCAAGCAGTAATGATAAAGCAGTACAATCAAACAATTCTAACTACTCTTCATTCGGACATTTCAACAAACACTTTAAAATACATACAGCAACATACATGACATATGTTGATCACACAGGTATAAGGCCAAATCCTTTCACTAGGGAGTTACCCCAATCATAACACGCATACACCACGACGGATAGTCATGGCAAGCAGGAATCCAAGTTCCATATTCATTCAGTCATTTCCACAAACACTTGGGCCACATATTTTAATATAAGTAGTGAATATTGGCCGTGGCGTGATTTAGGGCAAATCCTTTCGTCAAAGGGGGATCGCCAATACAACAATCATATATTCATGACAATTAGTCATGGCGAGCACGAATGAGAATTCTTTACTCATTCGGTCATTTTCACAAACACTTAGAATACACTATTACAACATACATGGTGTATGTTAGCAAAACATGTATTAGGGCTATCCTTTTGCCAAGCAAGTATTTATCCATGTATAACATATTCATACAGCAAATAATCAAGGCAAATACATCTCCAAATTTTATACATATACGGTATTTTCTAGAATACACAATATCAACATACATAGTGTATATAAGTAAAACATGTATTAGGATGAGTCCTTTCGCCAAACAAGTAATTTATCCACATATAATATATTCATACAACAATTAATCATGTCAAACACATTTCCAAAATTTGTACGTATACGGTACTTTCTACAAATACCTAGAGTATATAGAATTCCACATTTTTCATCTTTAATCGAAACGGAAAACAGACAGCACTTTGTACATGTGCAATTGCATGCAGATCATGAATCTATCATTATCTGATATTGAAAGTGTTGAAAGCCATAACCTATACACCTAAAGTCCGCACCTTTTATCGTAGAATCATAACAACGTCGATAGGTTTGCTAAGCTTTGATCTACGGCAGTTTGGCAACCTATAGAACAACATAGGTTAGCTATTTCATATCTTACAACCACTCAAGTCCCAAATCAGATTAGGGTTAGGGTTTCTTACCTAGAAACGGAGCTGGAATCGCCGGGAAAGCGATACGAACGGAGCGGTGGAGCTTGTGTAGCGGCAGGGAAGAATGGCAGGGTGATTCTCCCACTTCTCCCACACTTTCTCTCTCTTTTCTCTCTCTCAAATCTCAAATTCGTATGGCTGCAATGAGAGAGGGTTTAAGGTCCTTATATAGCCTAAAATCTCACCAAAATAGACTTGAAAACAAGGTATACTTGGGTTTTGTCCAAAGGGCATCTGTTTCAGCTCAACGGAGGACTTCTGGCGGGCCTCCTTGAGCCAAAGGTCGGACTTAAGCTCACAGACACCGGATCTACATTCTATTAAGTTTTTATTTCAGTTGAAATTCCAGATCACGTGTGGCGGACCAGTTTCAGTTCAACTGTCAGCGGATCTCGATCGGAGATTCCGAGTACATGTAAATGTGTATGAAATTTCTCCTGATCCGAGGGTGTAATTTGGTCTGATTCTGAGGTCGGGTTGCTTAAAACTGATCCGCAAGCAACATGTGCCAGATTACTATTCAAGATATTTTATTTTGAATTAATTTCACATTTCTCACACTCTTCACTCCGAGCTCAAGCGAATAGCGCTGGGACACTATCTGGATTTGATTTCCGAGATGGTTGTCAAGCCCAGCAAGGCGGTCCTAATTCCTTAACTTCGTGTTAATCGGACTTCCGACGTGCGGTCCAGATCTGATACGGAGTTTCGAGATGCTCCCGAGAGCAGCTGAGTAATGAGATTGATCCTAGATTTTAGGGTAACCTAGCGTCAATGATTCTACAAGTTTTGGGTCTTACAGATCGTATTTAAAGTGATTGGTGCTAATTTCACAGGTACTCTAGTTTAACACTAGCTAAATCTCGCCTAATTTCTAAAGGATTTAGTCCTGAGTGATATCGGTCTGAGGTGGTACTTAAACCTTTGTAGTTTGTATATAAAGTGATCCAAGTTATACTACTTAGCTAGTTTAAGTTAGTGTCTAGGATGAAAGTACTTAGAAAGATTGAAAGAGCAAGGTGGTGAAAGGTGGGATTTGTGAAGAAAATGGTTTGAAAAGGGATTTGAGGCTTTAATTGAGTGTTTGAGAAGTTAAACCTTTGTTAGGATTGACCCATTGCCTAAGGACGTCTAATTCCAGGTTAGGAAAAATTCGGGTTGTTACAGTAGTTGTATTTACAACTTCTGAATTCAGACATTAGACATTACAAAAAGGTAATTTAGAAGCAATAAAGTTCAATGGTGGCATGCCGATTTGTCTCTGTTAAGACAAAAGCAGGTAAATGGATGAGCCTACCAGCATTGAATCTACCAGCGCTGACCAATATATGTTACAATCTTCAAGGTTTGAAGGTGACATTGAATAAAAAAATTGAACGTCATCTAACACCTTGCGGCCATCTTATAACAAATGCATTACTAGTCAATGTAATGAGGAGACATCATATAGTGAACAACCCGTTCATGTAACAGGAAAATTGATGATGAATATGAAGAGGATAATGTGAACAGATATGCATCCTTCAAAGCCCCAAGGAAATCAATTTGAAATGAAAGAAATAATGCGTCTTGCATGTCCTAGATATGAACGAGTAATACCTTTTTTTGAAATTCGATCGGATGATGCAGAGCGTACAGAGGACACAAAACTTCCCTATTTTACAAATGATTTTGAAGAGCTTGTTCAAGGGTTGGTATGTTACGAAGAAGAGGGTTTTATAGAAGAAACAAGTATTAAAATTGTGAAATGTTAAAATATAAAGTCATCTCATCTGTCCAATATAGCAGAGCATGCACTCGTCAATTCAATCCATCGACGCTTACCAGTTAGGCATTGTGAAATCCCAATATGGATTTGGATTATTTGCAGATTTCCCTCCCAATGGCTGGAATAGGGTGTAGACAGTCCCCGGTGTGTAATATAGACCGTATACACGCCAATAAGAGGGGCGTCTTACATCAAAGAGGCTCATGCAAGATACAACTCATTCCGATCAAGGTTACAGGTGGTTGAATACTGCCAACCCGATTTGTAGGGGGGAGATGACCGTACCTGATGGATTTGCTTTCGGGCAACAGGAACTGCTTTGCACGATGGCTCGATTTGCAACGAGCAAGCTTGTAGAGAGCTATAACGGTGACTGTATGTGCAGAGGGATCTTCGGAAGGTCCGGTTCGAAATAAAATGCCGACATGCAGGCTCTTAGACGATTTATGGAGGAGGAAGTGGAGAAGATCACCCGTTCTCCATAAGATACAAAAAATAAAAGGGCCTGTTTGAAAGTCGTCCGTGTTTACATAGCAATAAAGACGTTGTACAAATGGCAGCGGCATGCACTGACAGTACAATACCGCCAGTCAGAGATTTTGGCTCTACAATGTATTCGCGCGCTTTGTATACAAAAGTCGGCTACTCTTAACCAAACATTGCTTATGTCACATCAGTCCCATTAATACAATGCAATACACCCCTAACTGCGAATTCAAACAGGCCCTTAAGTTTTGATTACATCTTGTATTTCCCTTTCCAACATTGTACTTAAAGATTATATTAATGGATACGTGGTAATGATGTTTTGTGACTTGGGTACACTTGTGGATATGCTCCTTTATATTAAAAAAAAAATCATCATAAAATTCTCCTTATAGGATCCTAGTATCAGAACCTGGTGTATGAGAGCCAAGAGCCGAGAATGGGGTACTACGAAGGTTGTCAGCATCGGATTCGATGGCTGAAAATTTTGTGAGCCATGTTCCTGAGTTTGGGGCATGACACTTGTCGATTAGAGCACTTATTCATGACAAGTCGCGCTTCCTAGGAAGAGGAAACGAACAACCGCTTTGACAGTATGCCAAAAGGAAATAAACATGGCTTTTTATTTCCATGTCATGTTAGTAATTATTCACATTATACATGGAAGGAATGAAAAGTGGAAAATTTTATAAGTATTAGAAGTAAACAAGTATGGAAAAGGGCACTGACCAATTATATTGAAAATTGGAGTAATTATAAATCAGTAGTGCAACTAACAGATACAAAACAAGTTAAAATGTAAAAGAAGAAAAATAGGCAATCATCTCTTGTAGCTTCACTCGTTTAGCCTCTTGCCGATCAAGCATACTTCTGGTCATAGCGGCCGAGTGCACTATCTGGTTGATCAGTGGGGCATGTTCTCGCATGAACATGCCCAATGCATTGACTTCCAATTTCTGACCACACCTGATCTCGGTTAGAATCTTTTCTTCTTCTTTCAATGCCTTAAGTCTCTCTTCCATCGCTGCGATTTGAGCCTTCAAAGCAGTCAAAGTTGAGTATGATTCTTTCAACTTGCTATACATGATAAAAAGCTGCTCCTTAGTAGATGTAATCTCAGACAGTTTTAAGGATACAACAACATACTCAGACTGGAGTTTGTCAACTGTTGTCACTATGTCTTGATACTCATGAACCAGATTTAGAAATTCATAGAGTACATGCATCTTGATCAACAAGGATTCGTTAGACCGAGAGAGAAAGTTTGGTAGCGACGAATGAGTAGATTGAGTCTCTCGATCGATCTTAAAGAGATATTGTCAAGAGCCCCATAGCAAAGGAGAATTTGCAATTCCTCATGAAGTTGTTGAAGTTCTAGTGAAGGTGTTGGGGATTCATCCATCACGGCATTGCTAGCGAAGGCTTGCTCAAAGGAAGATAAAATATCATTTATATGAAGAGTGTCTTCAGGAGATGATGGAAGGCACTAGAAGTCTCATTTGGCACTAGTGAAAGAGCAGATGTGTCAACTAAATAAATCGCTGCATAAATAACATGGTCAAGGGAAGCTTCAACTGGTCGAGAGCTCTCTCCTTCCATTACTTTTGTTTTGCCCAAAGTAGCTAACCCATGTTCAATGACCGATTTAGGATCTACCTGCTCGGTCAGGCCTACAGATGAAGCGAGCTGCGTAGGTGATTCAGAGTTACAGGAGTCAAAGTTCTTGGTCTGACTGATTCCACTACTCATTGATCCTGACCATGGGAAAGCGATGAAGTTATTGAGTGTAAAAGAAGACTGAATGCCTCCACAAGAGACCGAGAAGAATTGACCGGAGTACTCGATGTAATTATCTTGGCCTGTGAAAGTAGGCCAAGAATAACTTGCCTTTCAAGTACCGAGATCTCCCTGGTCACTATGAGAAAGAAAATGGAAAGTTAGAAGAGGAATACAAAACATTTCGAGTAAAAGAAAACGTATACAAAACAAAATCCACCTACTTGGTTGGTGAAATTTTGTCGACTGCTGGTGAAATTTTGGTGGGGTCGACGAACAAAGCCAGAACTGCTGGTTGGTGGGGTCGACGAACAAAGCCAACGGTTGGGTCGACGAACAAATTTTGGTGGGGTCGACAAACAAATTTTGTCGACTGCTGGTTGGTGGGGTCGACGAACAAAGCCAACGGTGCAAAATTTGTTGACTGCTGGTGAAATTTTGGTGGGGTCGACGAACAAAGCCAGAACTTGGTTGGAGTGATGAAAAGGAGGAGGATTAGGATGATATGGCTTGAGAAATCAATCGAAAAGATGACTGTGATCATTCAACCTTTCTTTTTCTCTTTGTCATTTATTGAATGCCCTATTGAAATGTGCATCCTTATGTTTCTTCTATGCCTCTTCTATCTCCCATTCATATTTTGAAGGAATGCCCGATTAAAAGTTGGTATTGTAGTATTTTTCAAAAGTTGTGATAGCTTCAGCTGAGGAAGAAATACCTGGAGCGGATTGACCAGGGATTGCACGAGATGCAGGAAGGGAAGCAGAGAGAGGTTAGAGCTCTGAAATCTTCATAAGAGTCATAGATGTTGTAAATGTTAGAACTGTCGAAACAACCTTGACTTAGCATGTAATTGTGGTCTTTTTGCGCTTATAGTTAGGTGAAATTTTTCCGGTTGTCCTTATTAATGAAAAAGAATATGGATCGACTGCCCTTATTGGTGTTGGGGCTAGGACGATTGATGCAGCCATGGTTGTCTTCTTCGACCACGTCCTTCTTTGAACAGGAGAAGTGCCTGACTAAGGTGCGTCTAACTTTTTTTTTATCTTTGGATATTTTCTTTTTGTTAGTCACAAGCTTGTCCACTTTAGATGAAAGGAAAAAAGTTAGGAGATGATCAATTCATGAGACCCGCTAACTAAAGTCTCATAATAAATTTTCCACCAATGGTGAAATGAAGTTAGCTGCTAGGGATACTTGGTAAAAGGAGGAAGCATGAATGATGAGAATAGAGAATCAAAAACCTTACAAAGAGTCTGAAACATGCTAACTGAATCTTCAATTGGCCGATGAGTCGGAGGCTAATTGTAAGTTCAGTGAATAAATGGATAGGGTATGCCTTGTGCCAAACCAAATTGCAAGCGAGCAAGTTGGGGCAATATTGTTCGACTCCAGCTTTGGCATTTACACCTGCATTTATTATGCTAAAATATGGAAGGTCTATGCAGATAAAATAACTTTTCCAAACAACATCTTTGAGACTTGCCATATTGACATCGGTCGACTCATATTCCTTTGTGAACCAAATCAGACTGAATTCCTTGTCTTCGAAGGGACGGAAGGAATTGCTAGACTTTTCGAGATTAAAAGAAAGGAAAAAGCTCATATATTCAGTAAAAGAATAATTAACTTTGGAATAAAGAATATTGCAGTGGCCATAAGAAGTGAATTCCACCTCAGTTGGAATAGGCTTAAAAAATTTTGTCCAAAATTATTCATGAAACCACATTTGGACGAGCCAGATGGGACCACCAGAATTACGAAAAGCTCTTGGTGGTTGCTTCAAACATGCTACAGTAGAGATAACTGAGCACAAAAGCGGTAAGGGCAAGTGCCTCGGCCAGGTAGATGTATTCCTTGGTAATATGAAGGGAACTCATACAGAAAAAGTATTGGTAGATCCACATCAGAAGGAAAGATGTATGTTCTTGGTCGTCAACTGTCTTGGAATTTGTGATGAAGGGCCATGAAAGTAGAATAAGTCTTGTCCGACTTCTCTGGAAGAGTAAAGGGATGCAGATCTTTTAGAACAAAACCGACATAAACAGGCTTACCAAATGACAAGAGATGGGTAAAACTACATGAAAATGGGGGGGGGGGGGGGGGGGGGGGGGGGGGGGTTTGGTGGGGGGTTAGTTTGACGATATAGACTGTTTGTAAAATCCTTTGGTATAAAGTCGACTTTGAACTGTCTCTAAAATTTCAGACGACTCTTAATCATCTTTAATGTGAAGCATAATCGTCTTATAAATGATGAATGACCACTAATCATTTAAGACGGTCAGAATCCGTCGGTAACTACGAAGAAAAGATGGCTCTCGATCATCTAGAATAAAAGACGGTCCTTACCTGTCTTAGCAGTCATCTGAGACAGAAAATCTCTCCATTAGAGACGGGCTTTAGCTGTCTGTTAATGGTCATCCGAGATAGTCAGAGACTGTCTACATTAGAGATAATCCTTAACTGTCTTATAAGTATTCATTTGAGACAGACCATGGGCCACCTTGATGCATGTATTAGGTATTCAGGCCATCCATTAGTTTTTTCAAATCAATATTGGGCATTATCCCAAAAACTGAAGCAAATCTAATTACCAAGTGGACGATACCAAAAGAAATTGGTGTTTGACTTTCCTCACCATTCATTTTCCATTGCATTTTATGAAATGAGACCAAAAGTTAAACAGATACAAGGCTCAGGGGGACCACACCAAGCAACGATGACAATCGTACTCACCATTTAAACTTTCCTGCAGCCCACCGTGATGTATATTTTCCATCCAACTGATTCATAATTCATAAAATTGAATACATCTGCGTACATCTAGATGAAAGAAAAACACATTATCAGCTCAATCCAAAACTTTTGTGGAGCTCACAAAGTTTTCAACGGTAGTACATGGCGAAGCGGATTGGCTGGTGTACCTCACATCAGCTATATAGCTACTTTGTTGATGTCAGCTAGTTCTGGGGTCTGATCACGGGGTATGTGTTATATCTAAACCATCCATCCATTTGGTGAGATCATCTTAAGGGTTGAGACAAAAAATAAGACAGATCTAACTATCAAGTGAACCACATTACAAAAAGCAGTGGGATATTGAACATCTACCATTAAAACCCTTTTTAGGGTCACAGAAGTTTTGGATCAATATAAAATTTGTTTTTCCTCTTCATCCAGGTCTTTGTGACCTTATAAACAGATTGGATGGAAAATAAACGTTATGGTGGGCCTTACAAATTTTGTATCGGTGAAAACCATTATCTCAGCTGCTATTATGGTGTGGTACAGTTGATCTTTGGATATGATTCACTTTTTGAATAATGCTCTAAAATGATATCTAAAAATAGATGAACGGTGTAGATATAATAAATACATAACTGTGGAGCCCATGTAACTTTGAAACCGTTCGTACAACTCGGAGCTCGAGGAGCGTAGTGCTCGTCTTCGCACGACATGTACCCACAGCAGCTATATAGCTGGTGTGTCCGCTTCCAGTAAATGGATGAATGGTGTGGATGGACCCATACATCACGGTGGCTGGTCAGTGGCCCTGCCCGTATAGAGCTGGAGACGGCCGGGGTAGGACGAAATCCCCGTTCGTCGCGTGGGCCCGTGTCTCACCCAATCCGTGTGGAAGCGGATTGGCTTATACCACACACCACCCAGCTGGTGTGTGCGTGTCATGTGAAGATTAAAGTTATATGGGCCCACAATGATGTATTTATTATATCGATACCATTCATCCATTTGGCGAGATAATTTTAGAGCATCATCCCAAAAATTATTCATATCTAAATCTCAAGTGGACCTCAACAAAAATATAAGTGGGAGAATAATTCTTACTGTTAAAACATCCGTAAGGTCCATGATAACTTTTATTTTCCATCCAATCCGTTCGAAAGGTCACATAGTCCTTGATGAAGAGTAAAATAAATATCATATTGATCTAAAACTTCTGTGACCCCAAAAGGCTTTCAACAGTAGACGTTCAATTCCCCGTTGCTTTTTATAGTGTGTGGTCTGATTGATCTTTGTTTCTGTCTTATTTTTTTACTAAGCATTACAACGAGCTATCCAACTGGACAAGCGGTTTCGGTACAACACATACCCCATGGTGGACCTACAGAACTTGGTAACGTCAACACACCTGCCAGTGTGGAAACGGATTGTCTAATGGCAGTAGTAGGTGCTCTGTAGACCCCAATATGATGTATTTGTTTCATTCATGCGGTCGGTCCATTTTTTTCATATAATTTTATGGTATAAACTCAAAACTGAGGTAGATAAAAATCACAATTGGGCTACATAGTGTGGATTGAACTCTCACTATTAAAACCTTCTTGGGACTGAAAGTTTTGGATCAAGCTGATATTTGTTTTTTTGCCTTCATAGTCTGTACGACCTAATCTATGGGTTAGGATGTCCAGTAAACATTACAGTGGGCTGTAGTAGGTTTTTAATGGTATACGATTCATTCACTACTGTTTTCCAATGGTGTGGTCCAACTGAGATTTTGATCTGCCTCAAATGAGTATAAATCATTAAAATGATGTGTAAAAATGAATGGACAGTGTCGATAAAACACATAGGTCATGGTGGGGCCTACATAGCACCGACCACTGGCCACCTGGCTAGTGGTAGCCAAACCGCCTCCTCGTGTGTGGTACACCAGCTAATCCGGACGGAAGTTCTTGTGCTAGAAACTTAGATGGGCCCACCGTGATTTTTGTGAGAAATACACCCTATCCATCCGATTTTTTGAGATTATGTTAGGACGTGGGTAAGAAATGAGCTGGATCCAATACTCAAGTGTGCCGAAAATGTGAGAATTAAACGTCCACAGTTAAAGCATTCGTGAGGCCACAAAAGTTTTGAATCAAGATAATATTTATATTTTCAGTTCATCTCAGTAAGAATGATGTTACGAACGATGTGGATGGCATGTAAACATTACTGTCGACCTTGAGAGGTTTCAACAGTAGGAATTTCCCTACCCACCTTTTCCTGTAGTGTCACATTTGAGTCTTGAATCCTTTTTATTTTTGGTATAAAGTTACAAAATTAGCTCACAAAACGGATGGAAGGGGAAGATTTCTCACAAACATCACGGTGGGCCCACCTGCGAAAGGATTTCACGGAAATCCGCTCTCCCTGCCGAATTCGTAAACGGATTGGCTACTCCCCGTAACACCAGCGCCGTGGCTGATGGTCGGTGCTCTGTGGGCCCCATAATGATGTATGTTTTTCATCCATCCCGTTCATCCACTTTTACAGAACATTTTATAGTTTTATCCAAAAAATTAGAAGTATATAAATCTCAGGTGGACCACACCACATGAAAACAATAGTTATTGGATATCCACCATTAAAATCCTCCTAAGGCCCACTGTACTGTTTATTTGACATCCATTGATTAGATCATACAGGCCCAGATGAAAGGAAAAAACAAAAATCAGCTTGATTCAAAACTTTTATGGCCCCAAAATGTTTTTTAATGGTCGACGCTCATTCAACACTGTTTCCTGTAATGTGGTCCACTCAATATTGGGATATAACTCATTTTTGGTCTCATGCTATAAAATGATCTTTAAAAAATAGATGGATGGCATGGATGAAACACATACATCATAGTGGGGCCCACGGATCACCGACCATCAGCCAGTGGCTGGTGTCGCGGGAGTAGCCAATCCGTTTCCACGGAATTCGAAAGGACGTGGACG